>JAIOJX010000006.1:13983824-14471324 GCA_022376925.1 Tragulus kanchil | reverse complement strand
TTACAATTTTTTTTTTTTTTTTGCTTCTTAAATTCCATTAGATTTTCCATTATAATTCCATTTTGGCTCTGCATTCTTTTTTTTTTTTTTTAATTTTGGCCACTTTTTATTAGTCTTTCATTTATTTATTTTCATCCATCTCTGTTCCCTGGCCTGTGTGGGCCTCCCCAACTGGGCCACCAGGGAGATCTGAGAGGAGACATTATAAAAGAAGTCAAACTTCATGGGAGAATGGCATCAGTTAATGAGGGCATAAGAAACAATAGAAAACCTAGGGAGATGAGATGTAGATGCTATAGAAGAGCCAAAGATGAATAGGTCAAATTACAGTAAGAATTAGAAGAACTTAAAACACACACACACACACAGTATATATACTTCAGGCAAATTGAAAAAACCAGGGTTCAGAACTGGATTTCCTGGGGCTCAGAGCAATGGAAGACTTCAGTAGAGAGAAAAGTCAATATAAGGTCAATAGAGTGTTGTCAAAAGTCATAAAGAATGCAAACTATCTCTTTCTCCAGGAGACCAGAAACCAGAGACTGGAGCTGCTGAAGAGCTTCTGTAGAGTAAGACTGAGACCACAGTGGGTATTCTTAAGGTTCATCTCAAACCCAAGATAAGAAGCAGATTTGGGGGGTTGGGACAAAGATTATTGCCAAATGTAGGAGCTCTGCCAATCCTGTAGCAAACTCAGTAAAAACTTTAAAAATGGTCCACATAAACAGACGTGTGGATGCAGTAGGGAAAGGAGAGGGTGGACAAATTGAGAGAGCAGCATGGAAACATGTACATTACCATATGTAAGATAGATGGCCAGTGGACATTTGCTGTGAGATGTAGGGATCTCAAATCAGGATTTCTTTTTTCAAACCTATACAGTTGTTGTGTATTGCATCTACTCAAATTATTTTTATCTGGGGTAGGCATTTCTTGGCAGACGAAGAAGAAAAAAAACTGTCTTAGTGTGTCAGTATAATGTTTTTTATATGGTAGGTCCTCAATAAGTAGTATCTTTTACTATCCAATTATAAAATCTCTCCATATTCTGATTCATTATGTATTCAATGTTAATTACTCAGGTTCTTTCTCTGCTTTGTGGCCCATTGTTATCCTATTGCTTAAAAACAAAAGCCCTACTTTCAATTCAAGATCTTTTACAATTTTTTTTTTTTTTTTGCTTCTTAAATTCCATTAGATTTTCCATTATAATTCCATTTTGGCTCTGCATTCTTTTTTTTTTTTTTTAATTTTGGCCACTTTTTATTAGTCTTTCATTTATTTATTTTCATCCATCTCTGTTCCCTGGCCTGTGTGGGCCTCCCCAACTGGGCCACCAGGGAGATCTGAGAGGAGACATTATAAAAGAAGTCAAACTTCATGGGAGAATGGCATCAGTTAATGAGGGCATAAGAAACAATAGAAAACCTAGGGAGATGAGATGTAGATGCTATAGAAGAGCCAAAGATGAATAGGTCAAATTACAGTAAGAATTAGAAGAACTTAAAACACACACACACACAGTATATATACTTCAGGCAAATTGAAAAAACCAGGGTTCAGAACTGGATTTCCTGGGGCTCAGAGCAATGGAAGACTTCAGTAGAGAGAAAAGTCAATATAAGGTCAATAGAGTGTTGTCAAAAGTCATAAAGAATGCAAACTATCTCTTTCTCCAGGAGACCAGAAACCAGAGACTGGAGCTGCTGAAGAGCTTCTGTAGAGTAAGACTGAGACCACAGTGGGTATTCTTAAGGTTCATCTCAAACCCAAGATAAGAAGCAGATTTGGGGGGTTGGGACAAAGATTATTGCCAAATGTAGGAGCTCTGCCAATCCTGTAGCAAACTCAGTAAAAACTTTAAAAATGGTCCACATAAACAGACGTGTGGATGCAGTAGGGAAAGGAGAGGGTGGACAAATTGAGAGAGCAGCATGGAAACATGTACATTACCATATGTAAGATAGATGGCCAGTGGACATTTGCTGTGAGATGTAGGGATCTCAAATCAGGTGCTCTGTGACAGCCTAGAGGGGTGGGATGGGGTAGGAGGTGGAAGGGAGATTCAAGAGGGAAGGGACATATGTATCCCTATGGCTGATTCATGTTGGTATGTGGTGGAGACCGGCACAATATTATAAAACAACAATCCTCCACTTAAACATAAATGAAGTTTTAAAAAATGGTTCACATTTAAAAAACATGCTTCTTAAAAAACAAACAAACAAACAAACAAATTTGGACAAACAGCAAGGAGAAGACATTTCAGTCCTCTGAAAAGCAGAGCTCAGGCAGAGGACCAGAATAAGAACTACTGAACCGGTGGTTAGTTCACCCCATTTCATTCCCTCTCCAGTATTCCCTGGCATTCCCTGGCCAGTGTTCCTGGACTCAAGGCAGCCTGGAACCCAGAAATAGTCATTGACATGGAAAGGCAGGTCTTCAAGAGAAACCCTCTGGTCCAGACTTGAAGAGTGAGAAAGGAGCTGCTGCTGGTGGTGACAATGGCAGCAGTGAGATCTACAGGTACCTACAAATCCGAGGGAAGGTTCTTTCTTTTCCAATGAAAGCACCTGTTGTCCTAGAAGGGAGGGTGAGCGCTTGTTGATCTTTTGTCTCCCTTGTCTTCCAGATGCTCCTCAGACTTCCTGCCTCTCCTCAGGCTTGGGAGTCAACAAGGGAAACCCCCTTCCGCACAGGGTAAATAAAGCCTCGGCCTTTTGACCAAATGGGGAACCCTAGGGCCCTGGAAAGTACCAGGGAGATTTTGGAGAGGAAGGAGCTTAGGGAAATGACCTGAGAGAGTTGTTTATGAATCCCTAGGCTCACCCCCGAGCCACATGTGAGTGGAAATGATTCCAAACAGCATACTGAAGACTTCGAGAACTGAACTAAGATGTAAATTGCTTTTCAGGTGTGAGACTGGCCATAGAGTGGAATGCATTTGAAATGTGTCTGAATACCCATTTTCCCTTTGAAGCAACAGGAAGCAAAGAATGAGTTTGCTCTAATTCTTTTCATAATTTTCCTTTTTTAGAAAAATATCCGCAAAGAAAACTTTCTCAATCTACCCTATAAACAGCATATATGAACTTAATGATCAGAAATAGTGGAGCAGTTTTATGTACAAAAAACATGTGCATTATTTGTATTATTAAAAAACTGGACACACCCAAAGCTTTCAGCTTAGGGAGAATGGTTTGACTCTGTATTCATCAGGTATTGCCTCGAAGATGTTGTGTAGCAAGCCAAACCCAAAACTAGTGATTAATAAACATGAATTTACTTCTTTACTTTAAAAAACTGTGCAGGTGATTGTGTGTCAGCTCAGGCAGCTCTGCTTCAAGCTACAGGTTGGATAGACTTGGCTTCAGTCTGTGTTTAGTCTTCTGTACATGTCATGTTTTCAGACCACACTGAAGTGCTGTGCTTCCTGAGGTGTGGTTTTCTCATTGTGATACTGGAAGGTAAGGTCAAACCAAATCAGCATGTCTGAAATCTGTGTGCCATCATGTGGGCTAACCTTCCACTGGGTCAGACACCTGACCAAGACCGACATCAATGTAGCCTATCATTTACTTTGCCAAGTCTAGGATATAGGCAGACATAGAGAGTGAAGAATTGAGAATGACAATCTAAGTGTATGTCAGAGTTCCATCCTACAAATCCGAGGAAGGTTCTTTCTTTTCCAATGAAACCCCTTGGGGGGTCATCTTTTGTCTCTTGTCTTCCAGATGCTCCTCAGACTTCCTGCCTCCTCAGGCTTGGGAGTCAACAAGGGAAACCCCCTTCCGCACAGGGTAAATAAAGCCTCGGCCTTTTGACCAAATGGGGAACCCTAGGGCCCTGGAAAGTACCAGGGAGATTTTGGAGAGGAAGGAGCTTAGGGAAATGACCTGAGAGAGTTGTTTATGAATCCCTAGGCTCACCCCCGAGCCACATGTGAGTGGAAATGATTCCAAACAGCATACTGAAGACTTCGAGAACTGAACTAAGATGTAAATTGCTTTTCAGGTGTGAGACTGGCCATAGAGTGGAATGCATTTGAAATGTGTCTGAATACCCATTTTCCCTTTGAAGCAACAGGAAGCAAAGAATGAGTTTGCTCTAATTCTTTTCATAATTTTCCTTTTTTAGAAAAATATCCGCAAAGAAAACTTTCTCAATCTACCCTATAAACAGCATATATGAACTTAATGATCAGAAATAGTGGAGCAGTTTTATGTACAAAAAACATGTGCATTATTTGTATTATTAAAAAACTGGACACACCCAAAGCTTTCAGCTTAGGGAGAATGGTTTGACTCTGTATTCATCAGGTATTGCCTCGAAGATGTTGTGTAGCAAGCCAAACCCAAAACTAGTGATTAATAAACATGAATTTACTTCTTTACTTTAAAAAACTGTGCAGGTGATTGTGTGTCAGCTCAGGCAGCTCTGCTTCAAGCTACAGGTTGGATAGACTTGGCTTCAGTCTGTGTTTAGTCTTCTGTACATGTCATGTTTTCAGACCACACTGAAGTGCTGTGCTTCCTGAGGTGTGGTTTTCTCATTGTGATACTGGAAGGTAAGGTCAAACCAAATCAGCATGTCTGAAATCTGTGTGCCATCATGTGGGCTAACCTTCCACTGGGTCAGACACCTGACCAAGACCGACATCAATGTAGCCTATCATTTACTTTGCCAAGTCTAGGATATAGGCAGACATAGAGAGTGAAGAATTGAGAATGACAATCTAAGTGTATGTCACATCTTTACAATCACATGATGAGATGTATGTGTGTGTGTGCGCGCGCGTGTGTGTGCTCAGTCCCTAAGTTGTGCCTGACTCTGCAACCTGGGAAACCCACATGATGGGATGTATTTCTTTAAAAACTAAACCAAAACAAAACTCACAAATTTACATTGTGAGTAGTGTCAAAACACCTAAGTAGCAAGAAGAGTTTCAGTGAACCCCTGGGGCCCATACTTTAAGATCTATCTCTAAAAGATAATTAGAAAAAAAAAAAAAGCTTTGGCCATAATCTCTTAAACAATTTCTTAAGAACATGATAGAATCTTAGTTATCAAAAACTATGCCAATAATAGGTTTGAATGACATAGGAAGTAGATATAACTTTGAATGAAATAGGATAAATGTATTACTGAAAGTACCTTACAAGCATGCTATGCATGCTTAGTTGCTTCAGTTGTATCTGACTCTTTGGAACTTTGAGGACGGTAGCCTACCAGGCTTCTCTGTCCATGGGATTCTCCAGGCAAGAATACTGGAGTGGGCTGCTATTCACTCCCCCAGGGCACCTTCCCAACCTGAGGATTGAACTTGTGTCCTCTGCGGCTCCTACATTTCAGGCGGTCTTCGGTGCTGAGCTACCAGGGAAGTCAAAAGTATGCTGTATAAGAGATCACATGGACATTTAACAAAATGTTAGAAACAGTTGTTCTTTAGTAGTGGAAATAAAAATGATTTTTAAGAGCTTTTAATTTTTATCCACTGAAGCACTTTAATAATTATGAATTGTGTTTGTAATAAAATCAAATTTCAATTTCAATGTAAATTCCTGGGCAAAGCAGCTTACTTATTTCTATATGCAATCTTCCTTGATATTCTTATAATTAATTTACTGACATAAAAAAGTGGAAAGAGCAATATACCTGCCATCAAAGGACCTTGGGCAAATCATTCAAACTCTCAGAATCTAGCTGTACTCCCCATTTGCCAAATGAGGATAATACAATAGCACACTAGGAACATTTTGTTCTTGAGGATTAAGTGCAAGTGAAAATATGTTATAAATGGAAACTTGCTATATAGATGGAAGATATTATTATTATTTCTGAGAACAGAGTCCAAGCTGGAACCTGAACGTTGACAACCATGATAGCATGTTTTAGACAGCAGGCTCTGGGAGACTGTCTTGTTCTTTCATTTCATGTGGTCAGTTGGAAAGAGCGCTGGGCTGATAGGATTGGCTTGGGTTCTAAGTCTGGTGTTGTCATTAATTAGTGTTGTAGCCTTCTAAGGGTCCTACCCACTTTTTTTTTTTTCACTGGAAGTTTGGGTTAGGTAATGTTCAAAGGTCCTCTATCTATGACAGATAATTGATGGCAAAATTCTTACAGTCCTTAGGTTGCGTTATTTACTTTCTGCTGGGTTGATATTCATGCATATTTGTGTGAATATGGTGAAAGGGAAAGAACCAATTAAAATATGGAATCTAGGTTTTCATAAAGCAGATGTAGATCATGGAGTTTCATGGAGTTTCATATTTAGAACCACACAGTATCCTGAAACATCATTTTGGGGAACTTGTATGCAGCCTTCAAAGTGATCTGGACTTAATTAGAACATTCAAGTTGACATTCTGCTCCTGTCCCTTACTAGATGGGTGTTAGTCCTTCAGTCGTGTCTGAATCTTTGTGACCAGATTGACTGTAGCCAGCCAGGTCCCTCTGTCCATTGAATTATCCAGGCAGGAATACTTGAGTGGGTTGCCATTTTCTTCTCCAGGGGATCTTCCCGACCCAGGGATCAAACCTGCGTCTATTGTACTGCAGGCAGATTTTTTTTTATCATCTGAGCTCCCAGGCACTAGCTGGGTGACCTTGGGCAAATCCCTTAAATGTCTTACTGCTTCATTTCTCAGTTTGACAAATATGTATTATAATACCCCCTTCATAAGGATTCTGTTAAGAGGATAAAAATGATAATATTCTTGGAAGAGCTCTGCATATGGAAAAGTACTGTACACATGTAAATTCTCTACTGTGATGGTCAAGGGTGAACCAGCTGAAAGTATAGCATTTCCTGTTTTCACTCATCTTAATGAAGGAAGCTGGTGCAGGGAGTAACCAAAGGCCATGCGTATTAAAAAAAAAAAAAAAAGTAAACAAAAGAAATAATTAGTTTCAAAAGCTGGACAAGAACCAGAAATGGGAGTTGGAGTTTTGAATGTTGACATTGGAGCAAGAGATCTGTCAGGAGACCAGGGCTTCAGCTCAGTAATTAGCCACTCCCTGGATTATTACCCTGAGCCTTATTAAATAGAGTTAGAATCGTTAGGGATATATATGTGGGCAAGTTACAGTAATTCTCTGTTGACACTGTGTGACCTTAAGACCTAATGATCAAACTCAAGAATAAAGTTAACTTTGTATTAAATTAATTCTAAAGAGAATTCTGATAATAACTGGAAACAAACATTCAATACCCATCTAAATAAAGGATATTTAGATATTGACCTCAAATATTGGGGTCTATAGTTCAGAGATATCTTCTTGTTTCATGCACTGGTACTTTTTCAAGACGGCATAGTTCATATCCTTTATACCCTCTCTCTCATGTCTTACAAAGCCCTAGTATCCTGGTTATTTTATTCCTCGTAATCTTGATGGCTTGGGAAAATACACTTTTTTTCTCTAATGGTAAAAGAAGTAATTGTATTAGTTCCTCATGGCAGTCCAAATGTCAGTCTCCGTCTTGGAGTGCACGTCCCCAGTAATTTTTCTGGAAAACTCAAGCTCATCTTTCCTCAGACATTGCAATGCCACATCTCTTGTGAAGGGCTTGTGTGGTTAACCCAGACTCTCACAGGACTTGATGTGCATTTCAGTCTCGCTTTTGTTGCAGTAAATCATGGTGGCTTGTTATCATGTTTGTTACTCCCCTCCTTAAAGAGAGAAGCGTGTGTTTTCCTATCTTTAGGTCTCAGCATCTCATACTATATCTGATGTTGGATATGGGGTGAAATCTGAAGAGAGAAGGAGGAACTTAGTGCCTGAACACATAGTCTAATTTTAAATACTTATTCACTTGGCTGCTCCAGGTCTTGCTTAGGGCACATAGAACCTTTGATCTTTCTGTTAAGAGGATAAAATGCTGGAAAGTGAGGTACTGTACACATGTAAATTCTCTACTGTGATGGTCAAGGGTGAACCAGCTGAAAGTATAGCATTTCCTGTTTTCACTCATCTTAATGAAGGAAGCTGGTGCAGGGAGTAACCAAAGGCCATGCGTATTAAAAAAAAAAAAAAAGTAAACAAAAGAAATAATTAGTTTCAAAAGCTGGACAAGAACCAGAAATGGGAGTTGGAGTTTTGAATGTTGACATTGGAGCAAGAGATCTGTCAGGAGACCAGGGCTTCAGCTCAGTAATTAGCCACTCCCTGGATTATTACCCTGAGCCTTATTAAATAGAGTTAGAATCGTTAGGGATATATATGTGGGCAAGTTACAGTAATTCTCTGTTGACACTGTGTGACCTTAAGACCTAATGATCAAACTCAAGAATAAAGTTAACTTTGTATTAAATTAATTCTAAAGAGAATTCTGATAATAACTGGAAACAAACATTCAATACCCATCTAAATAAAGGATATTTAGATATTGACCTCAAATATTGGGGTCTATAGTTCAGAGATATCTTCTTGTTTCATGCACTGGTACTTTTTCAAGACGGCATAGTTCATATCCTTTATACCCTCTCTCTCATGTCTTACAAAGCCCTAGTATCCTGGTTATTTTATTCCTCGTAATCTTGATGGCTTGGGAAAATACACTTTTTTTCTCTAATGGTAAAAGAAGTAATTGTATTAGTTCCTCATGGCAGTCCAAATGTCAGTCTCCGTCTTGGAGTGCACGTCCCCAGTAATTTTTCTGGAAAACTCAAGCTCATCTTTCCTCAGACATTGCAATGCCACATCTCTTGTGAAGGGCTTGTGTGGTTAACCCAGACTCTCACAGGACTTGATGTGCATTTCAGTCTCGCTTTTGTTGCAGTAAATCATGGTGGCTTGTTATCATGTTTGTTACTCCCCTCCTTAAAGAGAGAAGCGTGTGTTTTCCTATCTTTAGGTCTCAGCATCTCATACTATATCTGATGTTGGATATGGGGTGAAATCTGAAGAGAGAAGGGAGGAACTTAGTGCCTGAACACATAGTCTAATTTTAAATACTTATTCACTTGGCTGCTCCAGGTCTTGCTTAGGGCACATAGAACCTTTGATCTTTGTTGACACAGATCAGGGGTGGAATCCTTGGCTCCTTGCATTGTGGGTGTGAAGTCTTAGCCACTGGACCACCAGGGAAGTCCCACTTAGCCTAATTTTTGACCTGCATCTGAAATGGATGGATGCTTGGATCTCATTTCAGGATTTGGAAGTATATTTAATAATAGAAAATATTTTAATGTTTTCCGTGCTTTTAGGTTGCTTTGTTTCATGGTATGTTGACTCTGGTACATAGACTCTGGGATAGTTTGTGAAAATATTTAATGCCTTTTTGTTAAAAGACATTAAATTTATTTTTATACAAATTATAAAAAAAGGCAGAGTCAAGAAAAGAAGTTTCTTGATTACTACTCATCTCTTTTCTTTTCTTGCTTCCTTGGTGATAAAGAATCAGTCTGCCAATACAGGAGACTTGGGTCTCATCCCTGGGTCAGAAAGGTCCCCTGGAGAAAGAAATGGCAAGCCACTCTAGAATTCTTGCCTGGAGAAACCCATGGACAGAGCAGCCTGGAGGGCTACAGTCCACAGGGCTGCAAAGAGTCAGGTACAACTTAGCAACTAAACAACAACTATTCCTCATTCCTTCCTCTCTTTCATTTTCCCCCTCTTTTTACTTGTAATAAGTAAAAAAATTCACACCTTTCCTTCCATCTTTCTTTTCTTCCTCCCTCTTTACCTTCCCTCCTTTCCTCTTTCTCTTCCTTCCTTTCTTTTTTCCTTCCCTCCTCTATACTTTCTTTCAGTAATAAAAGTAATAAATATCTCAAAGCACCCCACGAAGTGTGAATAACATGGCATTGCCTGGAGGTGTATAAATAGTGTGGTAAAGTACACGTCTAGGAATGTACATTAACTTCTAGGAGACTCAGACTTTCTCTATCAGAAAGTTGGGTGCTCTTTAAATATTATAAACAGAATTATGAGTTTGCAGTTTGGTTAACAAGACAAGAAATTTTTTAAAAAGTACACCTTCCTTTGGCTAACTGCAAAGTCTCTCTCTCTCTCTCTCTCTTTTTTTTTTTTTTGCCATTGTGGGTCTGCTTGACCAATATTTGAATCATAACATTATGATCTTGGAAGAAACAGGAGAAATATTCTAGTTCACCTCTGTCTCCTCTGAAATAAGGAAACTGAAGCCTAAAGATATAGAGAGACGTGCAAAAGAGAACACATATTCCTATTGAACAAGGAGAGTGTCATTGTGTGAAGAGAACTTCGTCTTTAGAGTTCTGAATACTTGTGGTCTCACCCTGGTATGTCTTTTGTTAGCCACTTAAGTTTTCTTTTTTTAAAAAAACCAGAAAACAATGATACTTATCATGAGCTAAGTGAGAGAACCCACATGAAGAACTTAGTACGCAGGAGATGTCCAGTAAGTAAATGTGGCTTCTCCTCTGTCCATGCCCAGAACATCATGTTGCCTTATGTGATAAAGCTTTATTTCAGTTAGTAGCATTCATGTCTTCCAGTGAACCTAGAACACTATGTCTCAGTGTGTAGAGAACACTCTGAGCTCATGCATACCATCCCAATATAATTATTAATAGCATCCCATTTCATTCTCAGAAGTGTCCTGGTTTAAATAAGCCATAGTGGGCCTTCCCTGCTGTCTCAGTGGTAAAGAATCCATCTGCCAATGGAGGAGACACAACTTTGATCCTTGATCTGGGAAGATCCCACATGCCATGGAGCAACCAAGCCCCTGTGCCACAACGACTGAGCCTGTGCTCTAGAGCCAGGGAGCTGCAACTACCAAGCCCATGTGCCTTAGCCTCTGTGCTCTGCAACATGAGAAGCCACTGCAATGAGAAGCCCTTAAATCAGGGGAGAAACACTCTCGCAGCAACAAGGTCCTCGCACAGCCAAAAATAAATAAATAAAATGATTTTTAAAAAGTCATAGAACTATCCCACCTAGAACTTACTTAGTGCCCTCCTTAGGGCATTTTTCAATTCCTGGTTCCGCATACTATAGATCAAAGGGTTTAAAATGGGAGTGATGAAAGTGTAGACCACTGACACTGCCCGGCCCATCTCAGGAGAGTAGCTAGAACTGGGGGACAAGTATATGAAGCTGGTGCAGCCGTACTGCAGGAGGACCACTGAGATGTGGGAGGAGCAGGTGGAGAAGGCGCGGTGGCGCCCTTCCGCGGACCCCATCTGTAAAATGGCCGCCATGATGAAGACGTAAGAGACAAAGATCAGGGAGAGGGGGATGCTGAGGACGATGAAGCTGATGACGTACAGAGCAGCCTGGTGAACGTGTGTGTCTGCACAAGCCAGGCGCATGACAGCCGGCATGTCACAGTAGAAGTGATAGATTTCGTTATCATTGCAGAATGGCAGATGGAAGATTAAAATAGTCAGTGATAGCGACAGCAAGAGCCCTAGTACCAGGGACCCTACCATCAGCTCCACACACAAGGGCCAGCTCATGATGAGAGGGTATTGCAGAGGGTAACAGATGGCTATAAACCGGTCATACGCCATGACTGCAAGCAGGACACAATCAGCCCCACCCAAGAAGACAAAGAAAAACATTTGGGTGCCACATCCCTTGAGAGAAACAGGAGTTTTGCCCATTGAAAGAAGGTTTGCCAAGGACAGTGGGGCGATGGAAGATGTATAAAAGATTTCCAGAACTGCCAAGTTAGCCAGGAAAAAGTACATGGGGGTGTGGAGGGAGTGATTGATCTGGACAATAACCGCAATGGTAGCATTTCCACTGAGGCTGGTCAGGTACATCACCAGGAAGGCCACGAAAATCACCACCTGTACCCTGGGGTCAGCTGAGAATGGACGAAAGAAGAATTGTATCTTTGCAGTTTTATTGATTTCTTCCATGGGTATGGCATGGGACCTATGAAAAGGAAAGATGATAGGCGCCTCTAGGTATCTCTCTCTTTTTATTTAAACTTTTAATTTTCTATTGGGATGTAGTTGATTAATAATATTGTGATAGTTTCAGGTGAACAGTGAAGGGACTCAGCCGTACATATATATGTATCCATTCTCCCCCAAATGTGCCTCCCATTCAGCCCTCCACATAACATTGAACAGAGTTCAATGTGTTCACGTGTTATACAGTAGGTCCTTGCCAAAGTTCCTGGCTATATCTCCCTCCCCTGCCCATTCTAGGTATCTCTTTTAATATAATGCTTTCCCAACCCTTCCATGCATAGAGGCGCTTTGGCAATTATGTGCAACTTTCATTTTACAGCATGTCATGTGACTTTAGAATTTAAACATTTGTCCCCCCCATCACTTCCTTTCTTTACCTTCATGTACTGAAGACTGAGAAATCCTCCATGGTGGGAATTCTTTGTTTTAATTCCAGAGTCAGGCACAGTACCTGATCAAGAAAGTTTTTCAAGAGGTATTACTGAACAAATTAATGGATAAAGTCAGTTTAATGTTCCAAGGTATAAAATAGATAAAATTGGGTATCAATCCATCATGGTAAATGAAATGAAAAATTTTTAGCAATGTATAAGTAGGTGCATGTCATAGTTGAAAGAAAATTGTGCTATAGTACATTGTGATATTGTATCACAAGCTCTGTAATTTACATATATACACAATTGATACTATGTATAAGACACATGGCTAATGAGAACCTACCGTATAGCATAGGGAACTGTACTCAGTGATCTGTGGTGACCTACATGGGAGGGAAACCCCAAAAGAGGGGCTATCTGTATATATATATATAGCTGATATACTTTGCTATACAGTAGAAATTAACACAACATTGTAAAGCAACCATGCTCCAATAAAAATTTTAAAAAAACAAGCTCTGTAATTTAGTTCAAAACCTAAAGACTTTATTGATTCATTTTGCTTCCTCTCTTTTTTCCAATAATATTAGTATTTATTTGTCCCTAAACACTGATAATCTCAGAATTTCTCATATTAAAAACAAATATCATATGATATCTTGTATATGTGGAATCTAAAAAAATGATACAAATGAACTTATTTACAAAACAGAAACAAACTACAGACATAGAGAATACATCAGAGTGGAAAGGTAGGGAGAGAGAGATAGACTGGGCGTTTGGGATTGTCATGTGTGCATTGCTGTATTTAAAATAATCAGCAAGGGCCTACTCGATAGTACAGGGAAGACTGCCCAATGCTCTGTAACAACCTGCATGGGAAAGTAATTTGAAAAATAACAGATACATGTACATGTAGAGCTGAGTCATTTTCCTCTACTTATGAAACAACACTGTTAATCGACTATATTCCAATATAATTCATCTTGGTCTCTCTTTTCATATAGTTCAGTTGCTTAAAAATTTGTAATGCCTTCCTGTTAACAGTTTTCACACTCCTTTGCCGATTATTCCAGCCTCTCTTGGATTTGGCTTTTTTAGGCTAATCCCTCTATGGATGGCCCTCAGTTACCTCTGTTATGTACCCTGTCATATGGTCTGCTCATTGGCCTCTTAACCCATCTTTTTCCTTTCCACTTCACATAATCCTATTTTTCTAGCTAGAAATCTTCTCCCTTTTGCCTAATCCAGACCCTTTCCACTTTTAAAATTCTAGGTTATGTTCTTCTTTTGCAAAGTCTTTCTGGGCCCCTCCAGTTTACATTTCTCTCTTTTCTTTGAAATTCTATGTCACTCACAGTGTTATGATTTTAGAGTTTATACACTCTTTACTGTCTCTGAATGTTCTGTCCAAAATTATATTTGAGGTTTCTGGAGGACAAGGGCTCTGTCTTATGACAAATTATCCTTTATTCCACATTAAGTCTTTGACAAAGTGAAAGTATAGAATACTTAATTGGGTTAGCTTACTTTATCCATCCCAGTGGTCCCCTTGTTTTGGCAACAAGGACTGGTTTCGTGGAAGACAGTTCTCCCATGGACTGGAATGGGGGTGATGGTTGGGGATAGTTTGAGCACATTACATTTAATGTGGACTTTATTTCTATTCTTATTGCATCAGCTCCATTTCAGATCACCAGGCATTAGATCCCAGAGGTTGGGGACCCCCTGCACTAAACCACTTTAGGGGATATGCACCATCAGCAGCCCCATTTTACAGGTGAAGACATGGAGGATTATAAAGGCTAAAAAGGGCTTTGAAGTCACAGAAGTTAACGATAGGAAAGCTAGGATTTGAAAGTCTGTTTAGAAAGCTTTTGTGCTTAATCTTTGTTCATACTATACTGCCTCCCTAACTTTTTGATTTAAAATAATCAGCAAGGGCCTACTCGATAGTACAGGGAAGACTGCCCAATGCTCTGTAACAACCTGCATGGGAAAGTAATTTGAAAAATAACAGATACATGTACATGTAGAGCTGAGTCATTTTCCTCTACTTATGAAACAACACTGTTAATCGACTATATTCCAATATAATTCATCTTGGTCTCTCTTTTCATATAGTTCAGTTGCTTAAAAATTTGTAATGCCTTCCTGTTAACAGTTTTCACACTCCTTTGCCGATTATTCCAGCCTCTCTTGGATTTGGCTTTTTTAGGCTAATCCCTCTATGGATGGCCCTCAGTTACCTCTGTTATGTACCCTGTCATATGGTCTGCTCATTGGCCTCTTAACCCATCTTTTTCCTTTCCACTTCACATAATCCTATTTTTCTAGCTAGAAATCTTCTCCCTTTTTGCCTAATCCAGACCCTTTCCACTTTTAAAATTCTAGGTTATGTTCTTCTTTTGCAAAGTCTTTCTGGGCCCCTCCAGTTTACATTTCTCTCTTTTCTTTGAAATTCTATGTCACTCACAGTGTTATGATTTTAGAGTTTATACACTCTTTACTGTCTCTGAATGTTCTGTCCAAAATTATATTTGAGGTTTCTGGAGGACAAGGGCTCTGTCTTATGACAAATTATCCTTTATTCCACATTAAGTCTTTGACAAAGTGAAAGTATAGAATACTTAATTGGGTTAGCTTACTTTATCCATCCCAGTGGTCCCCTTGTTTTGGCAACAAGGACTGGTTTCGTGGAAGACAGTTCTCCCATGGACTGGAATGGGGGTGATGGTTGGGGATAGTTTGAGCACATTACATTTAATGTGGACTTTATTTCTATTCTTATTGCATCAGCTCCATTTCAGATCACCAGGCATTAGATCCCAGAGGTTGGGGACCCCCTGCACTAAACCACTTTAGGGGATATGCACCATCAGCAGCCCCATTTTACAGGTGAAGACATGGAGGATTATAAAGGCTAAAAAGGGCTTTGAAGTCACAGAAGTTAACGATAGGAAAGCTAGGATTTGAAAGTCTGTTTAGAAAGCTTTTGTGCTTAATCTTTGTTCATACTATACTGCCTCCCCTACACTTTATACTTCCTGAATGGCTTTGTTCTTCGATTATGGTTCAGCCATAGGTAGAACTCTGGATGGCCTCTTGGAAAAAGAGCACCTAAGATCTGAGACCAAAAATGTTGGATAACAGTAGTTTTGGACTAGAGAGGCATAATTATAATTGAGATCGTGGTTTATCTACAAGGGCTAATTGACCTTTATGTTTGATCTGTTAGCACAAATTTGGATGCATCTGAAGAGGAAAGTAAAATCTTAATTGGGGAGTTCTGACTGTGGGACAAGCATGGAAGGGAGAATAATGTTCTAGCCATCAGTCAGAGGGCAAAAGCCCTGCCTGGAGCATAAGTATTTGTGTCTCCTGGAGGCACTCATATCAGCTGGAAGATTTCCACAGCAGAGGTATCCAAGCAAAATCTATATTTGTCTTTATAAAACATTCTCGAATAGCACTGCCTATATGTCTTTATCAACATATTTCATATATGAATGTATGAATTCATAAAAAGAGTCATAAAATTAATTCATACAATGAGATATGCATTTTATGTTGTTCAGTCGCTAAGTTGTGTCCGACTCTTTGCGACCCCATGAACTGCACCTTTTATGTATGTCTGTAAATATGAAAAGACTGTTTAGTTTCTGAAAGAGACTCCAAGAGTATTTTCTGGCAGCAGCTCAAAGGGCTCAAAATTAAAGGACAGATATAGTAATAAAAAGAATTCAAGTCAAATTAAGCTAAGGGCTATCCTAAAAGGACAACGTGTTAGGAAAACTCAGGCACATCTCTTTTTTTAAGAATGCTTTTTAAAAAATTGCATGTAATTAGAAATATTTTTTAATGCATATGAGGAATTCTTAATGAGAAGGAACTGTCTAGCTATTCCTCCTGGAACAGAAGTAGACATTTTCTAATTCTTCAACTTCTGTAAGTTTGACATTTGGGATGATGGATGTTTCTAAACTGGAGAAACCTTAAAAGTACTGACATCTCTATATTTCAAGGCTAATCAGCGTCGAACTCAGTCTAATCTAGGGGCTTCCCTCATGGCTCAGTGGTAAAGAATCCACCTGCCAAACGGTTCCCGGTTAGCCCCATTTTACACTTTAAAACTTTCCTAAAAAATGGATTTGAAAGTCTGTTTAGAAAGCTTTTGTGCTTAATCTTTGTTCATACTATACTGCCTCCCCTACACTTTATACTTCCTGAATGGCTTTGTTCTTCGATTATGGTTCAGCCATAGGTAGAACTCTGGATGGCCTCTTGGAAAAAGAGCACCTAAGATCTGAGACCAAAAATGTTGGATAACAGTAGTTTTGGACTAGAGAGGCATAATTATAATTGAGATCGTGGTTTATCTACAAGGGCTAATTGACCTTTATGTTTGATCTGTTAGCACAAATTTGGATGCATCTGAAGAGGAAAGTAAAATCTTAATTGGGGAGTTCTGACTGTGGGACAAGCATGGAAGGGAGAATAATGTTCTAGCCATCAGTCAGAGGGCAAAAGCCCTGCCTGGAGCATAAGTATTTGTGTCTCCTGGAGGCACTCATATCAGCTGGAAGATTTCCACAGCAGAGGTATCCAAGCAAAATCTATATTTGTCTTTATAAAACATTCTCGAATAGCACTGCCTATATGTCTTTATCAACATATTTCATATATGAATGTATGAATTCATAAAAGAGTCATAAAATTAATTCATACAATGAGATATGCATTTTATGTTGTTCAGTCGCTAAGTTGTGTCCGACTCTTTGCACCCCATGAACTGCCCCTTTTTATTTATGTCTATAAATATGAAAAGACTGTTTAGTTTCTGAAAGAGACTCCAAGAGTATTTTCTGGCAGCAGCTCAAAGGGCTCAAAATTAAAGGACAGATATAGTAATAAAAAGAATTCAAGTCAAATTAAGCTAAGGGCTATCCTAAAAGGACAACGTGTTAGGAAAACTCAGGCACATCTCTTTTTTTAAGAATGCTTTTTAAAAAATTGCATGTAATTAGAAATATTTTTTAATGCATATGAGGAATTCTTAATGAGAAGGAACTGTCTAGCTATTCCTCCTGGAACAGAAGTAGACATTTTCTAATTCTTCAACTTCTGTAAGTTTGACATTTGGGATGATGGATGTTTCTAAACTGGAGAAACCTTAAAAGTACTGACATCTCTATATTTCAAGGCTAATCAGCGTCGAACTCAGTCTAATCTAGGGGCTTCCCTCATGGCTCAGTGGTAAAGAATCCACCTGCCAATGTAGGAGACAAGGGTTCCATCCCTGGGTTTGGAAGATCACCTGGAGTGGAAAACAGCAACCCACTCCAGTATTCTTGCCTGGGAAATTCCATGGACTGAGGAGCTTGGTGGGCTACAAAAGAATGAGACTCAGCTTAGCCAGTAAACAGCAAGAGTCGGGTTGGGAGCATGATCCCTTGACTGTATTGGACACAACCTCCTTACCTCCTTCTTGCCATTGATCATTCTGAAGAGCATAGATTTCACAAGCATGTATTCTTGAATTCCCCTTCAAGTGTCTCGTATAGAACGCTGATTCTGAGTCAAAACTGAACTTTGACTCTTTCTGGGAAAAGCTCCATACTTAATTTCTGTTTTTTGGACAATGTCCACTGCAAGACTTGTTTTGGTTACAAGCTAGAGATCTTCCCAATCTTCTAAAACTGGAGTCTAGGAGGAGATTCATACCTTTTAATGTACTCACATGGACTGCAAGCCACTGTAAATTCATGGGGCTCCTTGGCTAAATGCTGAGGACTTCATTTCCTCAAAGGATCCCAAGGCTGGTGTGCTGGTTTGGGACTGAGTATCTTGCTACTCAGGGCACTATGTTAAAGAACTTCTCAAACTAGATCTGATGCAACTCTGGGACTGAGAGTATGTTTCACCCTGCCTCTTCTTTGTGTAAGGCAACACGCAGCTGTATTTATCATATCTCTGTAGACCTGGAACTTACCTCTGAAGTTCCCTTGATGTTTGGACTCAAAATTATCGTCAAATAAGGACATTCTTAATAAGAAAGCTGGCTAAAGGGACACTCTTGGTCTCCAGAGATGACTTGGGAAGGTCTGCCTGGTAAGCACAATGCTACAGGATTAAATTTGGTATTCCTAAGATTTAAAATTGGATCAGGATTATTCCATTGCTACATCTTCCCTAAGGATTATTTTTTCAGTCACTTGTTGATGAACTCAATGGTGAGGGCAGTTGGGGGGAAAAATGATTACTTTCACTGATTCACCTTGCAGTCATAGTCAAAAAAAAAAAAAAAGAAAAGAAGATTTCTATATGCTGCATTATTCATTGTTCTTTTCCATATTCTGCTAGTGATCTTTTTCTTCTCTCTCTCTCCTCTCTCTCTCTTTTATAAGTTTATTTATTTGGCTGTGCTGAATCTTTCTGTGGCATAAGCTTTTCTCTAGTTGCAGCAAGTGGGGACTACTCTCTGCAGAGCATAGGCTCTAGGGTTCATGGATTTCTGTAGATTTGACACGTGGGATCAGTAGTTGCGGGTCCCTGGCTCTAGGGCACAGGCTAAATAGCTGTGACTCAAGCCTTAATAAGTTGCTCTTTGACATGTGGGATCTTTCTGGATCAGTCATGCAACCCGTATCTCCTGCATTGGCGGGCGGATTCTTTACCACTGAGCCCTCAGGGAAGTCTTTCTTTAATTGGAAGATGATTGCTTTACAATATGGCATTGACTTCTGCCATACAATAATGTGAATCAGTCATAGGTATACGGATGTCTTCTTCCTCTTGAACCTCCATCCAGGCCCACTCCCCACCCCATTGCACACCCCTAGGTTGCCAGAGTACTGCATTGTGTCATACAGCAAATTCCCAAGGGCTATCTATTTTACCTGTGATAATGTGTATGTTTCAATGCTATATTCTCTCAGGAGACATATTACTCATATTGACCAGAGATGTATCAATACACTTTTAGAGAGTGATTGGCATTACTGTGTTAAGTTATTAGAGCTTAAAATTGATCAAATGTTCATTATTCTGATGGTCATTATCATTCACATTTTGCTTTGTTAGGTTTTAATTCCAACTTGAGTATATTATAAATGCAAGTTTATTACTGTAAACTTTTTTTTAAAAATGATGCATCACGAAATTTCGAGTGAAGAATTTTTTGGTGAACATGACGCAGATGCTTTCTCTGTCTGTCCAAGCAACATATGTTCTAGTATCTCAGAAGACGATAGTTCTTCAGAATATAGTTCTGATATGGACAATGAGAATGTTAGATCAACAAAAAGACAAAAAATTGTAGTGATTGATTCTTATATGGAAGGTGAAAATGAAACCCATGGTACTGGAGAATGCTCCTTTGCTTCTATAGAAGAGACGACTGGAGACAAGATTTCATGAAAATTAGAAGACTCTATAGGTATGTCAGGGGTAGCTATTGAACGTAATAACCTGCCAAAAAAGTTGTTGATATGTACTCAAATGCTGGTATTTCAATATTCACTTATATAATACGCCAGCCACAAGAATTGCAAAAATTCTCCAGTCAATAAAAGTCCATCTGGCTAGACTATCCGCTAGTGACCTTTTTCTTCTCACAAAATCATATTTCTTCTTATACAGTTGAGCATTATATGTTTTAGTATTGCCCCTATAAAAAGTCTGTAAGAGCTCTTGGAGCAGAAAAAGGGCTTATTCTTTCTTTGTGCTTTCTGGCACTTCTGTATTTGCTGGACCTGTACTAGATACTTAGCCTTAAGCTCAAGAGACAATCTTTCCTTCACATGTAAAAAAGGGATGATAATACCAGTGCCCTCTTATAGCAAGGGGTTAGGATGTCAGTCAGGTAAGATGATGGATGTGAACAATTATAGTAGGAAAAGACAGAATAAGTCATAATATATTTAAGTCCTTAGTCATTTCCAGCAGAGCAGCTTTCATGAAGTTAAGTCTTGCTTTCTGGATGGGCATATTGGCTCTTCCCCAAACAGTAGTATTGAGGCCAGACTCCAAGCTTGTACTGCTTGCTGTAGGACAGGCCAATGAACTGAGACACAAGGTGTAGGGACAAAGACTAACAACCTTATTCGGAGCCGCAGACTCAGGAGATAGTGGACTAGGGTCCCAAAGAATTATCTTACCTGATTTACAATTCAGGCTTCTTTTATATGAAAAGGGGGGGCTGAAAAGGTGGGGGCTGTCATTGGTTGTATTTCTTAGTGCTCCCCAGACACCAGAGAGGATGTGATTATTCCTTCTTGTGGCTGTCCAGGTAGGTCTAGTTACAATGTTCCTGTAAACTTCCAACAAGACAAATGCTATCCTCTGTTCTGCCACGTTTCTCTATACGAATGAAAGGATTAAACCCCCTTCAACAATCTTACGCTGAATGGGCCAATTTGAAGAATGTTCTCTGTCTGTCCAAGCAACATATGTTCTAGTATCTCAGAAGACGATAGTTCTTCAGAATATAGTTCTGATATGGACAATGAGAATGTAGTAGATTGATTTCTTATATGGAAGGTGAAAATGAAACCCATGGTACTGGAGAATGCTCCTTTGCTTCTATAGAAGAGACGACTGGAGACAAGATTTCATGAAAATTAGAAGACTCTATAGGTATGTCAGGGGTAGCTATTGAACGTAATAACCTGCCAAAAAAGTTGTTGATATGTACTCAAATGCTGGTATTTCAATATTCACTTATATAATACGCCAGCCACAAGAATTGCAAAAATTCTCCAGTCAATAAAAGTCCATCTGGCTAGACTATCCGCTAGTGACCTTTTCTTCTCACAAAATCATATTTCTTCTTATACAGTTGAGCATTATATGTTTTAGTATTGCCCCTATAAAAAGTCTGTAAGAGCTCTTGGAGCAGAAAAAGGGCTTATTCTTTCTTTGTGCTTTCTGGCACTTCTGTATTTGCTGGACCTGTACTAGATACTTAGCCTTAAGCTCAAGAGACAATCTTTCCTTCACATGTAAAAAAGGGATGATAATACCAGTGCCCTCTTATAGCAAGGGGTTAGGATGTCAGTCAGGTAAGATGATGGATGTGAACAATTATAGTAGGAAAAGACAGAATAAGTCATAATATATTTAAGTCCTTAGTCATTTCCAGCAGAGCAGCTTTCATGAAGTTAAGTCTTGCTTTCTGGATGGGCATATTGGCTCTTCCCCAAACAGTAGTATTGAGGCCAGACTCCAAGCTTGTACTGCTTGCTGTAGGACAGGCCAATGAACTGAGACACAAGGTGTAGGGACAAAGACTAACAACCTTATTCGGAGCCGCAGACTCAGGAGATAGTGGACTAGGGTCCCAAAGAATTATCTTACCTGATTTACAATTCAGGCTTCTTTTATATGAAAAGGGGGGGCTGAAAAGGTGGGGGCTGTCATTGGTTGTATTTCTTAGTGCTCCCCAGACACCAGAGAGGATGTGATTATTCCTTCTTGTGGCTGTCCAGGTAGGTCTAGTTACAATGTTCCTGTAAACTTCCAACAAGACAAATGCTATCCTCTGTTCTGCCACGTTTTCTCTCTATACGAATGAAAAGGATTAAACCCTCCTTTCAAAGCCACATCTTGGAGGCAGAGTTCTGAGAATGGGCCATTATGTGTATTTCAGGCTATAGGTGACATTCTTTTACAAAGGCATGACTAAGCACAGGGAAGAGAGCACAAAGGTTAGAGCTAAAGGAAGAGATCCAATCTGGACACAGGTTTTTCTTCTGTGTTACAACAGTGTTACGGACCCAGACCCTTTGACTCTTTAGTCAATGGAAATAGATGAGGCCAGATGAGAATTTCAGGCCAGGCTTTACTGGCGCTTCTGCTGCAGCACGAGGGAGTGAAAATAAGTAACAGGTGCCCTTGCTCACTCAGGAGAGGACCTGCTTGGGTCCTTAATGCCATAACAAGGGGCCAGGTGCATAGGTTGGGTAGTAGGTGTGGCTCAGGTGGTCTGCCCACCCCCTTGGTGGTGCCGTGTGCAGGGAACATGCACTATACCCCGCTTTTGCTTCCAGAAAATCAGAGTGGTGGTTGGTATGCGCCTTTTTTTGTATCCTGTTGTTTTTAATTGCCCCAACGGTGTGTATATGTGCAGTTTGTTTTGGTTCCTTGTGGTTCTTTTTTCTTAATATTTATTATTTATTTAGTTTTGGCTGCATTGGGTCTTAATTGCAGCATGCGGACTCTCTCTTTCAGTATGAAGCATCTCTGGTTGCAGTGCACTAGCTCCGTCATTGAAGTACCTGGGTTTAGTTGCTCTAGGGCATGTGGGATCTTGATTCCCAGACCAGGGATCAACCGCATCCACTGCACTGCAAGATGGATTCTTCACCACGGGACCCCAGGGAAGTCCCCCTTCTTGTTTGCTGGTATTCTGTTGCTCGAGGAGCTGCTGTCCAGGTGCAGGCTCTCCAGTGAAGGGCCCCAGGTCCCAGCTGTCCACTGCTTCTCACCACAGGAGACTGGCTCCTGTGATCTTCTCAGGAGAATCCCAAAACAACAGTAGGCAGTGAGCCGGGCTGTCACAGAGACTGGTCGTGAGGACCAGAGGGAGGATTGAGAGTAGGGGAAGAGATTTGTAAGATATCGTCCTTGAGAACTTGTTGGGAGGTTCTAGCAGGGGAGTGCAGCTACTTGTATACTCTTGACCAAAGACCCATCCTCCTCTATTGGGGATGGTTGTTCTCTTCGACTGAGCACATAGCTTCAGGAGAGATGCACATGGAGTGGTGAGGGAGGAAGGGGACTCCCACCTCACCAGCCAGATCAGTCTAATCAACCCTGGTCATCAGTGGGGTGACAGATGTTGCAACCAGATTGCCTGCACATCCTAAGATATCATGCTTAAAGAGAAATAGAAAAATCCCATCCTTTTCTTAATAGTTGGATGCGCAATTGATGGTAAAAGCCATCCATCCATATCTGATTGCACAATGCACAAGAAAGAGTTGGGGGAGGAATGGGGAAAAATGTATGGAAATCTGATATCATGAATTCCTGGGGCTCTTGGCCAGGCTATTAATAAGCACAAGAGCATACAGAATTTTAACAAGTGATAGAGATTCGATAAATATTTTATTGATAACAATGGTATTTGTTGAAATTAATGCTATTTCTCTATTTTTAATATTCTATTCCCAATATTCTTACACAAAAGATGAGAAATGACTTAAAAATACATTGAATACAAAAGGTAGAAACACAGAGTGAAAAAGATGGAACTGAAGGCAAAATTCAGGGAGGATTGTAAAGAATATAGCAGTAACA
Organism: Tragulus kanchil; assembly: GCA_022376925.1. Taxonomy (NCBI): domain Eukaryota; kingdom Metazoa; phylum Chordata; class Mammalia; order Artiodactyla; family Tragulidae; genus Tragulus; species Tragulus kanchil. The sequence goes on along the minus strand of JAIOJX010000006.1, from coordinate 14,447,737 downwards.
GGACTCCTTCCAGTATGGTGGTCCAGTGGTTAAGACTTTGCCTTCTGATGAAGCAGGTGTGGGTTTTGAACCTGACTGGGGAACTAAGATCCCACATGCGCCACAGCCCAAAAACCAAAACATAAAATAAAAGTGGTATTGTGACAAATTCAATAAAGACCTTAAAAATGGTACACATTAAAACAAATCTTAAAAAAAGATTTGCATGCAGAAATGTAAACCATGTATTCTCTGTGGTTTATATAGTGGGCATCTGTAGGTATCTGAGCTTCCAAATAGCCAAAGTAGAGAAAAATACAATTAAATTTGAGAGTTTCAAAGGTCATATAATTTACAGATACAGGGAGAAATTTAACACTTTTTTTGGGTTAACTCTCGTATGTAAAAGGATCTTAATCACTTTTCAAAAGAGGAAATATAGCATGTTTAACAACACTCCAATAAATGATAATTCATGTTTATTTATTCCTGAAGTGTGGGCCAATTTACCTTGATTCATGGGCCTAAGATTCCAGCTTCCTATGCAATATTGTTCTTTGCAGCATTGGACTTTCCTTTCACTACCAGACATATCCATCCACAACTGGGCATTGTTTCTGCTTTGACTCAGCCTTTTCATTCCTTCTGGAGCTATTTCTCTATTCTTCTCCAGTAGCATATTGGGCACCTACTGACCTGGAGGATTCATCTTTCAGTGTCATGTGCAGAATACATCATGTGAAATGCTGGTCTGGATGCAGCACAATTTGGAATCAAGCTTGTTGGAAAAAATATCAATAACTCCAGGTATGCAACTGATACCACCCTTATAGCAGAAAGTGAAGAGGAACTAAAGAGTCTCTTGATGAACATGAAAGAGCAGAGTGAAAGAGCTGGCCTAAAACTCAACATTCAAAACATGAAGATCATGGCATCTAGTCCTATCACTTCATGGCAAATAGATGGGCAAACTATGGAAACAGTGACAGACTATTTTCTTGGGCTCCAAAATCACTGAGAATGGTGACTGCCGCTATGAAATTAAAAGACTCTTCTTCCTTGGAAGAAAAGTATGATAAACCTAGACAGTGTATGCAAAAGCAGAGACATCACTTTGTTGACAACAGTCCATCTAGTCAAATCTATGGCTTTCCCAGTAGTCATGTAAGGTTGTGAGAGCTGGACCATAAAGAATGCTGAACACTGAAGAATTAGCGCTTTCAAATTGAGGTGCTGGAGAAGACTCTTGAGAGTCCTTTGGAAGCAAGGAGATAAAACCAGTCAATCCCAAAGGAAATCAACCTTGAATACTCATTGGAAGCACTGATGCTGAAGCTTCAATACTTTGGGTACCTGAAGTGAAGAGCCAGCTTATTGGGAAGACCCTGATGCTGGGAAAGATTGAGGGTAGAAGGAGAACAGTGACAAACATTGCTCTGTGAGAAAAGGAGATCCTTCAGGGGTACTATGTGTTGGTCGGGAGGGGTGGGAAGAGGGGGATATACATGTGACTAATCTGGGAACATGCATATCTGTAAACAACAAAGCTCTGTAAAAGTTAAAAGTAAAATAAAAGTTAAAAAAAAAAAAAAGAACAGTGACAAAGGACAAGATGGTTGGATGGCATCACTGAGTCAATGGGCATGAATTTGAGCAAGCTCCAGGAGATAGTGAAGGACAGGGAAGCCTGGAATGCTGTAGTCCAGGGGTCACAAAGAGTTGAACACGATTTAGCAACTGAACAACACCACCAGCAACAAGAAGTTCTGTTGGTCACCGGTTTCTCTTAACCCTGTGGGGCATCGTTTCAGAGTCAGTAGATTTTTCTCCCTGAAGCTTTTAAAAAATGAATGATTACTTAGCACCTATAAGGTATAGGCACATTAAATTCAGCATAGGGGACTAGGAAGAAAAGAAGAGAAAGAAGGCAAAAGAAATGGAGAGGAAGAGAAACGGAACTGGGAGGAAAAATGGAAAACTTAAAGAAGAAATGTTAGAAATATTTTATGTGGATGAAATTAAAAAATAGACTGCCAAATATGGCCCATGGTGTCTCATGGAGATAACCATGGCTCTGGCTGCAGTGGAGAGAGTCTAGACTTTGAATAGATCGAGTTCCAGCTCGAGTCTGACGGCTCGTTGCTCTGCTATGTTGCATTCTGAAGCGCTGAGCAGGGTAATAGAGCTGCTGAACACAAACCGCCCAGAAAGCTAGCCACCGCCTCTTCCTCGCGTGTGGTCAGCAGCTTGCAGCCTCTGCTCTAGAGCACCAGAATGGTTTTGTTTGTTCTTGCCTGAGTGGACGCCTGATACTTGCTAAAATATGTTCCAGCTCAGTACACACACAATTAGACCAATTCGACTTTTAAGTGGTTGGTGAATGTTTCCTCTGGAATTGTTTTGCATTTTTCTTTCGGGATTGTTTTGACAAACGCCTGCCAAATGTTCTCTCTCTGTCTCTGTCTCTTTCTCTCTCCTCATCGCCCGCCCCACGCAAGCCTTCATTTCAACAATATTTTCAGAGCTTTCAGATCTACTGGTCCTTGAGATGAAACTTTAGGTGAAACAGAATGATCATTTAAACATTAATTTGTATGTATTTAAACTTGAGGGATAAAAAGATATAACCAGTATGATACTGTTACATTAAAAAAATGTGAGTGGGCTGAATTTAAGTCAAGAGAAACCATAAGTAAATAATATTGATAACTCAAAGAAAACATAAATCATGAAGGTTGGTTGTGAATGGCTGAAGTTTGAAAAAAAAAAATAATGGCCTTGACCAAAACCACGAGTGGCTGCTGTTATAAAGCATATCATTTATAGGAAGTGTGATAGGGTTTTAGCTGATATTTGGTGAAGAAATAAGTGAATGCCTAGTGCTGTAACATTTTGCCAATAACGAATATAAGACCTCTGTTAGGTGCTTAGCTCCACACTAGGTGATAAACTGCAAGTGACTTGAATTAGTTGCTCCCATTGAGGACCTAACTTAGAAGAAGACAAAGAACAAGTATAAAACCACAATGTTTTTGTTTAGTCACTAAATCATGTCTGACTCTTCTGTGACCCCATGAGCCACCAGGAAAGTCCTGTATAAATACAATATGGAGTGGTAAGTGCTGTAACTGAGGTGGGCACAGCCACCATGAAGCAGGAAGCAAGGAGTGATTTTTTTCTTTTTGGAGGAAGATGGGGAAAGTATCAATACTGAGCAGTTGATACTTGGCTGAGCTTTGAAGGTTCCTTTTTTTTTTTTCTTTTTCTTTTTCGAAGGATGCTTACAAGTTGTCTATGTACACAAAACGAACCTGTACTTGGACCCATTAAAACTGTGTGTCTTCCTAAACTATCTCAAACTTGGGTAAAAATCTAGGCAATAATTAAAACAGAGCCAAGTCTAGCAGCAATTAAACCATGTCCCTGAGCAATTCCTGCTTGTGTTCAAACATTGACCTATAGGGGATGGTTAAGTGAAAAGCTAAGTTAGCCTCTTGGGTCTCTGGTGAATCAAAACTGGCAAGGAATTCTCCAGAAATGAGATGAGATGAGGTGAGAGTTGAGAAAAACTCAGTTCTGTTCCTGCAAGTCCCAAAGTCCCATGCTGTTCCTTTGAGAAGATGCAGCGGGAAGGATTGAGGGTACCTGGAGGTGTTCTTCTCTCATGCTGGGTGGTTCTCAGAGATTCAGTCTCAGTGGTTCCCAAGGTATTAGGAGGAGGATTCCACCTTGAACTCTACTCAGTCACAGGGAAGGACATGGCTGCCAGCCTCTCTAGGCAGAAGGTAAAGAGGGTGGGGGAAGACCAGGCTGCTTGACTTGCTGTGTGGTCTAGACCATGGGGAATGGACCAGTGAACCCTACTGACCTTGGGCTATCCTGATCCTGTGAGGGGCTTTTGGTGGAGCTGGAATATTAGTTGACCTTGCTAGAGCTAAGTGACTCTATTGATGTCAGATATACTAACCATAGTGCTATTCCCTACTCCAGTGTTCTTGCCTGGAGGATTCCATGGACAGAGGAGTCTGGTGGCTACATATAGTCTGTGGGGTCACAAAGAGTTGGACTCATGCTTTCACATGCTAACAACAAGCAAGTCTTCAAAGGGTACTCTGTTGCTGAGAGAAGGAATGTCTGTTCTTTCCTAGAAATGTGATCCATTTCCTAGGCTGTCTGAGAGGGATGAGAAAGAGTTCTCCACACTCCCTCACAGGAGGTCTACATGCTTTGTTGGGATACCCAGAAAATAAAGTTTAATTTACTCAGTTTTCCCAGTTACATGCCCAATGCCTAGTTGATGATAGATACTCAATAAATTCTTGCCAAATGAGTGAATGCATAAATAGTACTATTGATTACAGTCCATGAGGAGACAAGGAATATGCCAAGGTCTTTGTGGAACAGGAAGGGCTATCTGTGTGAAGAACATCAGCACTGGAGGCAGTGCTGATGCCTCAAAAGAGACTCATAAAAGAGGATGTAGGGCTTCCCCTCATGGTCCAGAGGGTAAGGACACCACCTTGCAGTGCAAGGGGCGCTGGTTCGATCCCTGGCCTGGGAAGATTCCACGTGCCTCGGAGCGGCTGGACTGATGTGTCCAATTACCGAGCCAGAGCTCTGGAGCGCATGCGCCCAGAGCCGGTGCTCTGTGACCACAGAGGCCACCGCGATGGGAGGCCCACAAGGGCCAAAGAACAAAGATGGCTGAAAATAGAGAAATGAAAGACCAATAGAAGTGGCCTGCCTGTCCCACTCCCCACCCCACCCCGCAAAAGATAAATAAATAAAAAATAAATGTTTAAAAAAAAAAAAAAGAGGATGTAACGTTACTGAGGGCTTAAAGTTCCTGAGTAAGAAGAGACTTGGCATTTCCTGATCTGGCCTTGAAGGAGCAAGGTATTGTGCAGAAGCAAAGGAAGGCTAAAGCAGGCAGTGGAAGAGAACATTTAACTATAACTAAAGGTCACACTTTTGTCCTTCTTATCTCCTTGAGAAGACCCTAGAGGAGGAGTAAACTTGGAAGTGAAGAGAAGAAAGATTTCTCATTCACTCCTCAATGCTTTGGATGAAGACACAAAAGGCAAGAATCATTTTTTATTTGGATAATATATTTATTACGCTTTGAATGCTCTTAAAGATACAGTGCCTTACAATAAAATTGCTGTAGTAAGATCAGAGGCAACTTGCATAGTATAAAAGGCAGAAGTTAAATATAAATGAAGATATCTGGGTGGAGGAATCTGAGCAACTGAATATAAAACTTAGCTTTGGACTTCCTAGCAGCTAAGGCAAACAGGGAAACATGCATTATGAAGTCCTTGTGGGCAATAGGATGACATATATGTGTTCATTAAGAGAGAAGTGCATATGTCTGGGGGAGGGTATGGGGAATGCATTGAGAACTCAGGTGAGTCTTTATCCCAGGCATGTTGAGCATTTGTTGTACAAACAATGTGATTGTTTATTGCAATATTTATTGCAGTTTTAAGAGTTCCAGAGGTATTTCACACAGAGAGCTTTGTATTTTAAGACTTATTGGAATACTGACTGATATTCTGAAGAAAAATTTGAGGGATATTAAGGACTGTGTGACTGAGGGTTGTAGCTTCCTTGAGCTATGGTCCAATGCACAGCTGTAACTGTTGGGGAGCATGTTCATTAAATTTGTAGATGACAATGGGGAGGAATGGATTATTTGTTGGAGTAAAGAAATGTAATTCTCTACAGGATCTCAATGGTCTAGAATGATGAGCTAAATCTAAAAGGTTGACTTTAAAAAGAGATGAGAGTAATGAAAAAAAGAGAAGGGAAAGAAGAAGAAAAGAAAGAAAAAGGAAGAGAAGGAAATGAAAGAGAAGAAGGAAGGAAGGAAGGGCAACTAACAACGAACTCAGCCTAGGTCCGGAGTGTGGTATGTCTGGAAATGAGCAAACACAGAAATAAATATGTAGGCTGAGTGCGGTCTTGGACAACAGCATTGAGAAGTGTGCAGATTTTGTGGCCATATTTAGCTGTTCATCTCTGCTCTGATCATTATTGGTTGTATAACTAGGGGTGCGTGATGTCATTTCAGTTTCCTTGCCTCTCAAATGGGAATTTTAAAAATCAGTAACATTCTATAATTAAAAAATAAACACTTGGATATGAGGAAAAAGCTCTGGAAATAGCAGTGATGGTTGTACAACATTGTGAATGCACTTACTGGCATGGAACTATACATTTAAAATGATAAATTTTCAGTATATTTGGTCACAATAGAAAATTAAAAATGAAAAAGTTACTCTTTAGTTTACAGAGAAAGATTAAACCTGAATTTGAAGTCTAACTCCGTCCTTCCTTACTATACCACCTTGAGCAAGTTACATAGTGAAATTTATATGAACCAATATCCTGATCTATAAAATGGTCATAACGATAGTATCCACCCTTGGAATTGTTATAGTAACACAATTGTTCTTAGACTTACAAATCATTTTATGAATCGTTAAAACTTCAAAATAAAAAAATAAACACAAATGCTTCACAGAAAGTTTGAAAAATGAAGAAAACAATCATCTCCCATTTTTCTCTTAAGACACCATTGAGAATTCATGGTTTCATTTTTAGGCTGGTAGCCTGATTGGTATCATGCTCTAGAGGCAATGTTGCCTCTTCATTATTCTTCATTTGCATGTAGGAATGTTACACTGATTCAGTCATGCCTGTATTTTTGCAGCCTTATGGACTGTAGCCCACCAGGCCACTCTGTCCATGGGGATTCTCCAGGCAAGAACACTGGAGTGGATTGCCATGCCCTCCTCCAGGGGATCTTTCCAACCCAAGGATCAAACCTGCCTCTCTTATGTCTCTTGCATTGGCAGGCCAGTTCTTTACTACTAGTGCCACTGGGGAAGCCCTTTTCTTCATTTAACAAAATATTATAAGCACTTTCTCACTTTATGAAGCCTTATAACAATTTTAATGCCAATGCAATAGTTCGCCATATACCTCAAGTGACTAGAATGTCACCTATTGATGAGGACTTGTTTTGTTTCCTTATAAAAATTATTATCAAATCACACTGCAGATATCTTCATGGATTTGGCTCCATATTCCAGGCTATTTCTTCAGGACAGATCCGTCAATGTAAGAGTAGTGATTTAAGGCATATAATTTCTTGAAAACTGTGCTGATTCTCTTTCTAGAAAGAATATGCTTTTTTTAGCATCAAGGTTCTAAATTGAAGATTATTATTTCTACTTCAGAATTACTAGGTAACTGTCATTGGCATTGACAGAAACTCAGTAACTCTCCAGTGGTCATATTAGTATAGAGTTACATGGTACCCAGTACTGGGCTAGGTCCTGGGAATTAGTGAAGAATGGAGCCCAGTCAGTCCCTGGCCTCATGGAGCTTGAGGTCCATGGAGGGGACAGAGAGGCACGAGTGAACACAGAGGGGGACACGTCAAAAGAATGATGAGATCTTTGGTTATAGATAATAATTCTCTTTCCTGTGTTTGACTGGTCCCCTTAGCGTCTAATTCACAAAGATTAGGGAGTGTTGCACACAGGGTCAGAGGCAGGCAGGTGTTTACTCCAATGCTTCTCCTAGAATAGGAATTAAACTTCTCAAGGAACAGTGCCCTTAGAAACTTCCAGGTGAAAAATTTCTGACTACCATTCCATCCACCTGCCAACCCTCTTACCCCACACAGGGCTGTACCGAACACATAATAGTGCAGAGCTGAAGCCTTTAGAAAAGGAAAGAGGGGCTTCCCTGGTGGTCCAGTGGGTAAGGACACCGCCTTGCAGTGCAAGGGGTGCCAGTTCGAGCCCTGGCCTGGGAAGATCCCACGTGCCTCGGAGCGGCTGGACTGATGTGTCCAATTACCGAGCCAGAGCTCTGGAGCACATGCGCCCAGAGCCGGTGCTCTGCGACAACAGAGGCCACTGCGATGGGAGGCCCACAAGAATCAAAGAACAAAGACAGATGAAAATAGAGAAATGAAAGACCAATAGAAGTGGCCCGCTCACCCTCTGCCTCCCCAACCCGCCCCCCAATAAATAAATAAATGAATGTTTAAAAAAAAAAAAAAGAAAGAAAAGGAAAGAAAAACTGGCAGAAAATTCAAGGACCCGGACTTTGAAAGGACTGCCCTACCAGAATAAAAATCACAACAACTATTCAAAAAAAATCATATATCAGCAAGAATGCTAAAGTTGCATTTCTTCAGGACAGATCCGTCAATGTAAGAGTAGTGATTTAAGGCATATAATTTCTTGAAAACTGTGCTGATTCTCTTTCTAGAAAGAATATGCTTTTTTTAGCATCAAGGTTCTAAATTGAAGATTATTATTTCTACTTCAGAATTACTAGGTAACTGTCATTGGCATTGACAGAAACTCAGTAACTCTCCAGTGGTCATATTAGTATAGAGTTACATGGTACCCAGTACTGGGCTAGGTCCTGGGAATTAGTGAAGAATGGAGCCCAGTCAGTCCCTGGCCTCATGGAGCTTGAGGTCCATGGAGGGGACAGAGAGGCACGAGTGAACACAGAGGGGGACACGTCAAAAGAATGATGAGATCTTTGGTTATAGATAATAATTCTCTTTCCTGTGTTTGACTGGTCCCCTTAGCGTCTAATTCACAAAGATTAGGGAGTGTTGCACACAGGGTCAGAGGCAGGCAGGTGTTTACTCCAATGCTTCTCCTAGAATAGGAATTAAACTTCTCAAGGAACAGTGCCCTTAGAAACTTCCAGGTGAAAAATTTCTGACTACCATTCCATCCACCTGCCAACCCTCTTACCCCACACAGAGCTGTACCCAACACATAATAGTGCAGAGCAGAAGCCTTTAGAAAAGGAAAGAGGGGCTTCCCTGGTGGTCCAGTGGGTAAGGACACCGCCTTGCAGTGCAAGGGGTGCCAGTTCGAGCCCTGGCCTGGGAAGATCCCACGTGCCTCGGAGCGGCTGGACTGATGTGTCCAATTACCGAGCCAGAGCTCTGGAGCACATGCGCCCAGAGCCGGTGCTCTGCGACAACAGAGGCCACTGCGATGGGAGGCCCACAAGAATCAAAGAACAAAGACAGATGAAAATAGAGAAATGAAAGACCAATAGAAGTGGCTCGCTCACCCTCTGCCTCCCCAACCCGCCCCCCAATAAATAAATAAATGAATGTTTAAAAAAAAAAAAAAGAAAGAAAAGGAAAGAAAAACTGGCAGAAAATTCAAGGACCCGGACTTTGAAAGGACTGCCCTACCAGAATAAAAATCACAACAACTATTCAAAAAAAAAAAATCATATATCAGCAAGAATGCTAAAGTTGCATTTTTTCTGTTTATGGTGGAAAACAACAGTGTCCTTATGCAATTTTCATATTCATAAAGGTTGTGATATATCTTCACATATAAGCACAGTAGAAGCAAGCAGAAATACATTCTTTGGGAAGGAGCAAAGTCAATCAGGTGATTCTGTTAGTTTTGGTGGACCTCAGGGTGCAAAGTGCTCCCAGCTCCCCCATTACTGGTGGAATGTGACGTACTTAGTCACTGGAAGCAAGGCCAAGTGTCAGTTTCTGTTTCTACAGTAGGTATGATGTGTGGGAGTGTGTATAGTTGGGGTATGTTGTTTTGGATACCGTGTAAACTTACCCTGAAATTCTTTCCAATTGATCATGGGCAGCAGAAAGAAAACTGGGTAAAGAGATTCTAAAATAAAATAATAAGATTTTTTTCCTTTGTGCATTTAACAACCATCTACTTAAATGTTCTCTATGCTAGTCACATGGGCAGGACTTGGTGTTTAATTTAGGGACCATTTATAGAAGTGAGGGCAGAATTAAGGGCATTTACTGTTAGACTGCTGGGAGAAATATCAATAGCATCAGTATGCAGGTATGTCACCACCCTTATGGCAGAAAGTGAAGAGGAACTAAAGAGCCTCTTGATGAAGGTGAAAGAGGAGAGTGAAAAAGCTGGTCTAAAACTCAACATTCAAAAAACAAAGATCATGCCATCTGGTCCCATCACTTCATGGCAAATAAGGGCAAACAGTGGAAACAGTGGCAGACTTTATTCTCTTGGGCTTCAAAATCACTGAGAATGGTGACTGCAGTCATGAAATTAAAAGACACTTGCTCCTTGGGAAAAAAAGCTAGGATAAACCTAGACAGTGTATGCAAAAGCACAGACATCACTTTGGCAACAAAAGTCCAAATAGTCAAAGCTATGGTTTCCTCTGTAGTCATGTATGGATGTGAGAGTTGGACCATAAAGAAGGTTGAAAGCTGGCAAATTTTTGAACTGTTGTGTTGGAGAAGACTTTGAATGGTAGTGCTGGAAACTTTCGAACTGTAGTGTTGGAGAAGACTCTTGAGAGTCTCTTGGACTGAAAAGAGATCAAATCAGTCAATCCGAAAGGAAATCAACCTTGATGATTCACTGGAAGGAATGAGGCTGAAGGAGATGCTCCAATACTTTGGCCACCTGATGCGAAGAGACAACTCATTGGAAAAGAGCCCGATGTTGGGAAAAGTAGAAGGCAAAAGGAGCAGGGGATAACAGAGGATGAGATGGTTGGATGATATCACTGAGTCAACGGACATGAGTTTGAGCAGGCTCCGGGAGATAGTGAAGGACAGGGAAGCCTGGTGTGCTGCAGTCCATGGAGCAGCAAAGAGTCAGATATGACTGAGCAACTGAACTGATTGGCTAGCTATTACTGACTCCAAGCTCAAACTTACCCTGAAATTCTTTCCAATTGATCATGGGCAGCAGAAAGAAAACTGGGTAAAGAGATTCTAAAATAAAATAATAAGATTTTTTTCCTTTGTGCATTTAACAACCATCTACTTAAATGTTCTCTATGCTAGTCACATGGGCAGGACTTGGTGTTTAATTTAGGGACCATTTATAGAAGTGAGGGCAGAATTAAGGGCATTTACTGTTAGACTGCTGGGAGAAATATCAATAGCATCAGTATGCAGGTATGTCACCACCCTTATGGCAGAAAGTGAAGAGGAACTAAAGAGCCTCTTGATGAAGGTGAAAGAGGAGAGTGAAAAAGCTGGTCTAAAACTCAACATTCAAAAAACAAAGATCATGCCATCTGGTCCCATCACTTCATGGCAAACAAGGGCAAACAGTGGAAACAGTGACAGACTTTATTCTCTTGGGCTTCAAAATCACTGAGAATGGTGACTGCAGTCATGAAATTAAAAGACACTTGCTCCTTGGGAAAAAAAGCTAGGATAAACCTAGACAGTGTATGCAAAAGCACAGACATCACTTTGGCAACAAAAGTCCAAATAGTCAAAGCTATGGTTTCCTCTGTAGTCATGTATGGATGTGAGAGTTGGACCATAAAGAAGGTTGAAAGCTGGCAAATTTTTGAACTGTTGTGTTGGAGAAGACTTTGAATGGTAGTGCTGGAAACTTCCGAACTGTAGTGTTGGAGAAGACTCTTGAGAGTCTCTTGGACTGAAAAGAGATCAAATCAGTCAACCCGAAGGGGAAGCAACCTTGATGATTCACTGGAAGGAATGAGGCTGAAGGAGATGCTCCAATACTTTGGCCACCTGATGCGAAGAGACAACTCATTGGAAAAGAGCCCGATGTTGGGAAAAGTAGAAGGCAAAAGGAGCAGGGGATAACAGAGGATGAGATGGTTGGATGATATCACTGAGTCAACGGACATGAGTTTGAGCAGGCTCCGGGAGATAGTGAAGGACAGGGAAGCCTGGTGTGCTGCAGTCCATGGAGCAGCAAAGAGTCAGATATGACTGAGCAACTGAACTGATTGGCTAGCTATTACTGACTCCAAGCTCAAACTGTTCACTGAAAATTCAAGGGTTAGCAATGGTAGAAAGCTGCTTATATCCTTGAGCCTAAAGTGACAAGGTGAGAGGACAATGGTTACTGGAGCCCAGAAAAAACATGGAAGATGCCCAACAAGATCTGTGGGCATGGAACCATGATAGTAGAGAGAAGGGGGCAGTGGTGTGTGTGAGCGTGCATGTATGTGTATATGCATATGTGTATGAGGTGGGGATAAGTACCCTACTTTCCTTTATTTTTCCTGCGAGTACCCCTCATGGGCCAAATCCACTCGAGTATTTTTGCCTGGGAAATCCCATGGGCAGAGTAGTCTGGCGAGCTACAGATCATAGGGTCACAGAGAATCAGATATGACTTAGCGACTAAACAACAACAACGGTACACTGTGGATTAGCATCTCACTGTTGACTTGAATAGTTATTCCTACACCAATGTTTGTAACAGAACTATTCATAATAGGCAAAAGGCAAAACAGTTCAAGTGTCCATAAACAGATGACTGGATAAATAGAATATTATTCGGTCATGAAAAGGAATATAATTTTGATACAAACTACCACATTGATGGGGCTTCCCAGGTGGCGCGAGTGGTAAAGAACCCACTTGCTGATGCAGGAGACATGAGAGATGCAGGTTCCATTCCTGGGGCTGGGAAGATCCCCTGGAGAGGGAAATGGCAACCCACTCCAGTATTCTTGTCCTGAAAATCCCACAGACAGAAGAACCCGGTTAGCTACAGTCCATGGGGTTGCAAAGAGTCAGGCATGACTGAAGGGACTTAGCACACATGCACCACATGGATAGACCTTGGAAACATTATGCTTAGTGAAATAAACAAGACTCAGAAGGACAAATGCTATATGACTCCACTTATATGAAGCACCCAGAATAGGGAAATTCATAGAGGCAAAGTAGGATTGAGGTTGCTCAGACCTGGGAGAAGAAGGGGAGTGTTAGTTTATTGAGGACAGTTTTGTTGGGAATGATGGAGAAGTTTTGGGTATAGTTTTGGGTATAGAGGTGATGGTTATACAACATCGTGAATGTATTTAATGTCCCTGGATGGTACAGCGACACGTGGTTAAATGAAAATATTACATAGTATATATTTTACCACAACTTAAAAAAAACAGATTTCTGTGGAGAGTTATTTCTGGGCGATTACAACAACAAAAAAGCTGTCAAAGAAGGGAGATGCTGAATTTGGAGGGAAAGATGGTTGGAGTTGAGGAAGAAAGGGAGAAGCCAGGCGCTGAGCGGGTGAGCCAGCAGGAGCCCCGTGTCCTGATGTTTGTCTCTTCTCAGGGGCGGCGGCTGTGCCGCTGGCAGGCCTGATGTATTGACTCCATGGAGGATGCAAACCGGACTGGGATAATTCAGTTCCACTTCCGCCCCTTCTCCAAACTCCCTGCAGTTCAGATGCTGATTTTCGTGACCTTCCTGACTATGTATCTGGTCAGCATCAGTGGCAACGTCTCCATTTCACTCATCATCTGGATCCACCGCTCTCTCCACACCCCCATGTACTTCTTCCTGGCCAACTTGGCTACTCTGGAGATCGGCTACTCCTCCACCATTGCTCCTCTGACTCTGGCCAGCACCCTGTCACCAGAGAAAACCCTCATTTCCCTGCCAGGTTGTGGCACCCAGATGTTCTTCTTCATATTCCTGGGCAGCGCTGACTGCCTCCTGCTGGCTGTCATGGCCTATGACAGGTTTGTGGCCATCTGCCACCCTTTGCGTTACACCCTCATGATGAGCTGGCGGCTATGTGCCCGACTGGCCCTGGGCTCCCTGGTGTTGGGGTTCACCTTGGCCATGCAACTGACTGTCCTCATCTTCCAACTCCCCTTCTGCCGCAGCAAAGAAATTGGCATGTTCTATTGTGACGTCCTTCCAGTCATGAGACTGGCCTGTGCGGACACCCGGGTCCACGAGGCCACTCTGTTTGTGGTTAGTGTTGTTGTCCTCACCATCCCCTTCCTGCTGATCACCCTCTCCTATGTCTTCATTGTGGCCGCCATCCTGAAGATCCGCTCTGCTGAGGGGAGGCACAAGGCCTTTTCCACCTGTTCCTCCCACATGACTATGGTTCTGCTCCAGTATGGAGGCACGAGCCTCATCTACCTGTGTCCCAGCTCCAGTTACTCTCCACAGAGGGGCCAGGTAGTGTCTGTGGTTTACACATTCATCACCCCTATGCTGAACCCCTTGATCTACAGTATGAGGAACAGAGAGCTTAAGGATGCCTTAAAGAGAGCAGTGATGAGGTGCTTGGCTTTCTAAACACAACCAACACCCTGGGTATTCCTCTCCAGCAGGGTGAAGGCAGATGGGTATGCTCTCCAAGAGGTGGGAGAGAGGGGCTCAGTGGTCATAGGCTTTACACTGTTACTTCTTCCTGCTTGTATTATTTTTGAGAAGTCATTTTTTTTTTTTTTTTTACCTCATTCTTCGTGGTGGTCGTTTAGTCGCTGAATCATGTCCGACTCTTGGGACCCCATGGCCTGTAGCCTAACAGACTCCTCTGTCCATGAGATTCTTCAGGCAAGCATACTGGAGTGGGCTGCCACTTCCTTCTCCAGGGAACCTTCCCACCCAGGAATTGAACCAGGGTCTCCTGCATTGCAGGCAAATTCTTTACAGACTGAGCTACAGGGGAAGCCCAGAGCAGCAGAGTCATTCTAAGACTCCTTATTTCCAGGATGGGGATTAAAATGCCCACAAGACCTAAATTCTGGGATAGTTATAAGGATCACAAGATACATTAAGTGAAAGTACTTTGTGACTTTTATTATTATTATTATTTTGTTATGCAGCTTGTGAGATCTTAGTTCCCTGACCAGGGATCAAACCTGTGCCCCCTGCAGTGGAAGCACAGAGTCTTAACCAGTCGACCTCCACTGAAGTTCCCACTCTGTGACTTTTAGGGGCTGATCCAGCAGGGTACATCCTTATCGTTATCCTCAGTCTCATGTGTAAAGTCTGTGTGCTCTGTCGGACTTCTCTCCAGATGTAGTTCTCAGGTTCTTAGCAGCCCCAAACATTGCACGTATGGCCAGAGCGGAGCCAAGAATAAGACACAAATCAAACCAGGGTTGTCCCAAGTCATGATTCTCCTAATATAACTGCTGAGTTTGTGCCTCTTTGAATTAGTTATCTTTCATCCTAAATTATCTTTTGGGAAAAGAGATGGGGAAAGCTCTAGAATTTTAAAGTTTTGTTTGTTTTACTTCAGCTTTATACCTGGAGTTAATCTGTCTCCAAATCAGTCTTCCTTTGTCCTTCCGTGGTCCAGTTAAGACTCCATGTTCCCACTGCAGGGGTTGCAGGTTTGATCCCTGGTTGGGGAAGTTCGGAATGCTACTTGCTGTTGTTTTATCTGCTCACTCTCTTCCCCACTCACTGTCCACGTCTTCTTTCATTCTCTCTCTCTCTCTCTGTGTCTGTCTCTTGTGCGCATGCACACACACATCACATTCACTTACCCCATATTTTCTCTTTGTGTCTATCCATCATTGATATAGTATGAATATCTGCATTCCTTCTAAATTCATATGTTGAAATACTAATGCCCAATGTGATGACATTAGAAGACAGGCCCTTGGTAATGTGGTTAGGCCAAGACAGAGCTCTCATGAGAAGAATTAGTGCTTTTATGAAAGAAACCCCTCAGAGCTCTCTAGCTCCTTCTGCCATGTGAGGATACAATGAAAAGTCTGTGACCTGGAAGAGGGCCTTTACCCAATCAGGCTGGAACCCTGATCTCAGTCTCCCAGAATTGTGAGAGAGAAATTTCTGCTGTTTATAAGCCACCCAGTCCGTGGTAATGTGTCACAGGAGCTCCAATGGACTACAACATGAGCCAAGTATACATGCTATGGGAAAGTTGATTTGTTCACTAAGCCTCTTAGTGTAGAACAGAGGCAGTGTTGGTTCAAATCTGGATTCAGGAAAGCTAGTTCTGTGAAGACAAACACTGGCTGGATACAGTGAGGAGGGAAAGGATTCATTCCCACGGCTCCGAGCAGTCTGCGTAGGATGAGACTCATTGTGATGACGGTCATTTGTCTGGAGGCAACGGCAGCAGAACAGAGATGCTTTGCTGTCTTTTTGTAGAGGAAGCTCATTCATTCTTCTACCCCTTGATTACAGAGGAATTTATTTATTCAACAACATTCAGGGAGACAGTAAACAAATCAAACCAGGGTTGTCCCAAGTCATGATTCTCCTAATATAACTGCTGAGTTTGTGCCTCTTTGAATTAGTTATCTTTCATCCTAAATTATCTTTTGGGAAAAGAGATGGGGAAAGCTCTAGAATTTTAAAGTTTTGTTTGTTTTACTTCAGCTTTATACCTGGAGTTAATCTGTCTCCAAATCAGTCTTCCTTTGTCCTTCCGTGGTCCAGTTAAGACTCCATGTTCCCACTGCAGGGGTTGCAGGTTTGATCCCTGGTTGGGGAAGTTCGGAATGCTACTTGCTGTTGTTTTATCTGCTCACTCTCTTCCCCACTCACTGTCCACGTCTTCTTTCATTCTCTCTCTCTCTCTCTGTGTCTGTCTCTTGTGCGCATGCACACACACATCACATTCACTTACCCCATATTTTCTCTTTGTGTCTATCCATCATTGATATAGTATGAATATCTGCATTCCTTCTAAATTCATATGTTGAAATACTAATGCCCAATGTGATGACATTAGAAGACAGGCCCTTGGTAATGTGGTTAGGCCAAGACAGAGCTCTCATGAGAAGAATTAGTGCTTTTATGAAAGAAACCCCTCAGAGCTCTCTAGCTCCTTCTGCCATGTGAGGATACAATGAAAAGTCTGTGACCTGGAAGAGGGCCTTTACCCAATCAGGCTGGAACCCTGATCTCAGTCTCCCAGAATTGTGAGAGAGAAATTTCTGCTGTTTATAAGCCACCCAGTCCGTGGTAATGTGTCACAGGAGCTCCAATGGACTACAACATGAGCCAAGTATACATGCTATGGGAAAGTTGATTTGTTCACTAAGCCTCTTAGTGTAGAACAGAGGCAGTGTTGGTTCAAATCTGGATTCAGGAAAGCTAGTTCTGTGAAGACAAACACTGGCTGGATACAGTGAGGAGGGAAAGGATTCATTCCCACGGCTCCGAGCAGTCTGCGTAGGATGAGACTCATTGTGATGACGGTCATTTGTCTGGAGGCAACGGCAGCAGAACAGAGATGCTTTGCTGTCTTTTTGTAGAGGAAGCTCATTCATTCTTCTACCCCTTGATTACAGAGGAATTTATTTATTCAACAACATTCAGGGAGACAGTAAACAATGATTTATTGAACTCTACTGTATACTGTAGGAAACACACAGACAGAAATGACCCTGTTGCTGGGGAAGATTGAGGGCAGGAGAAGGGGACAACAGAGGATGAGATGGTTGGATGACATCACTGACTCACTGGACTTGAATTCGAGCCAACTTCAGGAGATGGTGAAGGTCAGGGAAGCCCGGCATGCTGCAGTCCATGGGGTCGCAAAGAGTCGGACACAAGACAGAGACATATGACATCCCTTTAATGTGGATTCTAAAAAGAAGGGATATAAATGAACTTATTTACAA
Source organism: Tragulus kanchil (assembly GCA_022376925.1). Taxonomy (NCBI): domain Eukaryota; kingdom Metazoa; phylum Chordata; class Mammalia; order Artiodactyla; family Tragulidae; genus Tragulus; species Tragulus kanchil. Next base: position 14,430,337 of record JAIOJX010000006.1, on the reverse strand, counting down.
AACAGAAAGAGACTCACAAACTTAGAAAATGAACTCAGGGTTGCAGGAGGAAGGGGATGGTTGGGGACTTTGGGAAAGTCAGAGCACACTGCCATGCTTGAAATGGATAACCAACAAAAGTACATTGTATAGCACATGGAACTCTGCTTAATGTTATGTACCAGCCTGGATGGGAGGGAGATTTGGGGGAGAATGGATACATGTATATGCATGGCTGAGCCTCTTCACTGTTCACCTGAAACTATCACAAAATTGTTAATTGGCTCTACCCCAATAAAAATGCTTTTGGTATTAAAAAACAAGAAGACCTGGACACAACTGAGCAACTGAACAAGTGTGTACTGTGCTCCCACCTGGGGTCGCCGGAGCAGAAAATAGAAAGGTAAATGGATTCCTGGTTGGGAAACTAGATCCCACATGCTGCAACTAAAGAGCCTACAGGCAACAATAAAGATCAAGGATCCTGTGTGTCACAATAAAGACCAGATTAGCTCCAGGTATAAAGTTGAAGACCTTTATTTTGGCATAGCCAAATAAAACAAACAAAATGAAGAGCATAAACTGTGATTACACCCAAGGTCAAGTGGTATTAATACAATGCTATAAGCCGTCAAAGGAGGGTCAGTGACAGGAATCCAGGCTAGGGGAACGGGAGAGGGGGCCCCTGAGCTGCACCTTGCTAGGTCCGCAGGCTTGGGCATGTACAGTGGGGTGGGAAGGGCACTCCTGGAGGAGGGAACCATGAGGGCACGGGCACAGGGAATCAGCTCGGTGCCTCTATTCCCTATCTGGAAGCGCATGGGAGGTATGCTACAGTGTTTTTCTTTTCTTCTGATATGTATCACAGGCCTAAAGGCCGGAAAGCATGAACAGAGGTGACATTACCTAAAACTGAAATGTATCCTTTTGAAAGACATGAAACCAAAAAGATCTTTGGTTCACTTACAGAGTCTTGCTGCCCTTGTACGTCACTCTGCGATGTTCCACTCGGTTAGCGTTATTACCCAGAGGACACCAGTCCTGTCCAGTAATAAATGTGACACTATTGCGCAGAACAGAGACTCACAAACTATGACATCCCTTTAATGTGGATTCTAAAAAGAAGGGATATAAATGAACTTATTTACAAAACAGAAAGAGACTCACAAACTTAGAAAATGAACTCAGGGTTGCAGGAGGAAGGGGATGGTTGGGGACTTTGGGAAAGTCAGAGCACACTGCCATGCTTGAAATGGATAACCAACAAAAGTACATTGTATAGCACATGGAACTCTGCTTAATGTTATGTACCAGCCTGGATGGGAGGGAGATTTGGGGGAGAATGGATACATGTATATGCATGGCTGAGCCTCTTCACTGTTCACCTGAAACTATCACAAAATTGTTAATTGGCTCTACCCCAATAAAAATGCTTTTGGTATTAAAAAACAAGAAGACCTGGACACAACTGAGCAACTGAACAAGTGTGTACTGTGCTCCCACCTGGGGTCGCCGGAGCAGAAAATAGAAAGGTAAATGGATTCCTGGTTGGGAAACTAGATCCCACATGCTGCAACTAAAGAGCCTACAGGCAACAATAAAGATCAAGGATCCTGTGTGTCACAATAAAGACCAGATTAGCTCCAGGTATAAAGTTGAAGACCTTTATTTTGGCATAGCCAAATAAAACAAACAAAATGAAGAGCATAAACTGTGATTACACCGAAGGTCAAGTGGTATTAATACAATGCTATAAGCCGTCAAAGGAGGGTCAGTGACAGGAATCCAGGCTAGGGGAACGGGAGAGGGGGCCCCTGAGCTGCACCTTGCTAGGTCCGCAGGCTTGGGCATGTACAGTGGGGTGGGAAGGGCACTCCTGGAGGAGGGAACCATGAGGGCACGGGCACAGGGAATCAGCTCGGTGCCTCTATTCCCTATCTGGAAGCGCATGGGAGGTATGCTACAGTGTTTTTCTTTTCTTCTGATATGTATCACAGGCCTAAAGGCCGGAAAGCATGAACAGAGGTGACATTACCTAAAACTGAAATGTATCCTTTTGAAAGACATGAAACCAAAAAGATCTTTGGTTCACTTACAGAGTCTTGCTGCCCCTTGTACGTCACTCTGCGATGTTCCACTCGGTTAGCGTTATTACCCAGAGGACACCAGTCCTGTCCAGTAATAACAGGACCGGGAGGACACCCGTCCAGTCCCATAATAGGTGTTTGGGGGAAGAAAACATTATATGGTCAAACAAATGTGACAGATACTGTACTGATCAAGATTAAACGACTTGCTTACTGCAGGTTTATCCAGTGCCCGTGATGTGCAAACATGCAGTCATGACTCTCTCGGGTGAGGGATGTGATGTCTGTGTGTTTCCTCATTTCTGTCACCTCTAAACTCTTTTTGTTTCTTGGAATCTCTTAGGAAATGTTATGTCCTGCTGAACCCACGGTGGAAAATGCTGCCGCAGTGGATGCTGACTGAATACTGAGAGGGTGATTTCACTATTGATTGAAATATTCCAGGAACATTTCAATTCCCCACCCTCTTTGAGCAAACAGTGTAGTCATGAGTTAACAGGCTTCTTTTCTAGTGAGTGAAGGAACTAATGATTGCCATATATCAATGCATGTATCATCAGCATAGCCCATGACATGTGGGTTCTTGTTATCTCTGCTTCCATAGAAGGAAACGGTGACACAGGGACGGTATGTATCTTGTTCAAGGTCACACAGCCAGTAAACCTAGAACTGCGATTTGACCTGGGCAATGTGGTTCAAACCCTGGGCCCCAAACCACCATCTCTGCCAGCATGCTCTGACTGTCTTATTAAGAGGTTGGGAAAATTGCTTCATTTTTATTTTCTTAATTCATAAGCCGTCAAAGGAGGGTCAGTGACAGGAATCCAGGCTAGGGGAACGGGAGAGGGGGCCCCTGAGCTGCACCTTGCTAGGTCCGCAGGCTTGGGCATGTACAGTGGGGTGGGAAGGGCACTCCTGGAGGAGGGAACCATGAGGGCACGGGCACAGGAATCAGCTCGGTGCCTCTATTCCCTATCTGGAAGCGCATGGGAGGTATGCTACAGTGTTTTTCTTTTCTTCTGATATGTATCACAGGCCTAAAGGCCGGAAAGCATGAACAGAGGTGACATTACCTAAAACTGAAATGTATCCTTTTGAAAGACATGAAACCAAAAAGATCTTTGGTTCACTTACAGAGTCTTGCTGCCCCTTGTACGTCACTCTGCGATGTTCCACTCGGTTAGCGTTATTACCCAGAGGACACCAGTCCTGTCCAGTAATAACAGGACCGGGAGGACACCCGTCCAGTCCCATAATAGGTGTTTGGGGGAAGAAAACATTATATGGTCAAACAAATGTGACAGATACTGTACTGATCAAGATTAAACGACTTGCTTACTGCAGGTTTATCCAGTGCCCGTGATGTGCAAACATGCAGTCATGACTCTCTCGGGTGAGGGATGTGATGTCTGTGTGTTTCCTCATTTCTGTCACCTCTAAACTCTTTTTGTTTCTTGGAATCTCTTAGGAAATGTTATGTCCTGCTGAACCCACGGTGGAAAATGCTGCCGCAGTGGATGCTGACTGAATACTGAGAGGGTGATTTCACTATTGATTGAAATATTCCAGGAACATTTCAATTCCCCACCCTCTTTGAGCAAACAGTGTAGTCATGAGTTAACAGGCTTCTTTTCTAGTGAGTGAAGGAACTAATGATTGCCATATATCAATGCATGTATCATCAGCATAGCCCATGACATGTGGGTTCTTGTTATCTCTGCTTCCATAGAAGGAAACGGTGACACAGGGACGGTATGTATCTTGTTCAAGGTCACACAGCCAGTAAACCTAGAACTGCGATTTGACCTGGGCAATGTGGTTCAAACCCTGGGCCCCAAACCACCATCTCTGCCAGCATGCTCTGACTGTCTTATTAAGAGGTTGGGAAAATTGCTTCATTTTTATTTTCTTAATTCAATTGCATAATAAAGTGGGGACAATAATATCTACTCTGTCTCCCTGAGTTACTGTGATATCTCCAAGGGGAAAAACCCCAAATGATGCAGCATAGCTATGCAAACATTCTCATGGAGAAATATACTAGATGATGTATTTTTTGGTTACAGGAAGTTTAAAGACAAAAGTGTTTAATTTTCTTTTACCTGAGGTTTCCCCCTGCTTATCCTATTACTCCGGACAGCTGCTTTACAGAAAAGCAAGCCCGTCTTCTCCAGCTCAGAAGTAACACTTCTGAGCACGCTTCTCTGCATGAGACTTCCCAGTTACCAGGCTCTTTAGAGAACTGCATGCCCAAGGGTTCCAGGGATTGAAATGTTCATTTACATAAACATAAAAACAAATGTATATGGTACAAATGATTTATATTGCTAAATCCTAGGCATCAGGTTGTGGTACACAGAGATTTGTGTTAGAGAAAACATCTGAACAGGATATAAAACATCTTTATAAATAAGACACTTTTTTTTTTTTTAACACTTTTCCCCCCATCATGCCTCTTTTATTTTTATGTTATCTTTCATCCATCTTTTTTACTCTTTGGCAAGTGTGGGCCTCCCATCGCAGTGGCCTCTCTCGTTGCAGAGCACCTGCTCTGGGCGCATGCACTCCAGAGTGCTGGCTCTTAACTGGACACACTGGTCCAGTTGCTGCACAACACGTAGGATGAGGCTGATGGTGGGTCTGTGTGTGTGTGTCAGGGACTAACGGGACACAGGCCCTGGAGCCAGACTGAGAAAGGGCTTGAATGCCATTCTGAGAAGAGCCTGGACCCTCTACTCTTGTAATGAGAAGCCGCAGATGAATTTTAATCGGAAGAAAGACACAGTGGAATCCTATGACAAGATTTATTTAATACATTTGGTGAACACTAGCTGAGTGCCTGTCATGTTTTCAGCCTGATGGCTCAGTCTGGGATCACATCATTGAAAAGAAGAGGCAAGGCTGCTGGCTTTACAAAGTTCATGGAAGGTAGGGAGACAGACCAGGATACACTAGCTGGAGTGGCCGGGAATTCAGCATGGGGGCTTCATTTTTATTTTCTAGATTCAATTGCATAATAAAGTGGGGACAATAATATCTACTCTGTCTCCCTGAGTTACTGTGATATCTCCAAGGGGAAAAACCCCAAATGATGCAGCATAGCTATGCAAACATTCTCATGGAGAAATATACTAGATGATGTATTTTTTGGTTACAGGAAGTTTAAAGACAAAAGTGTTTAATTTTCTTTTACCTGAGGTTTCCCCCTGCTTATCCTATTACTCCGGACAGCTGCTTTACAGAAAAGCAAGCCCGTCTTCTCCAGCTCAGAAGTAACACTTCTGAGCACGCTTCTCTGCATGAGACTTCCCAGTTACCAGGCTCTTTAGAGAACTGCATGCCCAAGGGTTCCAGGGATTGAAATGTTCATTTACATAAACATAAAAACAAATGTATATGGTACAAATGATTTATATTGCTAAATCCTAGGCATCAGGTTGTGGTACACAGAGATTTGTGTTAGAGAAAACATCTGAACAGGATATAAAACATCTTTATAAATAAGACACTTTTTTTTTTTTTAACACTTTTCCCCCCATCATGCCTCTTTTATTTTTATGTTATCTTTCATCCATCTTTTTTACTCTTTGGCAAGTGTGGGCCTCCCATCGCAGTGGCCTCTCTCGTTGCAGAGCACCTGCTCTGGGCGCATGCACTCCAGAGTGCTGGCTCTTAACTGGACACACTGGTCCAGTTGCTGCACAACACGTAGGATGAGGCTGATGGTGGGTCTGTGTGTGTGTGTCAGGGACTAACGGGACACAGGCCCTGGAGCCAGACTGAGAAAGGGCTTGAATGCCATTCTGAGAAGAGCCTGGACCCTCTACTCTTGTAATGAGAAGCCGCAGATGAATTTTAATCGGAAGAAAGACACAGTGGAATCCTATGACAAGATTTATTTAATACATTTGGTGAACACTAGCTGAGTGCCTGTCATGTTTTCAGCCTGATGGCTCAGTCTGGGATCACATCATTGAAAAGAAGAGGCAAGGCTGCTGGCTTTACAAAGTTCATGGAAGGTGAGGGAGACAGACCAGGTCATTACGGAGCTATGGGGAAGCCCATGGAAGCACGGTGAGGGACACAATCCAAGAATGGGTCAGAGGGGTCTAGTTCAGATACAGGGGAGAAGAGAGCTCTACAATGGTGAAATAGCATAATTCTATTTGGCATTCCTTTGGGATTTGAATGGTGTTCTTGGCAGTTACTGAGATGGTTCCTGGTCTTCCTTCCCATGTGTTATCCCCTCACCTTGAGTGTGGGCTGAACCTAGTGATTCACTTTTCAAAAACATTTTGGCTTCTCTCTCTATCCCTCTCACGTTCTTGGTTAGATGGACTTCAGCTGCCGGGTTGTGAGATGCCCTGTGAAGGAGCCCACAGGGTGAGGTGAGCCCCTGTGGAACTCAGTCCTGTCGGCAAGCACGCGAGTGACTTTGGAAGCAGAGTCTTCCCCAGTCAAGCCCCGAGATGAGATGTAGCCCCCAGCCAATACCTTAATTACAGTCTCGAGGCAGAGGCACCCAGCTAAATTACAGCTGGATCTCTGAATCACAGAAAGCATAGGACACTGTTGTTTTAGGGCAATTTGCTATGCGGCTACAGATAGCTAATGCAAACTGTAAGAGGTGAAAAGCACAAGTCAGGAAGCTATTCTTCACGCCCCCTGTAGTGGGGAAGAACTGCCGTAGGGGCACAGAAGGGCTCTTCCCTTTCTCTTCTTTAGCTCCCTTATCTCCTCTACTGAACAGCACACCCCAGACACACTGCCTCCAGCCACAGCAGGCCCCGAGGGTCAAGACGGTGAGGCTCAGTTCTCTTCTCCACTGTGAAAGAAACAGGCTTAGAGGAATGGGGGAGCAAGTCTCTACTCGGGACACAGGGCCCTGGAAGCCAGACTGAGAAAGGGCTTGAATGCCATTCTGAGAAGAGCCTGGACCTCTACTCTTGTAATGAGAAGCCGCAGATGAATTTTAATCGGAAGAAAGACACAGTGGAATCCTATGACAAGATTTATTTAATACATTTGGTGAACACTAGCTGAGTGCCTGTCATGTTTTCAGCCTGATGGCTCAGTCTGGGATCACATCATTGAAAAGAAGAGGCAAGGCTGCTGGCTTTACAAAGTTCATGGAAGGTGAGGGAGACAGACCAGGTCATTACGGAGCTATGGGGAAGCCCATGGAAGCACGGTGAGGGACACAATCCAAGAATGGGTCAGAGGGGTCTAGTTCAGATACAGGGGAGAAGAGAGCTCTACAATGGTGAAATAGCATAATTCTATTTGGCATTCCTTTGGGATTTGAATGGTGTTCTTGGCAGTTACTGAGATGGTTCCTGGTCTTCCTTCCCATGTGTTATCCCCTCACCTTGAGTGTGGGCTGAACCTAGTGATTCACTTTTCAAAAACATTTTGGCTTCTCTCTCTATCCCTCTCACGTTCTTGGTTAGATGGACTTCAGCTGCCGGGTTGTGAGATGCCCTGTGAAGGAGCCCACAGGGTGAGGTGAGCCCCTGTGGAACTCAGTCCTGTCGGCAAGCACGCGAGTGACTTTGGAAGCAGAGTCTTCCCCAGTCAAGCCCCGAGATGAGATGTAGCCCCCAGCCAATACCTTAATTACAGTCTCGAGGCAGAGGCACCCAGCTAAATTACAGCTGGATCTCTGAATCACAGAAAGCATAGGACACTGTTGTTTTAGGGCAATTTGCTATGCGGCTACAGATAGCTAATGCAAACTGTAAGAGGTGAAAAGCACAAGTCAGGAAGCTATTCTTCACGCCCCCTGTAGTGGGGAAGAACTGCCGTAGGGGCACAGAAGGGCTCTTCCCTTTCTCTTCTTTAGCTCCCTTATCTCCTCTACTGAACAGCACACCCCAGACACACTGCCTCCAGCCACAGCAGGCCCCGAGGGTCAAGACGGGGTGAGGCTCAGTTCTCTTCTCCACTGTGAAAGAAACAGGCTTAGAGGAATGAGAGAGAAGGAAGCAGAACACAAACCCCAGGATCTTCTTTTTGTTTGTAAAAGTGAAAATAAGTGTTGGTTGATTCATCTATAGCCGAAATACAAACACTTCAATTGATCTTATTATACTTGTTGGTGACTCCATGGGCGGTAGCCTGACAGGCTCCTCTGTCCATGGGATTTGCCAGGTAAGAATACTGGAGTGGGTTGCCATTTCCTGCTCCAACCCTGACCCAGGGATCGAACCTACAACTCCTGAGTCTCCTGCAGTGGAAGGTGGATTCTTTACCACTGCACCACCTGGGAAGTCCTAGTGGAGAAGGAGACAGATGGTAAATGAACCACACACAGTGTTTTGAGGAGGGCATGGCAACCCACTCCAGTATTCTTGCTGGGAAGATTCCACAGAGAGAGCAGTGGGGAAGAATTGCCGTGAGGAAACAGAAGGAATTTTCCCCTTCCATTTTCTAGCTCCCCTGTCTCCCTCTTCTTTCTAATGAAAATACCAGGACAAATTCCTGGTGGGCTACATGATTCAAGGGGTCACAAAGAGTTGGATACAATGAAGTGACTGAGTGCCACACCACTTCTTTAATAGGGAAACAGCTACACGCTAGACATGGTGGGAAACCAAGCACGCGGGTAGAGCAGAAAAATAAAAATACATCAGCAAGAAGGCGGTCCTACTAAGCCTGGAACCAAGTCATGCTCCATCTACATGGAGACCCTACAGGTCACTTGGGCTCCGTGTCAGACTTTTCTTCACCCGCCCACTGACGCCTCTTGTCCCAGTCCCTTGTCCCTCAGTCACTTGACTTTCTTCACACACACGGAGCAAGCAAGAGTGGTGGAAGTAGTAGGGAGGGAACATTTTTGTTCTGTATGACAAAATATTTAGTCAGAGAAAATGCTTTTAGTCGCTCAGTTGTGAAAGACTCTTTGCAACCCCACAGTCTGTAGCCCACCAGGCTCCTCTGTCCATGGAATTTCCTAGGCAAGAATGCTGGAGTGGGTAGCCATTCTCTTCTCCAGGGAATATTCCCAACCCAGGGATAAAACTCTCATCTACCACACTGCAGGCAGATTGTTTACCATCTGAGCCATCAGGGAAGCCCAGAGAAGGTGCTTGGGAGTGTTAGAAAAAAACATTAAAAAAAAAATTCCAATACATTCAGGCAGAGGCTGAATGGCTATTCTTGATAATTTCCTATGGTCTCTTTCAGACTTCTAATGAAGACAGCTGTTCCTACGTCTGTCTCCTAAAATCGAGTGCAGAATTTAGCTATTCCCAGTTAAAAAGGGTAAGAATACTGGAGTGGGTTGCCATTTCCTGCTCCAACCCTGACCCAGGGATCGAACCTACAACTCCTGAGTCTCCTGCAGTGGAAGGTGGATTCTTTACCACTGCACCACCTGGGAAGTCCTAGTGGAGAAGGAGACAGATGGTAAATGAACCACACACAGTGTTTTGAGGAGGGCATGGCAACCCACTCCAGTATTCTTGCTGGGAAGATTCCACAGAGAGAGCAGTGGGGAAGAATTGCCGTGAGGAAACAGAAGGAATTTTCCCCTTCCATTTTCTAGCCCCCCTGTCTCCCTCTTCTTTCTAATGAAAATACCAGGACAAATTCCTGGTGGGCTACATGATTCAAGGGGTCACAAAGAGTTGGATACAATGAAGTGACTGAGTGCCACACCACTTCTTTAATAGGGAAACAGCTACACGCTAGACATGGTGGGAAACCAAGCACGCGGGTAGAGCAGAAAAATAAAAATACATCAGCAAGAAGGCGGTCCTACTAAGCCTGGAACCAAGTCATGCTCCATCTACATGGAGACCCTACAGGTCACTTGGGCTCCGTGTCAGACTTTTCTTCACCCGCCCACTGACGCCTCTTGTCCCAGTCCCTTGTCCCTCAGTCACTTGACTTTCTTCACACACACGGAGCAAGCAAGAGTGGTGGAAGTAGTAGGGAGGGAACATTTTTGTTCTGTATGACAAAATATTTAGTCAGAGAAAATGCTTTTAGTCGCTCAGTTGTGAAAGACTCTTTGCAACCCCACAGTCTGTAGCCCACCAGGCTCCTCTGTCCATGGAATTTCCTAGGCAAGAATGCTGGAGTGGGTAGCCATTCTCTTCTCCAGGGAATATTCCCAACCCAGGGATAAAACTCTCATCTACCACACTGCAGGCAGATTGTTTACCATCTGAGCCATCAGGGAAGCCCAGAGAAGGTGCTTGGGAGTGTTAGAAAAAAACATTAAAAAAAAAATTCCAATACATTCAGGCAGAGGCTGAATGGCTATTCTTGATAATTTCCTATGGTCTCTTTCAGACTTCTAATGAAGACAGCTGTTCACACGTCTGTCTCCTTAGAAGACTCTCTTTTCCTGAAGTGCAGAATTTAGCTATTCCCAGTTAAGGAAAGGAGGTGGGAAGCGATTTCTGATTTGCCCACTGTTCCCATTTATGACCACCAGGGGGCGCACAAACCTTTCTTGGACCAAAGACGTGAAATTCACCTAGGAAGGCAGCAGGTAGGAAGTGAAGATTAGGGCGGAGAACGGTAGGATTTAAACCGATCAACAGCTAACAGACAGTATCTTTATGAGAGGCGATGAAGTCAGCACAGAACATGCACTAAGATAGCAGAAGGGGGCAAAGCTCTGCTAGAATTACGAAAAAATAAAATTTTAAAAAATGTGGACCATTTGTAAAGTCTGTTACAATACTACTGTTCCTGTTTTATCTTCTAGTCGCTTAGTTCCTGACCTGGGATGGAACCCGCACGCTGCACCCCTTTCCCCCCAACACTAGAAGAGGAAGTCTTAACCACTGAATCATCAGGGAGATTCCAGAGCTAGGAAAATACGTACAGCTCTTTACTCTATTAAATTTGTGACCTGTTCTGAAGAAGGAAGGAATGGGGAAGAAGTAAGAGGGTGGAGGTGTAGGGCGGGGAGAGAAGCGGGAGGGAGGGGCAGGGGAAGAACCCGCCCACCTTTTCAGAAGGTGCTATTCGCCTGGGCTCCCCGGGTGGCTATCAGGGTAAAGAATCCCCCTATGATGCAGGAGACCTGGGTTCGATCCTGGGGTTGGAAAGATCCCCAGGCGAAGGGAAAGGATACCCACTCCAGTATTCTCTTTTAAAAATATTTTATTTATTTATTTTTGGCTAGTCTGGTTTTCACCGCTGCCACAGGCTGTTCTCTAGTTGCAGGGAGTGGGGGCTACTCTCTAGTTGAGGTGAGCAGGGTTATTGTTGTGGTGACTTTTCTTGTTGTGGAACTCGAGCTCTAGGGCACACTGGCTCAATAGTTGTGACTCACAGGCTTAGTTGCTCCACAGCATGTGGGCATTGGCAGGTGAATTCTTCGCCACTGAGCTACCAGGGAAGCCTCCACTCCAGTATTCTTTTTTTTTTTTTTTTTTAACTTTTATTTTACTTTTAACTATTACAGAGTTTTGTTGTTTACAGATATGTATGTTCCCAGACTAGTCCACTCCAGTATTCTTGTCTGGAGAATTCCATGGCTTGTCCATGGGTCGCAAAGAGTCAGACACGACTGAGCGATTTCACTTTCCCTTACCTGAGGAAATCAGGTAGGAAATAACAGTTTAAGGTTCCCAATACAAACATCTTTCTCTTACACCTCCGCACTACAATTGATGAATCAGCCATTCCTCCTCTGTCAACAGGCCTCCCAGCCAACTGGGAAGCGGGTAATACTAGGATTTGTAGACATAGAAACGGAGTCCGCAGAGAAACAATACCTTTCCAAAGGCATGCACCTGATTAATGGCAGATGTTCTCACTGCATCCTTGAACTGCCTACATTTCTCTGAGGGATCCCCATCGCCGACATCATAAAATCCAAAATCTTCGTTCCAGCCTGCCCCACCCCGCCTCATCTCCAGTAATTTCCACGAAGAACACACTCTCTTTGCTCCAACAGGCGGTTCCCCGGACCGCGCACATTCCTTTACTTGGAATGCCCTTCCTCCAGGCAGAATTCGTAGCTCTCTCTCCCACCTATTGCAGGAGAAATCACCTTTTCTTAGCATTCCCGGTTTACAGCTTGTTGGCGCCGCCTAGCCACGAGTTAGGCTGTTGACAGCTGAATCCCACAGCACAGAGCCCTGCAAAGTCGTGAATGGCTGTCGACGGGAAAGGCTGGAACTGAGGTCGGACAGACCCACCCGCGGCGGGGGCTCGCAGGCCGGCCCCTCCAGGCGCCTGGAGCTGGCGGCGGTGCAGGGAGAGGCGCCGAGCGCGGCGCGGCGCTGGCCCTTTAAGGAGGAGCGCGGGGCGCGGCCAGGTAAGGGGCGGGTCCGCGGGCGGATCCGAGCTGCGCGCCGGCGCCCGCCCGGCCGCCGGATTTGGAGCGCGCGGCGCCGGCGGGGCCGGAGGGGGCGGCGCGGCGGAGCCTCCCGTGGCCTCGGACGCTCCTCCTCGCCCGCGGTCGCCGCCCGCCTCCGCGGCGCCTCCTGCTCCTTCGTCCCGGCCGAGCCCGGCCGCCACTTCCGGCCGCACACCTGGGACGCGCGCACCTGCCTCCGGGCGCCTGGGCACCGAGGATGAAGGACCGGCTGGAGCAGCTGAAGGCCGTGAGTCCCGCCGCACCCGGGAACCGCGCGGGCCGCGGGCTGCCGGGGCGAGCTGCGCGGGAGAGGGGCTTGCCCCGCCGCGCCCAGGCGAGGCTAGGCGGGCAGTGGTGAGGCGGGCGCCAGGCCTGTCCTCCGCAAGCCCCAGACCCACCCACCCCTCCTCGCTGAGGTCATATGCCGGATGATTCATCGCTAGGCTGCAATTTCCCTGGATGCCTCTAGCCTCCTCCACCCCCAGCCCCGAGCCGGACAGCATCTGTCTGGAGCGGGGATCCAGGGGAGGTGAGGGGCGGTGTGTGCTTGGGTCCAGAGGGGCTCACTGTGAGATCAAGGGTCACTTACCACCTGCCTGCTGCTGCCTGGCACTGTGCCCAGGACCCGCCTCCTCCTGTGTGCCTCCCAGGGGGGCGCCGAGCCGGCCGCCTTCGCCCCGGGAGAGCAGCTCTCGTGGGTGACCTCCCGACTGTGGGCTGGTCTCATGCCCAGATGGTCTCAGGTCCTCGCCATCCAGCTGTCTATAATTATTAATCCCTTCTCCCACACCCCCATCCTTGGGGCTGCTGTGATCGGAGCCAAGGATCTGAAGGTAGTTCGCCTCCAGCTGTGCTGCACCAAGCAGTGAAACCTCAGGCAATTTACTTTTTTGAACCTGTTTCCTTATCTGTCATAGGAAGACTGATGACTTGTTAGAGATTTATTTTGAGGTCAAATGATATATTGGAGCTTAGTATAGAGAAATGTTAAGGCATGGGTTTTTAAGTCCAATATTCATTGACTCATTGAACAAATACTTATTGAGTGTTTTCTCTGCTAAGCCCTAGAGACGGGGTGACTCAGGCTTTGTCTTAATGCAATTTAAAATGTAACCACCTTGGATACCAAGCAGTCCATCCTACTTGGGAGCTTGTCCCAAGTGCGGCAGCTGAAGGCCTCCCACCAGAGGAAGGAAGTCTGAATTTGATTATTCATAAATCTCCCCAGGTGATCATGAGCACAGTGAAGTTTGGGGAACAGGGGACTGGACAGAACTGGGGCTGCCTCCTGGCTCTGCTGCTTACTGGCTCTGTCTTAACCTTGGAGCCTAAGTTTTGTCATCTGTAAAATGGGTAGCTGTGAGGACTAAACCCAAGAGAGCCCTCAGTATGGTGCATGGCACACACAGGACTAAGCCACGGTGAATCTTCTGTTTGTCCCTGTGAAAGCTCTTTGGAAAAATAAAGCCTTGGACAGCTGTGAGGGAGTGCTGGGCTGATGTCACGGCTGGCTGTCTCTCTCCTCCCTTGTCTTTGGTGACCTGCATGACCATTTCACCTACTCTGAGTAGTAGGGCTTTGGAGGAGGCGGGGGTGGGGGTGGGAGGGGAGTGACAGAGGCCAAGGCCGGGTCGCTGGTGGTGGGAGTGCGCCTCCCTGCCTGTTCGTGGTTCTTTGTCATCTGAGCCTCATAGCATCCCATGAAAGGACGGGGCAGAATTGGCCGCCTCTGTCTGTAAAGACGAGGATAACTGTGAGCTCAGCCTGGGAAGGACGGGTGCCCCCAGGTCACCAGGTCATAGAGCGGATGAGAGCACAATCCAGGGAAGAACCGGGCTCCTGACCTCTCCCTGGGCCCTTGCCCTGGAGCATGCTGGTTGGGGAGGCAGAAAGATGAGCCTTGGTGTTGGAGAAAGCAGCAGTGCTGTGATCGGAGCCAAGGATCTGAAGGTAGTTCGCCTCCAGCTGTGCTGCACCAAGCAGTGAAACCTCAGGCAATTTACTTTTTTGAACCTGTTTCCTTATCTGTCATAGGAAGACTGATGACTTGTTAGAGATTTATTTTGAGGTCAAATGATATATTGGAGCTTAGTATAGAGAAATGTTAAGGCATGGGTTTTTAAGTCCAATATTCATTGACTCATTGAACAAATACTTATTGAGTGTTTTCTCTGCTAAGCCCTAGAGACGGGGTGACTCAGGCTTTGTCTTAATGCAATTTAAAATGTAACCACCTTGGATACCAAGCAGTCCATCCTACTTGGGAGCTTGTCCCAAGTGCGGCAGCTGAAGGCCTCCCACCAGAGGAAGGAAGTCTGAATTTGATTATTCATAAATCTCCCCAGGTGATCATGAGCACAGTGAAGTTTGGGGAACAGGGGACTGGACAGAACTGGGGCTGCCTCCTGGCTCTGCTGCTTACTGGCTCTGTCTTAACCTTGGAGCCTAAGTTTTGTCATCTGTAAAATGGGTAGCTGTGAGGACTAAACCCAAGAGAGCCCTCAGTATGGTGCATGGCACACACAGGACTAAGCCACGGTGAATCTTCTGTTTGTCCCTGTGAAAGCTCTTTGGAAAAATAAAGCCTTGGACAGCTGTGAGGGAGTGCTGGGCTGATGTCACGGCTGGCTGTCTCTCTCCTCCCTTGTCTTTGGTGACCTGCATGACCATTTCACCTACTCTGAGTAGTAGGGCTTTGGAGGAGGCGGGGTGGGGGTGGGAGGGGAGTGACAGAGGCCAAGGCCGGGTCGCTGGTGGTGGGAGTGCGCCTCCCTGCCTGTTCGTGGTTCTTTGTCATCTGAGCCTCATAGCATCCCATGAAAGGACGGGGCAGAATTGGCCGCCTCTGTCTGTAAAGACGAGGATAACTGTGAGCTCAGCCTGGGAAGGACGGGTGCCCCCAGGTCACCAGGTCATAGAGCGGATGAGAGCACAATCCAGGGAAGAACCGGGCTCCTGACCTCTCCCTGGGCCCTTGCCCTGGAGCATGCTGGTTGGGGAGGCAGAAAGATGAGCCTGGTGTTGGAGATCCGCCTGTACGGCATAGTGCACAATCATGAAACAAAGCAGAACTGGTCAGCAGGCAGAGGTGGCGCTGTTCCTTAAATTAGGAAGTCCATTTCTAGAGGCAGATGCCCTTTCAGTAGCCATTGCCAATAAGCAGCGAAGAGCCTGAATGGAGCTTTGAGTCCCAAGTAAAAATTCAGCTTGTTGGGGAACCTCAGCAAGTCCCTTTGCTTCTCCAGTCCTCAGTGTTACCTTCTGTAGAATGGACCCAATGCTGTGTTTCTCCCTTCGGCTCTCGGGAGGTGGTGGATGTGAGGTTGTAGATGGTGCTTCGGAGGAGGGTGCTGCCCTGACACCACAGGGGGTGTTCCAGCCTCGTGGCGCCAGGAGACGGATGACGACGCTGCGCAAAGAGGACTGGGCTGCAGGCTCAGAAGTCTAACAGTCGCTTGGCCCCATAAGAGCTGCTCCTTGGTGTGACTTTACCTCCCCACTCTTCTGATCCCCTTTGTAAAACAAGGAGTTTGGTTGATCTCAAAGTCCCTTCCTGCAATATTAATGTTTTCCTTGAAGACTGCTGTTAAGGTGGACCTGGATTTTGGCTTCTAGCCCACCTCCCCTAGCCAGCTCCTCCTTCCACCCCCAAGAGATCCCCTTCCCAGCAACAAGATCACCAGTGTCTCTCTCTCCAGTTTATTTTATCAACGTCTGCTAATCTGCACGAAGCCAGTTTCACCTTGAGCGGTGGGTGTAATCTCTATCGGTGGGGATCTTTCTAAACCCTGGGGCCGGGGAAGCGTTAACTGCCTCTAAAGAGCTGAAGAGCAGTCCTGTGCAGGGGATTAGCCCTGTTCGTGTAGATAGAAGGAGGATAGGTGAAGACGTGAGGCTGATGGCTAGATGGAAGGACTCTGTAGAAGTCCTTTATTTTAAAAAATAATTGTATGTGTTTCTTTATTGACTGTGCTGGGGCTTTGCTGCTGCTCAGGGTTTCTCTAGTTGTGGTGAGCCAGGGATATTCTCTTGTGGTTCACGTCCTTCTCATCACGGCGGCTTCTCTCCTTGTGGAGCGCTTGGGTTTCAGGAGCTGCGGCCTCTGGGCTCAGTCGCTGCGGCTCCTGGGCGTTACAGCTCAGGCTCAGTAGTTGCGGTGCCTCGGCTTCATTGCTCCGAGGCAGCTGGGATCTTCCTGGATCAGGGATCGAACCCGTGTCTCCTGCATTGGCAAGCGGATTGTTTACCACAGAGCGGCTCAGGGAAGTCCTGTAGAAGGCATTTTTGATAGTCAGAGCTGCCCAAGGGTGGGCCAGGCTGTGAGAAATGGGAGGGAGGCAGGAAGCTGGTTGGGATGTTGACTTTTGTAGGAAATTTGAGCATTCTTGGAGGAAGGGGAATTCATGGTCTCCGTCAACCCTGAGGATATGTGTTTCTGAAAATGTTTCTTTGTGCGCCTGTTTCAAGCATGCAGGAGCCCCCGGAACTGAGGGCTCAGAGTTGCTCTTGTAAAGTAGATCATCATACCCTCCCCATAGGGTCACTGAGGGTGAAGTGAGATAATCCTTGGTAATCACCCACCACAGTAAACTCAGTTCCTCACACCCGCCCGGCTGGGAGCAGCATCTCCACTGAAGAGCACCCCTCCCTGGGGCCACAGTCACAAGCTCCGACGTATCCTGTCTCTTGCACCGCTCTTCCCGGCTGGCCGTCCCAGCAGCCTGCCTTTTCCGTGACGTCAGGCTGGGCAGGAATGTGCTGGGCCTACACCCAGCCTGTCTCACAAGGCGGTTCCTGCTGACTTCTCACCAGCTGAACTTTGGATCCACTGAGTCCAGACCATTCCTGTCCAGGAACCTCTCGCCTGGCCCTCTTGCCATTCAGCAAACGTTTACCCGGCACCTACTACGTCCTATGCCCTCTGATAGGGTGGGGGTGAACGCTGATGAACACGTATCGGGCCTTAGGGAAGCCACGGCCAGCTAGGGAGACACGGGAAACTGACTCAATGATCCATCCTTGAGACAGAAACAACCGCTGGAAGACCCTGTTGGCTGGTCCCTGACCACAGGGCATTAGGGCCTGAGGGCTCTTCCCAGAAGCGACATTTCAGTTCAAGTCCTTGTTAAGATTGAAATGTAATTTCTTCAGAGGCTAGGAGAGTCTCCTTAGAAGAAAAGCAAAGATTCTCACCCAGCCTCCTGTTGGAGTTTACACAGATCCCATGATTGGTGCATTTTTTTTTTTTTTTTTAGAAGCTTTTCTTTTTTGTGTGGCCACTTCTATTGGTGTTTCAGTTTTTTATTTTTATCCATCTTTGTTCTGTTGCCTGTGTGGGCCTCCCATGAGTGCCCTCAGGGAAGTCTGAGAAGGCATTTTTGATAGTCAGAGCTGCCCAAGGGTGGGCCAGGCTGTGAGAAATGGGAGGGAGGCAGGAAGCTGGTTGGGATGTTGACTTTTGTAGGAAATTTGAGCATTCTTGGAGGAAGGGGAATTCATGGTCTCCGTCAACCCTGAGGATATGTGTTTCTGAAAATGTTTCTTTGTGCGCCTGTTTCAAGCATGCAGGAGCCCCCGGAACTGAGGGCTCAGAGTTGCTCTTGTAAAGTAGATCATCATACCCTCCCCATAGGGTCACTGAGGGTGAAGTGAGATAATCCTTGGTAATCACCCACCACAGTAAACTCAGTTCCTCACACCCGCCCGGCTGGGAGCAGCATCTCCACTGAAGAGCACCCCTCCCTGGGGCCACAGTCACAAGCTCCGACGTATCCTGTCTCTTGCACCGCTCTTCCCGGCTGGCCGTCCCAGCAGCCTGCCTTTTCCGTGACGTCAGGCTGGGCAGGAATGTGCTGGGCCTACACCCAGCCTGTCTCACAAGGCGGTTCCTGCTGACTTCTCACCAGCTGAACTTTGGATCCACTGAGTCCAGACCATTCCTGTCCAGGAACCTCTCGCCTGGCCCTCTTGCCATTCAGCAAACGTTTACCCGGCACCTACTACGTCCTATGCCCTCTGATAGGGTGGGGGTGAACGCTGATGAACACGTATCGGGCCTTAGGGAAGCCACGGCCAGCTAGGGAGACACGGGAAACTGACTCAATGATCCATCCTTGAGACAGAAACAACCGCTGGAAGACCCTGTTGGCTGGTCCCTGACCACAGGGCATTAGGGCCTGAGGGCTCTTCCCAGAAGCGACATTTCAGTTCAAGTCCTTGTTAAGATTGAAATGTAATTTCTTCAGAGGCTAGGAGAGTCTCCTTAGAAGAAAAGCAAAGATTCTCACCCAGCCTCCTGTTGGAGTTTACACAGATCCCATGATTGGTGCATTTTTTTTTTTTTTTTTAGAAGCTTTTCTTTTTTGGGGGGCCACTTCTATTGGTCTTTCATTTATCTATTTTCATCCATCTTTGTTCTTTGGCCCGTGTGGGCCTCCCATCGCAGTGCCCTCTCTTGTTTCAGAGCACTGGCACTGGGCGCATGCGCTTCAGAGTGCTGGCTCAGTAGTTGGACACATAGGTCCAGCCGCTCCGTGGCATGTGGGATCGTCCCAGGCCAGGGACTGAACCGGCGCCTGTTGCACTGCAAGGCAGTGTCTTTACTCACTGGACCACCAGGGAAGCCCGTGATTGGTGCATTTTAACCTCTGTGTGCCTAGTGAACTGCTGGGCATCCTGTTGTGCAGAGCTTTTTTAATTTTTATTTTTGGCCATGCAACATGGCATGTGGGATCTTATTAACAGTTCCCCAACCAGAGATCCAACCCAGGTCACAACAGTGAAAGCACCAAGGCTAAACCCCTGAAACACTAGAAAATTCTAGGTAGAGCTCTTATACAGAGTTCTGGTCTGAAAGAACACTTGGTCATATAGGGAAAACCAAGAAATACACTCTGTGAAAAGAGATTCCCCAACTTCAAATGGAAACAGGGACGGATTTTATTTTCTTGGGCTCCAAAATCACTGTAGATGGTGACTGCAGCCATGAACTTTTTAAGACACTTGCTCCTTGGACAAAAAGCTATGACAAACCTAGACAGTGTATTAAAAAACAGGGACATGGGCTTCCCTGGTGGTCTAGTGGTTAAAGAATCTGCCTTGCATTGCAAGGGGCATCGGTTGGATCCCTGGCCCAGGAAGATCCCACGTGCCGCAGAGCAGCTGGACCAGCGTGTCCAATTACAAGGCAGTGCTCTGGATGCCCGGCCAGAGCCAGCTAGCCTCTGTGGGGACCACAGGGCATTAGGGCCTGAGGGCTCTTCCCAGAAGCGACATTTCAGTTCAAGTCCTTGTTAAGATTGAAATGTAATTTCTTCAGAGGCTAGGAGAGTCTCCTTAGAAGAAAAGCAAAGATTCTCACCCAGCCTCCTGTTGGAGTTTACACAGATCCCATGATTGGTGCATTTTTTTTTTTTTTTTTAGAAGCTTTTCTTTTTTGGGGGGCCACTTCTATTGGTCTTTCATTTATCTATTTTCATCCATCTTTGTTCTTTGGCCCGTGTGGGCCTCCCATCGCAGTGCCCTCTCTTGTTGCAGAGCACTGGCACTGGGCGCATGCGCTTCAGAGTGCTGGCTCAGTAGTTGGACACATAGGTCCAGCCGCTCCGTGGCATGTGGGATCGTCCCAGGCCAGGGACTGAACCGGCGCCTGTTGCACTGCAAGGCAGTGTCTTTACTCACTGGACCACCAGGGAAGCCCGTGATTGGTGCATTTTAACCTCTGTGTGCCTAGTGAACTGCTGGGCATCCTGTTGTGCAGAGCTTTTTTAATTTTTATTTTTGGCCATGCAACATGGCATGTGGGATCTTATTAACAGTTCCCCAACCAGAGATCCAACCCAGGTCACAACAGTGAAAGCACCAAGGCTAAACCCCTGAAACACTAGAAAATTCTAGGTAGAGCTCTTATACAGAGTTCTGGTCTGAAAGAACACTTGGTCATATAGGGAAAACCAAGAAATACACTCTGTGAAAAGAGATTCCCCAACTTCAAATGGAAACAGGGACGGATTTTATTTTCTTGGGCTCCAAAATCACTGTAGATGGTGACTGCAGCCATGAACTTTTTAAGACACTTGCTCCTTGGACAAAAAGCTATGACAAACCTAGACAGTGTATTAAAAAACAGGGACATGGGCTTCCCTGGTGGTCTAGTGGTTAAAGAATCTGCCTTGCATTGCAAGGGGCATCGGTTGGATCCCTGGCCCAGGAAGATCCCACGTGCCGCAGAGCAGCTGGACCAGCGTGTCCAATTACAAGTCAGTGCTCTGGAGCGCATGTGCCCAGAGCCAGCGCTCTGCACAGAGAGAGGCCACGGCAATGGGAGGCCTACATAGGCCGAAGAATAAAGATGGATGAAAATAAATAAAGAAATAAAAAAACAATAAAAGAGGCCAAAATTTCAAAAAAAAAAATCTTAAAAAAAAGCAGAGACATCACTTTGCTGACAAAGGTTCATGTAATCACAGCTGTGATTTTTCCGGTAGTCGTGTGTGGATGTGAGTTGGACCATAAAGAAGGCTGAGCACTGAAGAATAGATGCTTTCAAACTGTGGTGCTGGAGAAGACTCTTGAGAGTCCCTTGGACTGCAAGGAGATAAAAATCAGTCATTCCCAAGGGAAATCAACCCGAAATATTCATTGGTAGGAATCATGCTAAAGCTCCCATATTTTGGCCACTTAATGGGAAGAGCTGACTCATTGGAAAAGACCTTGATGCTGGGAAAGACTGAAGGCAGGAGAAGAGGATGACAGAGGATGAGATGGTTGGATGGCATCACCAACTTGATAGACATGAGTTTGAGCAAATTCCAGGAGACAGTGAAGGACAGGGAAGCCTGGTGAGTTGCAGTCCATGGGTTTGCAACGAGTTGGACACGACTGAGCGACTGAACAACAACATCATCAAAGGCTGATCGTGCTCATAGAGAAGCAGTGATGTATGGAATGGAGGTTCTGGGCTTTGGACCCCTGTCCGGAGAACAGAGGATCCCCTGGAGGAGGAGATGGCACTCCAGCATTCTTGCCTGGAGAATCCCACGGACAGAGGAACCTGGTGGACTACAGTCCATGGGGTCACAGAGAGTCGGACGTGACTGAAGTGACTTCGCATGCCAGAGAACTGGAAGTATCTTGGGGTTTACTGGATCCTCCACAGCCATCGCCAGTAAGGACATGTTTATGAAGTCAACACCTGAGGCGCTGAAGACCAGACTGACTTTTCACTTTTTCTATTCTGCTGTGTGTCTTGCGGCATCCTAAAGGGCTTGTCCCTGGCCTCTCTTCCCATTTGAAGTTCCCTCGTGTGAGTTCCTCAGGAGAACAGTTATGGTCGTGTAACCACCAGAAACCTGAAACTGTACTTGCCTTTGAAGATGTCCCCCTTTTTTCCCCCGCGGCATAGAGCAGCAAAAATGGGAGGCCTACATAGGCCGAAGAATAAAGATGGATGAAAATAAATAAAGAAATAAAAAAACAATAAAAGAGGCCAAAATTTCAAAAAAAAAAATCTTAAAAAAAAGCAGAGACATCACTTTGCTGACAAAGGTTCATGTAATCACAGCTGTGATTTTTCCGGTAGTCGTGTGTGGATGTGAGTTGGACCATAAAGAAGGCTGAGCACTGAAGAATAGATGCTTTCAAACTGTGGTGCTGGAGAAGACTCTTGAGAGTCCCTTGGACTGCAAGGAGATAAAAATCAGTCATTCCCAAGGGAAATCAACCCGAAATATTCATTGGTAGGAATCATGCTAAAGCTCCCATATTTTGGCCACTTAATGGGAAGAGCTGACTCATTGGAAAAGACCTTGATGCTGGGAAAGACTGAAGGCAGGAGAAGAGGATGACAGAGGATGAGATGGTTGGATGGCATCACCAACTTGATAGACATGAGTTTGAGCAAATTCCAGGAGACAGTGAAGGACAGGGAAGCCTGGTGAGTTGCAGTCCATGGGTTTGCAACGAGTTGGACACGACTGAGCGACTGAACAACAACATCATCAAAGGCTGATCGTGCTCATAGAGAAGCAGTGATGTATGGAATGGAGGTTCTGGGCTTTGGACCCCTGTCCGGAGAACAGAGGATCCCCTGGAGGAGGAGATGGCACTCCAGCATTCTTGCCTGGAGAATCCCACGGACAGAGGAACCTGGTGGACTACAGTCCATGGGGTCACAGAGAGTCGGACGTGACTGAAGTGACTTCGCATGCCAGAGAACTGGAAGTATCTTGGGGTTTACTGGATCCTCCACAGCCATCGCCAGTAAGGACATGTTTATGAAGTCAACACCTGAGGCGCTGAAGACCAGACTGACTTTTTCACTTTTTCTATTCTGCTGTGTGTCTTGCGGCATCCTAAAGGGCTTGTCCCTGGCCTCTCTTCCCATTTGAAGTTCCCTCGTGTGAGTTCCTCAGGAGAACAGTTATGGTCGTGTAACCACCAGAAACCTGAAACTGTACTTGCCTTTGAAGATGTCTCATGGGTCATCCCCTCTTCCCTGCCTCCTCTCTCCCTGGCAGGATTCACTCCTCAGGGAGAGCCATCCTGCAGGGAGCAGGCAGGAGGCTGAGGTGGGAGTGATGGGGATTGAGTAGGGATTACAGACCCATCAGCCAGAGGCCAGAGACAAATGCTTGACTGAGAGCAGGGATTAGTTCTATTTTTATTCCTGTGAGCATGGGGGAGGCCACAGGGCGGGGCTAAGGGACAGCTGAGGGCCACTCGCTTGAGCTGTTGTCCTCTCTGTTCAGGGCTCCCTTCCCCTTTTGTCAAAATTCCTGCCCGTAAGAAGAATCAGTCCTAATGAGGTGGCTAGGTTTAGAACCTATCATAAAAAGTGAAGTAAGTTAAAAAGAGAAAGACAAATACAGTATTCTAACACACATATACGGAATCTAGTAAGATGGTAATGGTAACACGCGGTGAAGCCATGGAAAAACAGACAAAGAGAACAGACATATGGACATTGAGGGGAATGAACAGTGGGTGGGAGGCATAGAGGGAGTAACCTGGAAACCTATACTATCATATGTGAAAAAGATAGCTATTGTCCTTGCGCTGTGGGAATAGGGGATCCTGCAGGGGCGTGGTGCAGATGGCCTGGAGGGGTGGGATGGGGGGGACTGGGAGGGGGCGGGGGGGAGGGGGACAGGGATATGCATATGACTGATCTGGGAACATATATGTATGCGAACAACAAAACTCTATAAAAATATAAAAGAAGATCCTAGCATTCTTGCCTGGAGAATCCCACGGACAGAGGAACCTGGTGGACTACAGTCCATGGGGTCACAGAGAGTCGGACGTGACTGAAGTGACTTCGCATGCCAGAGAACTGGAAGTATCTTGGGGTTTACTGGATCCTCCACAGCCATCGCCAGTAAGGACATGTTTATGAAGTCAACACCTGAGGCGCTGAAGACCAGACTGACTTTTCACTTTTTCTATTCTGCTGTGTGCCTTGCGGCATCCTAAAGGGCTTGTCCCTGGCCTCTCTTCCCATTTGAAGTTCCCTCGTGTGAGTTCCTCAGGAGAACAGTTATGGTCGTGTAACCACCAGAAACCTGAAACTGTACTTGCCTTTGAAGATGTCTCATGGGTCATCCCCTCTTCCCTGCCTCCTCTCTCCCTGGCAGGATTCACTCCTCAGGGAGAGCCATCCTGCAGGGAGCAGGCAGGAGGCTGAGGTGGGAGTGATGGGGATTGAGTAGGGATTACAGACCCATCAGCCAGAGGCCAGAGACAAATGCTTGACTGAGAGCAGGGATTAGTTCTATTTTTATTCCTGTGAGCATGGGGGAGGCCACAGGGCGGGGCTAAGGGACAGCTGAGGGCCACTCGCTTGAGCTGTTGTCCTCTCTGTTCAGGGCTCCCTTCCCCTTTTGTCAAAATTCCTGCCCGTAAGAAGAATCAGTCCTAATGAGGTGGCTAGGTTTAGAACCTATCATAAAAAGTGAAGTAAGTTAAAAAGAGAAAGACAAATACAGTATTCTAACACACATATACGGAATCTAGTAAGATGGTAATGGTAACACGCGGTGAAGCCATGGAAAAACAGACAAAGAGAACAGACATATGGACATTGAGGGGAAAGAACAGTGGGTGGGAGGCATAGAGGGAGTAACCTGGGAACCTATACTATCATATGTGAAAAAAGATAACTATTGTCATTGTGTTGTGGGAATAGGGGATCCTGCAGAGGCATGGTGCAATGATGGAGGGGTGGGATTGGGGAGGACTGGGAGGAGGGAGCAGGACAGGGATATGCATATGACTGATCTGGGAACATGCATGTCTGTGAACAACAAAACTCTATAAAAATATAAAAGAAGATACAAAAATTAATGAGAAAAAAAAATTCCTGCCCGTCTTCCCACGTTTACTCTTTACAAGTAAGCCTTCCTAAACACAGCCTGGGAAATGCCCCCTGCATGCCAGCCACCCTTGTGGGCTGCCTATTGCTTCATAGCAAAATATTTTTCATCTTTTGTCAGTGGGAATATTTTTCTTCCTATGGAGTGGACTTGAAACCACCTTCTGTCCATTTTTTATGAGTTAGACTCTTTTTAAAAAATTTTTTTCCCATCATGCCTCTTTTATTAATTTTTATATTTATTTTCATCCATCTTTATTCTTTGGCATGTGTGGGCCTTCCATCACAGTGGCCTCTCTCTCTTAGCAGAGACCCGACTTTGGGTGCATGTGCTCCAAAGTGCTGGCTCATAATTGGACACACTGGTCCAGCCGCTCTGCCGCACGTGGGATCTTCCAGGGCCAGGGATGGAACGGGTGCCCCTTGTACTGCAAGGCGGACTCTTTACCCACTGGACCGCCAGGGAAGCCCGAGTTGGACTCTTGTCTTCTAGGTCGTGTTATCCTTAAGATCCATGGTTCTGGGACTTCCCTGATGGTCCTGAGGCTGACTCTGCTCTCACAACACAGGGAGCCTGGGTTTCATCCCTGGTCAGCCAACTAGATCCCACATAGGGCACCGAAAAGATACTGTGTGCTGCAACTAAGACCTGGTGCAATCAAATAAATACAATTAAATTAAAAAAAAAACCAGAAACATGATTCTATTACTTGTTGTCACCATAGCAACTACTGTATCACTGATCATTTATTGAGCTGCTACTTATGGTTGGAAAGGGCCTGTATTTGGTGCCTTACAAATCCTGTGTCTAATCCTTTCAACCCTGCAAGGCAAGGTGGTGTTTATAGATTATTCCCATTTTACAGGTAAGAGAATTGAGGCTCAGATTAGATGGAGATTCCCCAGCTGGGAAGTGGTGAGATCAAGAATTGAGCACATCTTTCTTGCTTATTTGTATCATCTTACACTGTATTTGATCATCTCCCCAACTACACTCTTTGCCCCTTGATGAGGTGGCAAATGGGATATTCTTCTGGGGTCCCAGGGCCCTCGCTCTGCCTGGTAGTTCTCTAGTGAACACTTGTCCATCGCTTTGCTGACAAAGGTCCGTATAGTCAGAGCTGTGGTTTTTCCATGAGTCATGTGTGGATGTGAGAGTTGGACCATTAAGCTGAATGCAGAAGAATCAATGCTTTCAAATTGTGGTGTTGGGGAAGACTCTTTTGTCAGTGGGAATATTTTTCTTCCTATGGAGTGGACTTGAAACCACCTTCTGTCCATTTTTTATGAGTTAGACTCTTTTTAAAAAATTTTTTTCCCATCATGCCTCTTTTATTAATTTTTATATTTATTTTCATCCATCTTTATTCTTTGGCATGTGTGGGCCTTCCATCACAGTGGCCTCTCTCTCTTAGCAGAGACCCGACTTTGGGTGCATGTGCTCCAAAGTGCTGGCTCATAATTGGACACACTGGTCCAGCCGCTCTGCCGCACGTGGGATCTTCCAGGGCCAGGGATGGAACGGGTGCCCCTTGTACTGCAAGGCGGACTCTTTACCCACTGGACCGCCAGGGAAGCCCGAGTTGGACTCTTGTCTTCTAGGTCGTGTTATCCTTAAGATCCATGGTTCTGGGACTTCCCTGATGGTCCTGAGGCTGACTCTGCTCTCACAACACAGGGAGCCTGGGTTTCATCCCTGGTCAGCCAACTAGATCCCACATAGGGCACCGAAAAGATACTGTGTGCTGCAACTAAGACCTGGTGCAATCAAATAAATACAATTAAATTAAAAAAAAAACCAGAAACATGATTCTATTACTTGTTGTCACCATAGCAACTACTGTATCACTGATCATTTATTGAGCTGCTACTTATGGTTGGAAAGGGCCTGTATTTGGTGCCTTACAAATCCTGTGTCTAATCCTTTCAACCCTGCAAGGCAAGGTGGTGTTTATAGATTATTCCCATTTTACAGGTAAGAGAATTGAGGCTCAGATTAGATGGAGATTCCCCAGCTGGGAAGTGGTGAGATCAAGAATTGAGCACATCTTTCTTGCTTATTTGTATCATCTTACACTGTATTTGATCATCTCCCCAACTACACTCTTTGCCCCTTGATGAGGTGGCAAATGGGATATTCTTCTGGGGTCCCAGGGCCCTCGCTCTGCCTGGTAGTTCTCTAGTGAACACTTGTCCATCGCTTTGCTGACAAAGGTCCGTATAGTCAGAGCTGTGGTTTTTCCATGAGTCATGTGTGGATGTGAGAGTTGGACCATTAAGCTGAATGCAGAAGAATCAATGCTTTCAAATTGTGGTGTTGGGGAAGACTCTTGAGACTCCCTTGGACAGCAAGGAGATCAAACCAGACAATCCTAAAGGCAATCAACCCTGAATATTCATTGGAAGAACGGATGCTGAAGCCAAAGCTCCAATACTTTGGCCACCTGATGGGAAGAGCCAGCTCACTGGAAAAGACCTTGATGCTGGGAGAGATGGAGGCCAAGAAGAGACAAGGCGACAGGGCATGTGACGGGTGGATGGCATTACCAACTAATGGACGCACGTCTGAGGAAGCTCCAGGAGATGGTGAAGGACGGGGAAGCCTGGCGTGCTGCCGTCCATGGGGTCCCAAAGAGAGGGACGCGACCGAGTGACTGAAAAACAGGAACAACAGATGAACTTGCTGGGAGATTCTTTAGTCTGGCAGAGGCCTTAGCGCCAGCCTTTTATATTAGGGCCTCTTTGCAACTTCCTCCCCTGTCTGCTGTTTGGTCAGCCTGTTTTCTGGCACTGGGCTGTTTCCAAGGGCAACGTTCCCCTGACCTGGTGTGGAAACTTGAGTGAGGTTCAACTCCCACCTAAAGAGAGTAGTGGAGCGTATTCTGTCTGGGTATGTTTAGCTGCCTGGGCAGCCGGGGTACAGCAGCAGGATTGCCTTTTTTTTTTTTTTTTTTTAAAGAAATACGTGTTTTATTGTAGGCTAATTTTAGAGCAACAGAAAGGTTACAAAGATCGTACAGAGAGTTCCTGTCTCCCGGGTTTCCTCCACAGTTAATGTCTTTTGTGATGTTACATGTGTGGAAACGGAGACATTGACCCTGGTGCGTTGTTAGTCACTAAAGTCCAGACTTCATGTGGATTCTGCTCATTTTTCCGCAGAGCTCCTGTTCTGTGATCTAGGATCCCGTCCAGGATAATCCACTGTGTTGTCACGTCTCCTCTGAGCTGTGACAGTTTCTCAGTCTTTCCTGGTTTTTCACGACTTCTTTGGTACCGCATCTCTGTGGTAGTGCTTTGGATGTGTTTCCCCGGGGGAGGGGACAGGGCTGCCTGCTACAGCGGGAGTGGAGTGGTGGTGGGGAGGGCTTGCTGTTTAGACGCCTCACTCCATGGTGATGGAGAACAAGGGTCTGCAGCCAGCTCCCCGCTCTCCTCCCGGCCCTGGCACTCGCTGTCTTCAGGTTCTTGGGGACGTGGCCTGGCATCTTTATGGTTTTTTCTCAGCTGTAAGGCGGGGAGGGTCCCTAGAAGATTCTTGGAGAGATTAAATGCCTTGGTAAATTTAAGACCCATGTCTTAGTCTCTTGTCTTATTTGTATTTAATTATTTTTTTGGACCATGCCTTGCGGCGTGCAGGATCTTCGTTCCCTGACCGGGGGTCAAACCCGCACCTCCTGCACTGGAAGTCTTAACTCCTGGACGACCAGGGAAGTCCCACGGCCATACCTTAGCATCCTCATTGCAGGTGGAATGCTCAGTAACGGCTGGGTAGCATAACCATTGGGGCAGTGTTCTAGGAGGCTTCTGAGGGGGCGGGGGCTTGGGGACAGAGGCTGGAAGGAAGTTGAGGAGGAGCTGAGGATCGACTAGTAGAGACATAATTTCCTTCCTCTTTTTTGTATCCTTGGCAGCTGGATGCTGTAAGATGTGGGGTGTTGAGGGGTGGTGGGGGGTTAGGAGGAGGGGAAGGGAGTCAAGGAAGGATGGAGAAGGCTACAGGAGGGAAGGAGGAAGCAGAAGGTAATCTTTGAATGTTCTCGAATGCTCCCGGGGTGAGAGGGAAAGCAGGCATGAGGTGTGGCCTTCCCGCCCCAAAAGGCCTTCCTGTGGGAATCCTTTGGGTGAATCCATAAAACCTTCAGATTCTCCCTGAGGGGTCACTTGGCATCCATTCTCTAGCACTTCCCTCTTCCCAGACTCCACCTTGAATTCAGGTGAGGTTGGGTACCTTCTCCTGGGTACTCAGTTCCCGGTGCTGAGTGCTCTCAGTGCCCGCCGTGTGATGATGTAATAGCCGGGTGCCCGTCTGCCTCCCACCTGAGCCCATGAGGTTCTGGAGAGTGGGTTGCTGGGTTTGGCCTGCGTTTCTCCAGCATCTGCACGATTGCTTGGGAAATGAGAGGTGTTCAGTAAGTGCTGTTGGCTGAGTGAATGGACAAATGGATTTGTGACTCTGGATGGGACCTTATAGTGAGTGAGAAGGAGAATGTTGTGGGTGAGGCAGTTGGCTATGAGACCCAAGATCTTTCTTTACAATAATCCACTGTGAACCAAGGGTGGGACCCAGCAGGCTTCCAGCTTTGGCTTTGTTCCTTATTAGCCATGTGATTCTGAGTGAATTAACTTCCCTAACCACATATTACTTGTCAGTATAGATGACATCTCCCTACAGAGTGTTTGTGGCTTTTTTTCCTCCTTCCTGTCCTTAGATGAATCTCCATCTCTCTTCACTACTTTCTGTAGATCTTGCTCAAGCCAAACAAAAGCAGAGGAATTAATATGGCATATGGGGGTGAAACTGCAATGATTTTTGTATCCAACAAATGGAATGCGGAATCTTTTCAACCTTCATAGAAAGTTAAAAAATATGGACTTATGTATTAAGACATAAATAAAATGTTAAATTCCACAACATATTAAGTCATATAGGCCATGTTCTCTGATGATGATCTAATAAAATTAGAAATTAACAATACAATAATAGTCCTCCCTAGGTTCACCCAATTCTTTCTTTCTTTAGAAAGTTGACCCATCTTTCTAAATAACTCATGGGTTCAAAAGAAACCAAAATGGAAATGACAAACTGTTTAAAAATGAATGGGGCTTCCCTGGTGGTCCAGTGGGTAAGGACACCGCCTTGCAGTGCAAGGGGCGCCGGTTCGATCCCTGGCCTGGGAAGATCCCACGTGCCGCAGAGCGGCTGGACCGATGTGTCCAATTACTGAGTCAGAGCTCTGGAGCGCATGCACCCAGAGCCGGTGCTCTGTGACAGCAGAGGCCACTGCAATGGGAGGCCCACACGGGCCAAAGAACAAAGACGGATGAAAATAGAGAAATGAAAGACCAATAGAAGTGGTCCGCCCGCCCTCCTCCCTCCCCGCCAAAAACAAAAAATTAAAGAAAAAAAAAGAATGATAGGAACTTCTCTGGTGGCCCAGTGGCTAAGACTCCTGGCTTCCAATGCAGGAGGCCTGGGTTCGAGCCCTGGTCGGGGAGCTAGATCCCATGTTCTGCAACCAAGACCCAGCACAGTCAAAAAAAAAAGAATTATAATCAGAGTAGTAAAGGTCAAAATTTGTGAAAATTAGCAGAAATAGAGTGTAGAGAGAGCTTGATTTCTTTAAATGTGTAAAGTAGAGATATAATATAGTGTTAGTTGCTCAGTCATGTCCAGCTCTTTGCAACCCTGTGGGCTCTGGCCCACAAGGCTCTTCTGTCCATGGTATTCTCCAGGCAAGAACACTGGAGTGGGTGGCCATTCCCTTCTTCAGGGGAATCTTCCCAACCCAGGAATTGAACCAGGGTCTCCTGATTTACAGACAGATTCTTTGTGAACTGAGCCACCGGTCAGCCCGATAGTAAAGGGGACACTTCATTCAAATAAACCAACTAGGTTTCAGTTCATTCTTCAGGACCTGCCATCAACTTCTGTTAACTGGCATTAGAGTTGCATCTTGAGCAGAAACTCATTTTGGAGAAACCTGATAGCATAGCATGGTTTTGGGAATTTAATATGTACCTACATTGCTCTAAACACTTCACATGTATTCACTACTTTAATCTTTGCAAAAGTCCCATGAGCAGATTATTTATGCTGCAAATAAGGAAACTGAGTCTCAGAGAGGTTAAGTCACTTGTTTAAGGTCACACAGCTACTTAAGTGGCAGAGCTGGGTTTTCAGTTCAGGCAGTCGTATGCATCTCTACATACCTGCACACTTACGGGATTATGTCCACTGGTATATATATATTTTTAAAATTATAAGATATATATTTATTTGGCTGTGCCAGGTCTTAGCTACGGTAGGTGGGATCTGTTCGTTGCAGCTTTCAGCTCTTAGTTGCAGCATATGGAATCTAGTCCCCTGACCAGGGGTCGAACCCAGGCCCCCTGCATTGGAAGTGTGGGGTCTTAGCCACTGGATCACGAGGGAAGGCTGTACATTGGAAGCTTTTTCATTCGTGCATGTGGATGAGTTCAGTTCAGTTTTACCCACACTGCAGCATCGCCTGAAATAAGCGAGAGTGTGTTTCTGAACCAGCAAGGCTTAAAAACAAAAATTAAAGAAAAAAGAATGATAGGAACTTCTCTGGTGGCCCAGTGGCTAAGACTCCTGGCTTCCAATGCAGGAGGCCTGGGTTCGAGCCCTGGTCGGGGAGCTAGATCCCATGTTCTGCAACCAAGACCCAGCACAGTCAAAAAAAAAAGAATTATAATCAGAGTAGTAAAGGTCAAAATTTGTGAAAATTAGCAGAAATAGAGTGTAGAGAGAGCTTGATTTCTTTAAATGTGTAAAGTAGAGATATAATATAGTGTTAGTTGCTCAGTCATGTCCAGCTCTTTGCAACCCTGTGGGCTCTGGCCCACAAGGCTCTTCTGTCCATGGTATTCTCCAGGCAAGAACACTGGAGTGGGTGGCCATTCCCTTCTTCAGGGGAATCTTCCCAACCCAGGAATTGAACCAGGGTCTCCTGATTTACAGACAGATTCTTTGTGAACTGAGCCACCGGTCAGCCCGATAGTAAAGGGGACACTTCATTCAAATAAACCAACTAGGTTTCAGTTCATTCTTCAGGACCTGCCATCAACTTCTGTTAACTGGCATTAGAGTTGCATCTTGAGCAGAAACTCATTTTGGAGAAACCTGATAGCATAGCATGGTTTTGGGAATTTAATATGTACCTACATTGCTCTAAACACTTCACATGTATTCACTACTTTAATCTTTGCAAAAGTCCCATGAGCAGATTATTTATGCTGCAAATAAGGAAACTGAGTCTCAGAGGGGTTAAGTCACTTGTTTAAGGTCACACAGCTACTTAAGTGGCAGAGCTGGGTTTTCAGTTCAGGCAGTCGTATGCATCTCTACATACCTGCACACTTACGGGATTATGTCCACTGGTATATATATATTTTTAAAATTATAAGATATATATTTATTTGGCTGTGCCAGGTCTTAGCTACGGTAGGTGGGATCTGTTCGTTGCAGCTTTCAGCTCTTAGTTGCAGCATATGGAATCTAGTCCCCTGACCAGGGGTCGAACCCAGGCCCCCTGCATTGGAAGTGTGGGGTCTTAGCCACTGGATCACGAGGGAAGGCTGTACATTGGAAGCTTTTTCATTCGTGCATGTGGATGAGTTCAGTTCAGTTTTACCCACACTGCAGCATCGCCTGAAATAAGCGAGAGTGTGTTTCTGAACCAGCAAGGCAGGGGCATTGTCAGAAAGAGCGCAGAAGATAAGATACTTGGAAGCTTAGACTTCCACAGCCCTGCTTTTGAGCTGTAATGCTTCTCCTTATTAGCAGAATCACCCCGGGACGAGTTACTTAATCAAATTAAGTCATTGTCTCGGCTGTAAATGGGGCGTCACATTTGTCCCTCCCGGGATTGCCTAGAGAGTTAAATAACACATTTGAAGCCACAAGAGTGCCTGCAATGAAATACACTTATTATCCGGTGGCGTCATCCAGGACTTGGGCTCTTGTCCAGTTGTCCAGGGCTTTGCGGGCCTCGGGCTCATCTGGTAATGAGTTTATTCCTCAGTGTCTTCATTTCCAAATGGGGCCAGTTCTAGCCTCGGACTGTTCAGCCAGAAAAACATCTTGAAAGTAAAAGTGCGAGGCTCACCCAGAGTGTTGTTGCCGCTTGATTTCCTCTTGATTCATCTGGCAAGGGTGTTAGGGAAGAGGCAGTACAGCGGAAAGGGGAAGCGTTCCCTCTGGGAGGGTGTTGCTGGGAGAGACATCACTTAGGAGGGTGAAGGGGCATTGGAGAAGGTCCCTCTGACTCTTAAATAGGGAACAGAGAGCCCTGAGTGCCTATTGTGTGTGTGTGTGTGCACGTGTGTGTGTGTGTGTTTGGAGTCCTTGGATGTGGTGGTATTTGTCCTTGAAATCCACAGCCCCTCATCCTAGGAGGAGGCTGTGGGATGTAGGCAGCAGGGACAAGAAAATAGCTGTTAGTTGCAGCATTTTTGCACACTTACGGGATTATGCCCTGGTATATATATATTTTAAAATTATAAGATATATATTTATTTGGCTGTGCCAGGTCTTAGCTACGGTAGGTGGGATCTGTTCGTTGCAGCTTTCAGCTCTTAGTTGCAGCATATGGAATCTAGTCCCTGACCAGGGTCGAACCCAGGCCCCTGCATTGGAAGTGTGGGGTCTTAGCCACTGGATCACGAGGGAAGGCTGTACATTGGAAGCTTTTTCATTCGTGCATGTGGATGAGTTCAGTTCAGTTTTACCCACACTGCAGCATCGCCTGAAATAAGCGAGAGTGTGTTTCTGAACCAGCAAGGCAGGGGCATTGTCAGAAAGAGCGCAGAAGATAAGATACTTGGAAGCTTAGACTTCCACAGCCCTGCTTTTGAGCTGTAATGCTTCTCCTTATTAGCAGAATCACCCCGGGACGAGTTACTTAATCAAATTAAGTCATTGTCTCGGCTGTAAATGGGCGTCACATTTGTCCCTCCCGGGATTGCCTAGAGAGTTAAATAACACATTTGAAGCCACAAGAGTGCCTGCAATGAAATACACTTATTATCCGGTGGCGTCATCCAGGACTTGGGCTCTTGTCCAGTTGTCCAGGGCTTTGCGGGCCTCGGGCTCATCTGGTAATGAGTTTATTCCTCAGTGTCTTCATTTCCAAATGGGGCCAGTTCTAGCCTCGGACTGTTCAGCCAGAAAAACATCTTGAAAGTAAAAGTGCGAGGCTCACCCAGAGTGTTGTTGCCGCTTGATTTCCTCTTGATTCATCTGGCAAGGGTGTTAGGGAAGAGGCAGTACAGCGGAAAGGGGAAGCGTTCCCTCTGGGAGGGTGTTGCTGGGAGAGACATCACTTAGGAGGGTGAAGGGGCATTGGAGAAGGTCCCTCTGACTCTTAAATAGGGAACAGAGAGCCCTGAGTGCCTATTGTGTGTGTGTGTGTGCACGTGTGTGTGTGTGTGTTTGGAGTCCTTGGATGTGGTGGTATTTGTCCTTGGAAATCCACAGCCCCTCATCCTAGGAGGAGGCTAGTGGGGGATGTAGGCAGCAGGGACAAGAAAAATCACACATGCCCATATCTCTTTGAACCAGATTTATTGGGTGAAGATCAGGGTCTATTAACAAGTCTTCCAAGCAAAGAGCTATGCACATGTGGAGAGGAGGAGGTCCCGCCCCTGCTGCCACAATCCTTTAATACCCCACCAGGGAAATCAGGAGCAGATGTGCCTTCTTAGTCCCGACTGCTGGTGCCTTCCTTTCTGTTATCATTTCTTTTGCCCCAAAACTTTCCCGAGGGCTCCCTTGTTGTCCCAGGACCCTCTCATCTTCCTGGAGTCTGACATCCGTGGCCGGAAGGGCATCAGAGAGCCAGTAAACAGTGATCTCTTCAGCCGGGGTGGCCTTTTTTTTTCCCTTTTCTTTGTTTCTTCTATCTTGATGTTCTGATTTGTAGGGATCCTTAAGGAATTGCTGATGATTTAAATGGACCTTGCAGCCATGTTTAACTTGGAAAGAAGCAAGGGGATTCTGTCTTCTTTTCCTTTACTTTAGAAGACATCCATTCATTGACTTTGATGGTTTTTCGTTAGCTAAGCTTGCTGCTTTCTTTCTCTTGTTCTCTTTTTCTTCCTTTCTCGGCCTGAGGCCTCATTCTGCAAATGAAATCTTATCGTCAACCTCCGTGTGAAAAGCAGATGACAGTGAAGCCCTGCAGAGTGAAGATGGGGTGCGGGCCGGTCTTCTTGATTTCCTCCCTCCCAAATTCCCTGGGAGGTTTCTGAGGCACCCTGGAGGTCTCCTGGGGTTCCACAAAGCCACCTTGGAAAGCTCCTTACGTGGTAAGAAAACTGAGGCTTAGTGGAGACCAGGGCTGGCCCCCAGGGCCCCTCAGGGCCTCTGTCTCAGGCCCGCTTTCTGTAGGGCTTGGCTGCAGTGGAATCAGTGGGGGTTTGGGACTAACAACCAAAACTTGAGCGCCAACTCTGCATATCCATGGCTGGGAGACTGGATCAACAGATCTTCTCTGCCTTGGAAGGTTCCTTAGGAAGGGTTCGCTGACATGGCACGTGTGAAGCAGCCAGAATGTGGTGGCCACCTGGTACCTCCTAGGGGCTCTGCAGGTGGCAACTGTTTTTATTAAAGGAGCTGATGAGGAGGGACCCACAGTCGAATAGGCTGGGGATGACCGAAGGCCGTTGAGAGAAAGGCGGTGAGGTGGAGTGAGAGGAACGGCAGGTGGAGTTGAATCCTGGGTCTGTATACTGTTTCCACTCTGTGCAGAGAGAGGGGTCATAGCCCTGGCTGTCCTTCCTGAGTTTGGGGGCACGTGTGAGGGGTGAAGGGGCGGGGGGGTCGAGCCCAGATTCGAGCTGAGTGCCGCCTGCGTTGCTGGGGGTGCCTCCTGTCTCTTGGCAGGAGAGGCAGCAGGAGGTCAGGGGAGAGGAAGTGGGCGGTGGGGCACGTGGGGCGCACAGACGTTTTTGCTGCGGCTGATGTTGCAGCGATTGTAACTTGTAACGTTCCTGTTACCACATGCCCCAGGCTTTGATAAAGATGCCGGGGTTCGCTTCTCGGCGGTGCTCAGTCACGTGGGCCGAAGATAAAGGGCATCACGCGCTTGCCTGGCCGTGGGGCTTCTGAAGGGAAGGACCCCTGCCCTGAGATCTGGGGGATCTGTTTCCCGAGAAGCCCGGTTCCAGTGTCTCGTGACTCAGATGACCAGGGATGAGGCCTCTCTCCGGAATTTTCTTGTCTGGACTAAACTTGGTTGCTGCCGTTGTCATTGGCACGTTAGGATTTGGAGGCAGCTTGCTACAGTGGGACGAACTTCGTGGGTAGATGGGACTCAGGAAGGCCGAGCTCTGTTCCTGACTCTTCCCATCTGAGCCACCAGGGAAGCCCTGGTTTACCCATCTCTTCAGTGAGAGAATTTGATGGTAGCATCTGTAGGGTTGCTTTCAGCTCTGAAGTTCTGTACCTTTTGTTGTTGTTCTTTCCTGTTTAAGGGTACTTAGATCCAAATGAAAGCTATAGAGAAGATGACATCACTAGATCTTGGGTATGGTCGTTGTATTGGGATGTTATCATGTGCTGTTCATCATATAAGCAACTTAAAACTATTACCTTATTTAATCCTCACAAAAGCCCTGGTGGACACTGTTGTTCCGGTGTTGTGTTCCTTACCTGTTTTGTAGGTAAGGAAACCACGACTCAGAGACATTGAGCCCAGTGTTTAGGCTCAGTGATTAGTCTGGGGAACTCTCCCAGGTGGCTCGGGGGTAAAGAATCTGCCTGCCAATGCAGGAGACGCGGGTTCAATCCCTGGGTCGGGAAGATCCCCTGGAGAAGGAAATGGCCACCCACTCCAGCATTCTTGCCTGGGAAGTCCTGTGGACAGAGGAGGCCGGTGGGCCCCAGTCCCTGGGGTCGCAAGGGTTGGACAGGACGTAAAGATTAAGCCACCACCGTCACCACAAGCCATTTCCTTTCATATTTTTTCTCTTTGGCTGTGGCACGCGGCCTGCGAGATCTTCTCCGACCAGGGATTGAACTTGCCTCCGCGGCGTTAGGAGCACAGAGTCCTAACTCCTAGACCACCAGGAAGTTCAAGTATGAGTAATTTTAATGGCAAGTGACAGAAGCTGGTTCTGCCTAAACAAAAAACAATATTAAAGAATCCTATTGGGTTCATTGAAGGATTACTAGGGAAGATCTGTAGAACTTGCCGAAGCCAAGGAGTGGCTTAGGGATGATAGAAATGAGGGTAGCTTGGAAACCTAGCGGGCATCTCTGTTGGGTACTGCTGTAGGTCGACTCAGATGACCAGGGATGAGGCCTCTCTCCGAATTTTCTTGTCTGGACTAAACTTGGTTGCTGCCGTTGTCATTGGACGTTAGGATTTGGAGGCAGCTTGCTACAGTGGGACGAACTGGGTAGATGGGACTCAGGAAGGCCGAGCTCTGTTCCTGACTCTTCCCATCTGAGCCACCAGGGAAGCCCTGGTTTACCCATCTCTTCAGTGAGAGAATTTGATGGTAGCATCTGTAGGGTTGCTTTCAGCTCTGAAGTTCTGTACCTTTTGTTGTTGTTCTTTCCTGTTTAAGGGTACTTAGATCCAAATGAAAGCTATAGAGAAGATGACATCACTAGATCTTGGGTATGGTCGTTGTATTGGGATGTTATCATGTGCTGTTCATCATATAAGCAACTTAAAACTATTACCTTATTTAATCCTCACAAAAGCCCTGGTGGACACTGTTGTTCCGGTGTTGTGTTCCTTACCTGTTTTGTAGGTAAGGAAACCACGACTCAGAGACATTGAGCCCAGTGTTTAGGCTCAGTGATTAGTCTGGGGAACTCTCCCAGGTGGCTCGGGGGTAAAGAATCTGCCTGCCAATGCAGGAGACGCGGTTCAATCCTGGGTCGGAAGATCCCCTGGAGAAGGAAATGGCCACCCACTCCAGCATTCTTGCCTGGGAAGTCCTGTGGACAGAGGAGGCCGGTGGGCCCCAGTCCCTGGGGTCGCAAGGGTTGGACAGGACGTAAAGATTAAGCCACCACCGTCACCACAAGCCATTTCCTTTCATATTTTTTCTCTTTGGCTGTGGCACGCGGCCTGCGAGATCTTCTCCGACCAGGGATTGAACTTGCCTCCGCGGCGTTAGGAGCACAGAGTCCTAACTCCTAGACCACCAGGAAGTTCAAGTATGAGTAATTTTAATGGCAAGTGACAGAAGCTGGTTCTGCCTAAACAAAAAACAATATTAAAGAATCCTATTGGGTTCATTGAAGGATTACTAGGGAAGATCTGTAGAACTTGCCGAAGCCAAGGAGTGGCTTAGGGATGATAGAAATGAGGGTAGCTTGGAAACCTAGCGGGCATCTCTGTTGGGTACTGCTGTAGGTCGACTTGGGCTTCCCTGGTGGCTTGGACAGGAAAGAATCTGCCTGCAATGCAGGAGACCCGGATTTGATTCCTAGGTTGGGGAGATCCCCCGGAGGAAGGCATGGCAACCCACTCCAGTTGTCTTGGAGAATCCCCATCTGGCAGGCGGCAGCCCATGTGGTCATAAAGAGTTGGACACGATTTAGCGACTGAGCATGCACAATAGGTTAACTTGGCTCTGTTCATTTCACAGTCGAAAATCCTCAGGGAGCTTGAGTAGCGATTGATCATCTTCCCAGAAACACGTGAGGAAGGTGGGGGTTCGGTTTCTTCACACAGAAAGGTGCTCTGGGCAGGCACACACTCAAAGTGTCTTGTCCAGGGAAACATAAGGCCCCCCTGACCTCCAGGAGTCCGCGGTCAGTGGGGCAGGACAGTAGGTGAAGGGATAGTTAGTAGTGGGTGGGGCTGGACTCTGGAGGGTTTCCACAAAGGCCCTGGGAGTTCAGGGAGGTTTTACATTTTGCATGGACCGGGGGTGGGGGAGTGTCAGGTCAGGGAGCTATCTTTGTTCAAGGTTGAGTTTTAAAGGCTTAATAAAGTTTTGCCCTTTCAGGAAGAAGTCCTTGCATGACAGTTCAGTGAGATGAAAGGACGGTGCCTCCAGCAAATGCTAGGGGTCCAAGCGCCTGGTCCAGAGATGCATCCTAGAGAAAGACGCATGGACGGGCCAGATCTCGGAGGGCCCCTTGTGCTCTGTTACACTCTGGGCCTTTGAATCCCGGAGATGAGCTATCATGGAATGACTTGGAGTGGCGAAGGACAAGACCAGTCCTAAATGTTAGGAAGGTGACTCTGGGGCTGTAGCAGGGCCTGTTAGGAGCACAGAGTCCTAACTCCTAGACCACCAGGAAGTTCAAGTATGAGTAATTTTAATGGCAAGTGACAGAAGCTGGTTCTGCCTAAACAACAACAATATTAAAGAATCCTATTGGGTTCATTGAAGGATTACTAGGGAAGATCTGTAGAACTTGCCGAAGCCAAGGAGTGGCTTAGGGATGATAGAAATGAGGGTAGCTTGGAAACCTAGCGGGCATCTCTGTTGGGTACTGCTGTAGGTCGACTTGGGCTTCCCTGGTGGCTTGGACAGGAAAGAATCTGCCTGCAATGCAGGAGACCCGGATTTGATTCCTAGGTTGGGGAGATCCCCCGGAGGAAGGCATGGCAACCCACTCCAGTTGTCTTGGAGAATCCCCATCTGGCAGGCGGCAGCCCATGTGGTCATAAAGAGTTGGACACGATTTAGCGACTGAGCATGCACAATAGGTTAACTTGGCTCTGTTCATTTCACAGTCGAAAATCCTCAGGGAGCTTGAGTAGCGATTGATCATCTTCCCAGAAACACGTGAGGAAGGTGGGGGTTCGGTTTCTTCACACAGAAAGGTGCTCTGGGCAGGCACACACTCAAAGTGTCTTGTCCAGGGGAAACATAAGGCCCCCCTGACCTCCAGGAGTCCGCGGTCAGTGGGGCAGGACAGTAGGTGAAGGGATAGTTAGTAGTGGGTGGGGCTGGACTCTGGAGGGTTTCCACAAAGGCCCTGGGAGTTCAGGGAGGTTTTACATTTTGCATGGACCGGGGGTGGGGGAGTGTCAGGTCAGGGAGCTATCTTTGTTCAAGGTTGAGTTTTAAAGGCTTAATAAAGTTTTGCCCTTTCAGGAAGAAGTCCTTGCATGACAGTTCAGTGAGATGAAAGGACGGTGCCTCCAGCAAATGCTAGGGGTCCAAGCGCCTGGTCCAGAGATGCATCCTAGAGAAAGACGCATGGACGGGCCAGATCTCGGAGGGCCCCTTGTGCTCTGTTACACTCTGGGCCTTTGAATCCCGGAGATGAGCTATCATGGAATGACTTGAAGTGGCGAAGGGACAAGACCAGTCCTAAATGTTAGGAAGGTGACTCTGGGGCTGTAGCAGGGTCCTCAGATTCAGCTCCTTTGGATGTGGCTGTGAAGCTTGGGTTGCTGATGGTTGCAGACAAGCCCGAGAACGAGATGGGAGTACTCAGTCGCTCATTTGTGTCTGACTCTTGGTGACCCCAGGGACTGTCGCCTGCCAGTCTCCTCTGACCATGGGATTTCTCAGGCAAGAATATTGGCGTGGGTTTCCGTTTCCTCCTCCAGGGGATCTTCCTGACCCAGGGATTGAACATGCGTCTCCTGCATTGGCAGGCGACTTCTTTTTACCCACTGAGCTATTATTAGGGAAGCCTGAGATGGCGGGGGAGGCAATCAAAAGAGGCTGCCCAGATGGCTGGAGAGTCCCAGACTTTCAGGGGAATTCCAGTAACTCCATCTGCGCTAACAACTCGCCGGGGTGTGGAGGGTGGGGGGCGTGTAGCAGGGGAGGGAAAGAGGGCCCTGGCGGCTTTCCTTGCCCGTGGAGCTCCATGTTGAGAGTGACACGTCTTGGCTTAGGAGGCCATTGTCCGCTGCAGTGGATGGAGAAGCAGGTGTCGGGTTCACTCCCTCCCCATCTCCGCTCCCAACAACCCCTTCTCTCTCCGTGCTTAGAGATGAGCTGTGTACAATGCATCTCTCCTCTGTGGGGAGCGTCTGGGAAGAATGCAGAAGGACTCAGGCCCTTAGCTGAGGGTGGTGGTAGTGAATAGAGCAGTTCCTTTAGGTAGCCGTTTCGTGGTTCTGCAGAGGTAGTTGAATGACCTTAAGAAAGCTGGGGTCTCCAGGGGTGGCTGGAGGCTGTGGGGAGAGCTTCCTGTTCCCTATAAACATGGCCTCTGACAGAGAACTCTTACAGTGCTGTTTCCTTTGCAATGAAATAGGAAAGTGTTTGCACCTATGGTGAAGACTTGAAACTGGTGCTTTGGAGGAATTGGGACAGTTCTAATATATATATCCCTTGTAGGCGAGGTCATACATCTGAACGTTGTAGTTAGGATGATGGGGTCCAAATCCAAAAGATGGGGTAGAATCTGCCTGCCTCCAACACTTTAGCTGTGTGACTTTGGTCAAGTTACTTAACCTCTCTGTTTTATGTTCTCCAACTGGAATGAGTTATAGTAACACCAGCAATACCATCACTGCCACCACCACTTTTGAAACATGTGTATTGAGTCCTTACCGTATGCCAGACACTGCAAAAGTGTTTTATATTCATTATCTCGTTCTGTAAACAGACCTGTGATGTAAGTGGTATTATGATTAACACTTTACAGACGAGGAAACCTGGGCGCAGTGTGATTAGTAACTTGCTCCCTTTCTCCTTTCACCCCCTGCAAAATATCAGTAAGTGTGAAGCTAGGATTGATCAATCGGTTTGTGTTTTTCATTTTTTTTTTCTCTCTCTCACTATTTACTTGAAGGATAGTTGATTTGGGCTTTCCAGGTGGCCCTCGTGGTCAAGAACCCGCCTGCCGATGCAGGAGATGTAAAAGATGGGGGTTCGAACCCAGAGTCAGGAAGAGCCCCCGGAGGAGGGCATGGCAACCCACTCCGGTGTTGTTGCCTAGAGAATCCCAGGGACAGAGGAGCCTGGTGGGCTACAGTCCATAGGGTCACACAGAGTCAGGCACTGAAGCAATTTAGCCCGCCACATAGTTGACACCACAAGGTGATCAGCTACACACACACACACACACTCTCTCTCTCTCTCTCTCTCTCTCTCTCTCTTGGATTTAAACTCAGAGTACATCAGAGAGCTGTTCTGAGTTTTAAAGGAGATAGTATGTGTCCAATGCTCACTACAGAGCCAGCGCCTGGTCCCTGGGGAGCGTTCAGCGTTGCCTGTTATTTCTGGGGCTTTGGTCTCACCCTCCTCGTCTGTGTCTCTCACAGAAGCAGCTGACACAGGATGACGACACCGACGAGGTCGAGATCGCGATTGACAACACAGCGTTCATGGATGAGTTCTTCTCTGAGGTGGGTACCCTTCCCGTGCTT
The DNA here is from genome assembly GCA_022376925.1 of Tragulus kanchil. Taxonomy (NCBI): domain Eukaryota; kingdom Metazoa; phylum Chordata; class Mammalia; order Artiodactyla; family Tragulidae; genus Tragulus; species Tragulus kanchil. The sequence goes on along the minus strand of JAIOJX010000006.1, from coordinate 14,388,247 downwards.
TTCTTCTGAAGGGACATAAGGAAACACAACTTCCTTTGTAAAGAATAAAGCCCAAAGGTGGCGGAGAAAAGACAGTCTTTGGTGAGTTAATGATGGGTTAGATGATGGGGTCCAAATCTGGTGCCTGCCTCCAACACTTTAGCTGTGTGACTTTGGTCAAGTTACTTAACCTCTCTGTTTTATGTTCTCCAACTGGAATGAGTTATAGTAACACCAGCAATACCATCACTGCCACCACCACTTTTGAAACATGTGTATTGAGTCCTTACCGTATGCCAGACACTGCAAAAGTGTTTTATATTCATTATCTCGTTCTGTAAACAGACCTGTGATGTAAGTGGTATTATGATTAACACTTTACAGACGAGGAAACCTGGGCGCAGTGTGATTAGTAACTTGCTCCCTTTCTCCTTTCACCCCCTGCAAAATATCAGTAAGTGTGAAGCTAGGATTGATCAATCGGTTTGTGTTTTTCATTTTTTTTTTCTCTCTCTCACTATTTACTTGAAGGATAGTTGATTTGGGCTTTCCAGGTGGCCCTCGTGGTCAAGAACCCGCCTGCCGATGCAGGAGATGTAAAAGATGGGGGTTCGAACCCAGAGTCAGGAAGAGCCCCCGGAGGAGGGCATGGCAACCCACTCCGGTGTTGTTGCCTAGAGAATCCCAGGGACAGAGGAGCCTGGTGGGCTACAGTCCATAGGGTCACACAGAGTCAGGCACTGAAGCAATTTAGCCCGCCACATAGTTGACACCACAAGGTGATCAGCTACACACACACACACACACTCTCTCTCTCTCTCTCTCTCTTGGATTTAAACTCAGAGTACATCAGAGAGCTGTTCTGAGTTTTAAAGGAGATAGTATGTGTCCAATGCTCACTACAGAGCCAGCGCCTGGTCCCTGGGGAGCGTTCAGCGTTGCCTGTTATTTCTGGGGCTTTGGTCTCACCCTCCTCGTCTGTGTCTCTCACAGAAGCAGCTGACACAGGATGACGACACCGACGAGGTCGAGATCGCGATTGACAACACAGCGTTCATGGATGAGTTCTTCTCTGAGGTGGGTACCCTTCCCGTGCTTTTCTTCTGAAGGGACATAAGGAAACACAACTTCCTTTGTAAAGAATAAAGCCCATAGATCTTTCAAAGGTGGCGGAGAAAAGACAGTCTTTGGCTGGGGTGGGGGCCCCAGACCAAGAGGCTGGAAGGAGAGTTTCCTCATGACTGGGGAGGAGGTGGACTTTTAACCTTCCTGAGAATGTCAGCAGAAGGAAAATTACAGATATCGAAGAGGTGCTTTTAAAGTGTTCCAGTAATGATGACATTTTAATGATACCCTTTCTTGCCTAGAGTACACAATTTTAAAATAAGAACCAACCTGGGGGCCCGGCCATGAGTGTTAAGAAAAAAATGCAAAAAGAGAAAAAAATTTGCATTTCATTGCTTTTTAGGATTGTAACTGGCATAGATCAGAATTATTTCCCAAAATTCAATCCCTTAGACTTAATTCAGGTGTTAACTAAGAAACCACAAAACCAGCAAGTTCTTTCTTTATTTTTTTGAGATTCGGCAGAGGGAAACATGGTTGGCCCGTATGTACAGATGCACACAGTCTTTAGTGTAGGGGATCGCTGGGAAGTGCTGTGGTAGACAGTGGGTGAGGGAGAACTTGGGTAGGGGTTGGGGTCATGTATCACGGACAGAAACACAGGCTTTGGAGCCAGGGAAACCTGGGTACAAAGCTCAGCCCTGGGGACTTCCCCTGGTGGTCTGGTGGCTAAGACTTCACCTTCCATTGTGGGGGTTGTGGGTTTGATCGCCAGTCAGGAACCTAAGATCCTACAGGCTCAGAGAGCAAAAAACCAAAACATAAAACAGAAGCAATATGGTGACAAATTCAATAAAGACTTAAAAAAAGATCCTTATTAAAAATAAAAAGAATCATCTAGTAAGATCATACTGATAAATACACATGCAGAGCATCGATGGAAAAACAGTCATAGAGAACAGACTTGTGGACATTGGGGAGAGGGAAGAGAGGGTGAGAGATATGGAAAGAGTAACATGGAGCCCTATACTAGCATATGTAAGAGAGATAGCTATTGTCAATATGCTGTGGGTTTTGGGCATGGGGACTATGTCAGTGCGCATGGGGGCTATGCAAAGGCCTGGAGAGGTGGGATAGAGGGGAATGGGATATACATATGACCAATCTGGGATTGTATGTATCTGTAAACAACAAAACTCTATAAAAGCAAAAAAGGAAAATTAAAAAAAAAAAGGCAAAATAATAAAATAAAAAAATTTAAAAAATCTTGAAATCTCATCCCTGCTCCTGACAGCTGCTGATCTTGAGAACCTTCTTTAACAAGGTTGGTTTCCTTATCTGTACATTGGGACTGATCATATAATCCCCCAAAGGACTATTAGGAGGATTAAATGGGTTCACATTTCTGAAACATTCCATGGAGCATCTGACATCCATGTGTTTCAACCAAACCAAACCACTAAGAGGGCTGGCACCAAACTGCCATCTTACGATGGTTTTTTTTTTTTTTTTAAAGATTTATTTATTTACTTTGGGCAGGGGGCGGGGGAGTGGGCGGGTCACTTCTATTGGTCTTTCATTTCTCTATTTTGTTTTCATTTGTCTTCGTTCTTTGGCTCCTGTGGGCCTCCCATCGCGGTGGCCTCTGTCGTTGCAGAGCGCCGGCTCTGGGTGCATGCGCTCCAGAGCTCTGACTCGGTGATTGGACACATCAGTCCAGCCGCTCCGCGGCACGTGGGATCTTCCCAGGCCAGGGCTCGAACCGGCGCCCCTTGCACTGCAAGGCGGTGTCCTTACCCACTGGACCACCAGGGGAAGCCCCGATGGTTTCTTTACTTAGGCTTTTAATTACCTAGGTAAAAGGTGTCATACTCTCTCTGCAGAGGAGACGTGGGTGCTTCCTGTCCTCTAGATTGTGGTGTGGAAAAGCCACCCTCTGGGCCTCCTCTGAGTGGGGTGCAGCAGGACGTGGTGGCCCCTGCCAGTTCTTCTGTGAGGGTCGGGAGTGGGTTTCCTGGGAACCTTGAGCCTGTGTTGGCCTTTCAGGAAGTAAGCCGTGAATGCTCCCCGCCCTCTCCATGGGTGGGTCCGTGCCTTTGATCGAAGAGTCACAGTGAGATGAAACAATGCTTGAGCTATTTCTGAGTCCAGAGTTGTCCTAGGCGTGGACGGTGGAGGGACTGGGGGTGGACGTAAGGAGGTACGTGACATCACTGTACCTCCTCCCTCTGGTCTTTCCTTGGAGAACCAGTTACAGTAACTTCTTTCCTAAGTCAAGGACTCCAGTAACGGTGTCCTTTCTCTTCTCTTTAACCAGGAAGAGGGGCCCTGACAGGCAGTATTCTTCGTGAGGTGGGCAGATGGGGAGGGCCTTGACTCTCACGATGTGGTCTGGGTCTATCCTTCAGCCTTTAAACAGCAGTTGACCTTGGCCAAGTTCCTGGTTTATCTCTGCTCTCGAGTTTCCTTATCTGTACATTGGGACTGATCATATAATCCCCCAAAGGACTATTAGGAGGATTAAATGGGTTCACATTTCTGAAACATTCCATGGAGCATCTGACATCCATGTGTTTCAACCAAACCAAACCACTAAGAGGGCTGGCACCAAACTGCCATCTTACGATGGTTTTTTTTTTTTTTTTAAAGATTTATTTATTTACTTTGGGCAGGGGGCGGGGGAGTGGGCGGGTCACTTCTATTGGTCTTTCATTTCTCTATTTTGTTTTCATTTGTCTTCGTTCTTTGGCTCCTGTGGGCCTCCCATCGCGGTGGCCTCTGTCGTTGCAGAGCGCCGGCTCTGGGTGCATGCGCTCCAGAGCTCTGACTCGGTGATTGGACACATCAGTCCAGCCGCTCCGCGGCACGTGGGATCTTCCCAGGCCAGGGCTCGAACCGGCGCCCCTTGCACTGCAAGGCGGTGTCCTTACCCACTGGACCACCAGGGGAAGCCCCGATGGTTTCTTTACTTAGGCTTTTAATTACCTAGGTAAAAGGTGTCATACTCTCTCTGCAGAGGAGACGTGGGTGCTTCCTGTCCTCTAGATTGTGGTGTGGAAAAGCCACCCTCTGGGCCTCCTCTGAGTGGGGTGCAGCAGGACGTGGTGGCCCCTGCCAGTTCTTCTGTGAGGGTCGGGAGTGGGTTTCCTGGGAACCTTGAGCCTGTGTTGGCCTTTCAGGAAGTAAGCCGTGAATGCTCCCCGCCCTCTCCATGGGTGGGTCCGTGCCTTTGATCGAAGAGTCACAGTGAGATGAAACAATGCTTGAGCTATTTCTGAGTCCAGAGTTGTCCTAGGCGTGGACGGTGGAGGGACTGGGGGTGGACGTAAGGAGGTACGTGACATCACTGTACCTCCTCCCTCTGGTCTTTCCTTGGAGAACCAGTTACAGTAACTTCTTTCCTAAGTCAAGGACTCCAGTAACGGTGTCCTTTCTCTTCTCTTTAACCAGGAAGAGGGGCCCTGAGAGGCAGTATTCTTCGTGAGGTGGGCAGATGGGGAGGGCCTTGACTCTCACGATGTGGTCTGGGTCTATCCTTCAGCCTTTAAACAGCAGTTGACCTTGGCCAAGTTCCTTAACCCAGCTGGGTTTTAATCTCTGCTCTGGAAATCAGGAGTAGCAGAACTTCCTTTCTAGCCTGTGGTGAGGATCCCTTGAGGTCACGTGAGGACTGTACATCTGGAAAGCATTAAATTACCTGAGCCCAACAGCGCCAGATGGAAGGTAGTTATTTTTGGAGACTTAACAAGGTCTCAAGGGCTGCTGTTTTTCTTATTGCTTTCTCTTTGTTTTGCTTTTCTGTCATTAAAAAAAGGCGTTCTCATATTTGAGTTGGAGAAGAGGACAGCATGGTGGGGTGGAAAGAGAATGATTTTTTTTTGGACTTAATTCCTTATCTGCCACTAACTGTATGATCTTGGGTACTTTAAAATTTTTTTTTTAGCTTTTTGTTTTCTATTAGGGTATAGCCGATTAATGGCTTTCCTGGTGGCTTAGACTTTAAAGAATCTCCCTGCAATGCGGGAGACCTGGGTTTGATCCTCTGGAGAAGGGAGAAGGGAATGGCAACCCTCTCGGGTATGCTTGCCTGGTAAATTCTGTGGACAGAGACTGCAGTCTATGGGGCTGCAAAGAGTTAGACACAAATGAACAACTAACACTTTCACTTCACTTCTCCAGTTGATTAACAATGTTGTGATAACATTGTTCAGGTGAAGAGCAAAGGGACTCAGGCATACATAGGTCTTTTTCAGTGAGTCAGCTTTTCATATCAGGTGACCAAAGTATTAGAGCTTCAGCTTCAGCATCAGTCCTTGCAATGACAATTCAGGGTTGGTTTCCTTTAGGATTGACTGGTTTGATCTTTCTGTAGTCCAAGGGACTCTCAAGAGTCTTCTCCAAAGGACAAGTACAATATACTAACACATATATATGGAATCTAGTAGGATGGTGATGATGGCACATGCAGTGAAGCGATGGAAAGACAGACATGGACAGTGGACATATGGACATTGTGGGGAAGGAACAGTGGGTGAGCTTGAAGGCCTGTACTATCATATGTGAAGAAAATAGCTGTAGTCATTGCTCTGTGAGAAAAGCAGATCCTTCACAGGTGTGGTGTGATGGTCAGGAGGGGTGGGATGGAGGGGATATACATATGACTAATCTGGGAACATACATATCTGTAAACAACAAAACTCTTTACAAAGTTAAAAGTAAAAGTTTAAAAAAAAAAAGAAAATACTTCAAAATAATAATAATAAAAAAGAAGAGTCTTCTCCAGCATCATAGTTTGAGAGCATCAGTTCTTTGGTGCTCAGCCTTCTTTATAATCTAACTCTCACATCCGTACATGACAATGAGAAAAACTATTGCACGACCTTTGTTGGCCCAGTGATTTTTAGTTTTTGGGCTTTTCTGTCATTAAAAAAAGGCGTTCTCATATTTGAGTTGGAGAAGAGGACAGCATGGTGGGGTGGAAAGAGAATGATTTTTTTTTGGACTTAATTCCTTATCTGCCACTAACTGTATGATCTTGGGTACTTTAAAATTTTTTTAGCTTTTTGTTTTCTATTAGGGTATAGCCGATTAATGGCTTTCCTGGTGGCTTAGACTTTAAAGAATCTCCCTGCAATGCGGGAGACCTGGGTTTGATCCTCTGGAGAAGGGAGAAGGGAATGGCAACCCTCTCGGGTATGCTTGCCTGGTAAATTCTGTGGACAGAGACTGCAGTCTATGGGGCTGCAAAGAGTTAGACACAAATGAACAACTAACACTTTCACTTCACTTCTCCAGTTGATTAACAATGTTGTGATAACATTGTTCAGGTGAAGAGCAAAGGGACTCAGGCATACATAGGTCTTTTTCAGTGAGTCAGCTTTTCATATCAGGTGACCAAAGTATTAGAGCTTCAGCTTCAGCATCAGTCCTTGCAATGACAATTCAGGGTTGGTTTCCTTTAGGATTGACTGGTTTGATCTTTCTGTAGTCCAAGGGACTCTCAAGAGTCTTCTCCAAAGGACAAGTACAATATACTAACACATATATATGGAATCTAGTAGGATGGTGATGATGGCACATGCAGTGAAGCGATGGAAAGACAGACATGGACAGTGGACATATGGACATTGTGGGGAAGGAACAGTGGGTGAGCTTGAAGGCCTGTACTATCATATGTGAAGAAAATAGCTGTAGTCATTGCTCTGTGAGAAAAGCAGATCCTTCACAGGTGTGGTGTGATGGTCAGGAGGGGTGGGATGGAGGGGATATACATATGACTAATCTGGGAACATACATATCTGTAAACAACAAAACTCTTTACAAAGTTAAAAGTAAAAGTTTAAAAAAAAAAAGAAAATACTTCAAAATAATAATAATAAAAAAGAAGAGTCTTCTCCAGCATCATAGTTTGAGAGCATCAGTTCTTTGGTGCTCAGCCTTCTTTATAATCTAACTCTCACATCCGTACATGACAATGAGAAAAACTATAGCTTTGGCTATGTCGACCTTTGTTGGCCCAGTGATGTCTCTGCTTTTTAAATATGCTATTTAGGTTTGTCATAGCTTTCCTTCCAAGGAGGAAGTGTCTTCATGGCTGCCGTTGTCATCCACATGACTTTTATTTTATAATAACTTTGATTTTGATTGTATAATAACCAGCAGTGTCACCTGCTGGTTATTACAAATATAAAATGAGAAAGTATACAGATGTACTTGCACAGTGCATGACCTACAGTAAGTCTTCAGTACATTTTAGTTTTTATCACCATTCTGTTCCCTAGTGTATTTGTGAATATATTTATCACAAAGTCTACTTTAGAGAATGTAGTCTGAAGTTTCCTTGAAGGTGGGTTAAAGTGCATTCCAGATAATGGGGGTTTGGGGAATGAAAAGGTTTGCTACTTTTAAAAATTTTGATTTATTTATTTTTTTAACTTTTATTAAGGTTTGCTTCTTTATGTGCCTGAGGAACACACCCGGTGCATCCTGCAGGATGTAGCTGTGTGGATTGCTTGTGAATGCACTCTTGAGATAAAAGGTGCCTTTTGGGCGGCTTCCAGCAACTAGGCCACTGCTTGTTATCGGCTGACACCGATGGTGTGAATCATACATGGTCAGAGAGGCATTTGCAAGGTGAAGATGAGGTCATAAGACCGAGATGGTCTCAAAATGTGCGTTGTCTTGTAAAACTCAAGCGATTTCTCCAGCCTCCCAGTTATTCATTTACTTTTCCCCCCCAGTTATTACTGTAAGGAATCGGACTTTGGGTGTGTAGGCCTCGTTGGCTGATTAAGCCAGGGTCTAGCAAGTGATAAACCTCAGATAAAATTCTGTCTACTTTGCAGTTGTCTGTATATTTTCCTTTTTTGGCAGTTGTAAGCCTTCACAGGTGTGGTGTGATGGTCAGGAGGGGTGGGATGGAGGGGATATACATATGACTAATCTGGGAACATACATATCTGTAAACAACAAAACTCTTTACAAAGTTAAAAGTAAAAGTTTAAAAAAAAAAAGAAAATACTTCAAAATAATAATAATAAAAAAGAAGAGTCTTCTCCAGCATCATAGTTTGAGAGCATCAGTTCTTTGGTGCTCAGCCTTCTTTATAATCTAACTCTCACATCCGTACATGACAATGAGAAAAACTATAGCTTTGGCTATGTCGACCTTTGTTGGCCCAGTGATGTCTCTGCTTTTTAAATATGCTATTTAGGTTTGTCATAGCTTTCCTTCCAAGGAGGAAGTGTCTTCATGGCTGCCGTTGTCATCCACATGACTTTTATTTTATAATAACTTTGATTTTGATTGTATAATAACCAGCAGTGTCACCTGCTGGTTATTACAAATATAAAATGAGAAAGTATACAGATGTACTTGCACAGTGCATGACCTACAGTAAGTCTTCAGTACATTTTAGTTTTTATCACCATTCTGTTCCCTAGTGTATTTGTGAATATATTTATCACAAAGTCTACTTTAGAGAATGTAGTCTGAAGTTTCCTTGAAGGTGGGTTAAAGTGCATTCCAGATAATGGGGGTTTGGGGAATGAAAAGGTTTGCTACTTTTAAAAATTTTGATTTATTTATTTTTTTAACTTTTATTAAGGTTTGCTTCTTTATGTGCCTGAGGAACACACCCGGTGCATCCTGCAGGATGTAGCTGTGTGGATTGCTTGTGAATGCACTCTTGAGATAAAAGGTGCCTTTTGGGCGGCTTCCAGCAACTAGGCCACTGCTTGTTATCGGCTGACACCGATGGTGTGAATCATACATGGTCAGAGAGGCATTTGCAAGGTGAAGATGAGGTCATAAGACCGAGATGGTCTCAAAATGTGCGTTGTCTTGTAAAACTCAAGCGATTTCTCCAGCCTCCCAGTTATTCATTTACTTTTCCCCCCCAGTTATTACTGTAAGGAATCGGACTTTGGGTGTGTAGGCCTCGTTGGCTGATTAAGCCAGGGTCTAGCAAGTGATAAACCTCAGATAAAATTCTGTCTACTTTGCAGTTGTCTGTATATTTTCCTTGGTCTTTTTGATCAGCTGGCAGAGAGCGCAGTTTTAGAGGAAGGAGAACTGACCTGAGAGAAGGAGGCTGTTCTGATTGTCTGTCAGCTGACACACCACCCTCCCCGCGAGTGGGCAAAACCTCCATTCTGTAACACGAATGGACTCCTTGGGTTCAGAATTGAGGAATTCAGACAGGGCCAGGGCCCAGTGGAGGTAGATTTTTGTTGTTGTTGTTGTTTTCTTTCCAGCCCTGGCATATAGCTTGCCAGGATCTCAATTCCCTGATCAGGGATTGAACCCAGAACCCAGCAGTGAAAGTGCTGTGTCTTCGCCCCCAGGCTGCCAGGGACCTCCCAGACGTGGGTTATGTTTGCTGCACAGTTTCTGGCGCCTTGAATACCTAGAGTCTGGAATCTCAAGAGACTTTTTTTTTTTTAATAATTGTTTTCCATATTTATTTGGCTGTGGTTGGTCTTAGCTGCTACATGTGGGATTTTGAGTTCCTGACCAGGGATCGAACCTGGGCGCCCGCATTGGGAGCTTGAAATCTTAGCCACTGGACCACCAGGGAAGTCCCTCTCAGAGACTTTTAATTCAAGGGTCTGGTGCCTGAAGTAGGGTGACTCAGAGGAGACCTGTGTTTGGCCTCTTTCTGTGGCTTGGGCTTCTCAGCATGGTGGACTCAGGGTGATTGGTTTGGTGGGGGAGACTCAGGACTCCAAGGCAGGCATTGCAGCCGTGGAAGGCAGACAACCCATCCCTTGTACTGGATGCTGTTGCTGAAGCAGTCACAACAAGCCCGCTTGATTTAAGAGAATACTCCATAGATACCCCATCTCCATCATTTTTAAAAGTTAATTAATTCTTATTTTATTTACTTGGTTGCATTAGGTCTTCATTGCGGATGCAGAATCTTTCATGGTATTATGGGCAAGCGATTTCTCCAGCCTCCCAGTTATTCATTTACTTTTCCCCCCCAGTTATTACTGTAAGGAATCGGACTTTGGGTGTGTAGGCCTCGTTGGCTGATTAAGCCAGGGTCTAGCAAGTGATAAACCTCAGATAAAATTCTGTCTACTTTGCAGTTGTCTGTATATTTTCCTTGGTCTTTTTGATCAGCTGGCAGAGAGCGCAGTTTTAGAGGAAGGAGAACTGACCTGAGAGAAGGAGGCTGTTCTGATTGTCTGTCAGCTGACACACCACCCTCCCCGCGAGTGGGCAAAACCTCCATTCTGTAACACGAATGGACTCCTTGGGTTCAGAATTGAGGAATTCAGACAGGGCCAGGGCCCAGTGGAGGTAGATTTTTGTTGTTGTTGTTGTTTTCTTTCCAGCCCTGGCATATAGCTTGCCAGGATCTCAATTCCCTGATCAGGGATTGAACCCAGAACCCAGCAGTGAAAGTGCTGTGTCTTCGCCCCCAGGCTGCCAGGGACCTCCCAGACGTGGGTTATGTTTGCTGCACAGTTTCTGGCGCCTTGAATACCTAGAGTCTGGAATCTCAAGAGACTTTTTTTTTTTTAATAATTGTTTTCCATATTTATTTGGCTGTGGTTGGTCTTAGCTGCTACATGTGGGATTTTGAGTTCCCTGACCAGGGATCGAACCTGGGCGCCCGCATTGGGAGCTTGAAATCTTAGCCACTGGACCACCAGGGAAGTCCCTCTCAGAGACTTTTAATTCAAGGGTCTGGTGCCTGAAGTAGGGTGACTCAGAGGAGACCTGTGTTTGGCCTCTTTCTGTGGCTTGGGCTTCTCAGCATGGTGGACTCAGGGTGATTGGTTTGGTGGGGGAGACTCAGGACTCCAAGGCAGGCATTGCAGCCGTGGAAGGCAGACAACCCATCCCTTGTACTGGATGCTGTTGCTGAAGCAGTCACAACAAGCCCGCTTGATTTAAGAGAATACTCCATAGATACCCCATCTCCATCATTTTTAAAAGTTAATTAATTCTTATTTTATTTACTTGGTTGCATTAGGTCTTCATTGCGGGATGCAGAATCTTTCATGGTATTATGGGTGCTCTTTGTTGTGGCAGGCAGGCTTCTCTTTTTAGTCGGGGCTTGTAGGGTTAGCAGTTATGGCACATAGGCTTAGTTGCCCCATGGCATGTGGGATCTTAGTTCTGTGAATCCCCTGCACTGGAGGGCAGATTCTCAACCACTGGACCACCAGGGAAGTCCCTCAGCTCTTGTATCTCTGTGTCAAGAATTCCCTGTAGGGCTTCCCTGGTAGTCCAGTGGGTAAGGACACTGCCTTGCAGTGCAAGGGGCGCCAGTTCCATCCCTGACCTGGGAAGATCCCACGTGCTGCGGAGCGGCTGGACCGTTCTGTCCAACTACCGAGCTGGAGCTCTGGAGCTCTGGAGCGCATGCGCCAGAGCCGGCGCTCTGCAATGAGCGAGGCCACTGCAATGGGAGGCCCACACAGGCCAAAGAACAAAGATGGGTGAAAATAAACAACTGAAAGACCAATAGAAGTGGCCAAAAAAAAAAAAGAATTCCTGTATTATATTACTTCAGTTAAAATAACTAGATAGATTTTTATTTCCTTGACCGTTTCCTTGATTGTTTAAGTGGCAGAAAGCCCAAATACGCTGAATTGATTTGAGATGATTGTCCGAAAATACTAGTTGTCACTGGTCAGTCTAGCTCTGAGATCATGAAAGTATAACTACAGTCAGTGTAGCATTTGAGATCAGGGCAGTTCGGCCTTGTTGACTTCCTCAGTTTCTTCGAGCTGCCGTGCTCCTGGGCCTAAACAGGAGAGAGGAATGGTGACCTCACAGACATCCAGGTGACTCAGGGAGCCTGTGTTTGGCCTCTTTCTGTGGCTTGGGCTTCTCAGCATGGTGGACTCAGGGTGATTGGTTTGGTGGGGGAGACTCAGGACTCCAAGGCAGGCATTGCAGCCGTGGAAGGCAGACAACCCATCCCTTGTACTGGATGCTGTTGCTGAAGCAGTCACAACAAGCCCGCTTGATTTAAGAGAATACTCCATAGATACCCCATCTCCATCATTTTTAAAAGTTAATTAATTCTTATTTTATTTACTTGGTTGCATTAGGTCTTCATTGCGGGATGCAGAATCTTTCATGGTATTATGGGTGCTCTTTGTTGTGGCAGGCAGGCTTCTCTTTTTAGTCGGGGCTTGTAGGGTTAGCAGTTATGGCACATAGGCTTAGTTGCCCCATGGCATGTGGGATCTTAGTTCTGTGAATCCCCTGCACTGGAGGGCAGATTCTCAACCACTGGACCACCAGGGAAGTCCCTCAGCTCTTGTATCTCTGTGTCAAGAATTCCCTGTAGGGCTTCCCTGGTAGTCCAGTGGGTAAGGACACTGCCTTGCAGTGCAAGGGGCGCCAGTTCCATCCCTGACCTGGGAAGATCCCACGTGCTGCGGAGCGGCTGGACCGTTCTGTCCAACTACCGAGCTGGAGCTCTGGAGCTCTGGAGCGCATGCGCCAGAGCCGGCGCTCTGCAATGAGCGAGGCCACTGCAATGGGAGGCCCACACAGGCCAAAGAACAAAGATGGGTGAAAATAAACAACTGAAAGACCAATAGAAGTGGCCAAAAAAAAAAAAAAGAATTCCCTGTATTATATTACTTCAGTTAAAATAACTAGATAGATTTTTATTTCCTTGACCGTTTCCTTGATTGTTTAAGTGGCAGAAAGCCCAAATACGCTGAATTGATTTGAGATGATTGTCCGAAAATACTAGTTGTCACTGGTCAGTCTAGCTCTGAGATCATGAAAGTATAACTACAGTCAGTGTAGCATTTGAGATCAGGGCAGTTCGGGCCTTGTTGACTTCCTCAGTTTCTTCGAGCTGCCGTGCTCCTGGGCCTAAACAGGAGAGAGGAATGGTGACCTCACAGACATCCAGTGAACAGCCTTGTTTCTGGGACATGATAAGTTAAATTAAGTCTAGGTCTTCAATATATTATTATGCAGGGTCATGTCAGTGTCTTGAAAACAACCCCAGACTTACAGACAAATAGCACTTGAATGTTTAGATTCACATTTACAGATTTCCTGCTGGCCCTGTCCTTCCCTGTCTTCCGTTATCTGGCAAATGCACAAAAGGAAATTAACTGCATGTACCTGTTACCATGAAGTACGCAGAAAGTCATCTTTGAGGAAAAATGAACACTTCTAAGAAAACAGACACAGAAGTAGAAGCAACAAAAAGCCTCTGTGATTGGCCAGTTGCCCACCCCGAAGTCCTGGCTGTGTTCTATGATTCTTTGGTGAACTGGCGAAATTACTAGATTATTCGCAGTCCCTGAAACACCTCCGGGGGGTGAGGTTGTTGACGCCAGAGGGAAGAGAGCAGCTGCCGTGGGTGGAGGGTGAGTGGAGGGGGCAGTGGAGGCACCTGGCCTGGAAGGTTCTACAGGCAGGTTGAGGACGGAGTTGGGGTCCAGTTCTTACCCGTTGCTCTGGATAAGCCATTTACCATCCTGTCTCCAAGTGTCTGGGGCGACTCTGAGCTTGGGGTCCAACCGTGTCATCCTGCCAACTTCTGACCGTGTCTTCCTTCCACTGGCCAAACTTTCGGTCAGGATGCTCTTCCCGTTATGGTGTCGTCATATTCTAGGAGGTATCTTCTGAGTCATCCAGTCTATTGAACTTTCTTAGGCTTATGGCTCCTTTTTTTCTTTTTAAATTGGCGTGTAATTGGTTTACGACGCTGTGTTAGTTTCTGCTGCCCAACAGGGTGGATCAGCCATGTATATACATACATCCTCTCCCCCTCGGAGCTCTCTCCCATGCGCTCCTCATCCCACCCTCTAGGTCATCACGGAGCATCGAACTGAGGTCCCTGTGCTGGCCAGCGGCTTCCCAGTAGCTATCTTGTTGTACACATGGGAGAAATAGTCCGTACTGCTTTCCTGGTTCACCCCATCCTCTCCTCCCCGTCTGTGTCTACATGTCCCTTCTCTGTGTCTGCATCTTGATCCCTGCCCTGCAGATAGGTTCATCTGTGCAATCCAAAATCATTTTAGATGTCACATATATGCTTTCATATACCATATTATTATGCAGGGTCATGTCAGTGTCTTGAAAACAACCCCAGACTTACAGACAAATAGCACTTGAATGTTTAGATTCACATTTACAGATTTCCTGCTGGCCCTGTCCTTCCCTGTCTTCCGTTATCTGGCAAATGCACAAAAGGAAATTAACTGCATGTACCTGTTACCATGAAGTACGCAGAAAGTCATCTTTGAGGAAAAATGAACACTTCTAAGAAAACAGACACAGAAGTAGAAGCAACAAAAAGCCTCTGTGATTGGCCAGTTGCCCACCCCGAAGTCCTGGCTGTGTTCTATGATTCTTTGGTGAACTGGCGAAATTACTAGATTATTCGCAGTCCCTGAAACACCTCCGGGGGGTGAGGTTGTTGACGCCAGAGGGAAGAGAGCAGCTGCCGTGGGTGGAGGGTGAGTGGAGGGGGCAGTGGAGGCACCTGGCCTGGAAGGTTCTACAGGCAGGTTGAGGACGGAGTTGGGGTCCAGTTCTTACCCGTTGCTCTGGATAAGCCATTTACCATCCTGTCTCCAAGTGTCTGGGGCGACTCTGAGCTTGGGGTCCAACCGTGTCATCCTGCCAACTTCTGACCGTGTCTTCCTTCCACTGGCCAAACTTTCGGTCAGGATGCTCTTCCCGTTATGGTGTCGTCATATTCTAGGAGGTATCTTCTGAGTCATCCAGTCTATTGAACTTTCTTAGGCTTATGGCTCCTTTTTTTCTTTTTAAATTGGCGTGTAATTGGTTTACGACGCTGTGTTAGTTTCTGCTGCCCAACAGGGTGGATCAGCCATGTATATACATACATCCTCTCCCCCTCGGAGCTCTCTCCCATGCGCTCCTCATCCCACCCTCTAGGTCATCACGGAGCATCGAACTGAGGTCCCTGTGCTGGCCAGCGGCTTCCCAGTAGCTATCTTGTTGTACACATGGGAGAAATAGTCCGTACTGCTTTCCTGGTTCACCCCATCCTCTCCTCCCCGTCTGTGTCTACATGTCCCTTCTCTGTGTCTGCATCTTGATCCCTGCCCTGCAGATAGGTTCATCTGTGCAATCCAAAATCATTTTTTAGATGTCACATATATGCGTTTCATATACCATATCTGCTTTTCTCTTTCTGACTTACTTCAGCATATGACAGACTCTTAAGTTCATCCATGTCTCTACAAATCACTCACGTTTGTTTTTAATTTTGGCCTCTTTTATTTATTTATTTACTTCCATCCATTTTTATTCTTCGGCCTGTGTGGGCCTCCCATTGCAGTGGCCTCTCTGGTTGCAGAGCCCCGGCTCTGGGTGCATGCACTCCAGAGTGAGGGCTTGTAATTGGACACACCGGTCCAGATGCTCCGCGGCACGTGGGATCTTCCCTGACCAGGGATAGAACCGGTGCCCCTTGCACTGCAAGGCGGACCCTTTACCCACTGGACCAATTTATTTTTGGCTGTTCTGTGTTTTCACTGCTGCCACAGGCTCTTCTCTAGTTGCACAGAGTGGGGGACTACTCTCTGGTTGAGGAGAGCAGACTTCTTGTTGTGGTGACTTTTCTTGCTGTGGAGCTCGGACTCTAGGGCACACGGGCTTCAGTGTGACACATGGGCTCCGTAGTTGTGGTTCTCAGGCTCTAGAGCACAGGCTCTATCGTTGTGGCTCACGGGCTTAGTTGCTCCGCAGCATGTGGGATCTTCCCGGATCAGGGATTGAACCCGTGTCTCCTGCACTGACAGGTGAACTCTTCACCACTGAGCTACCAGGGAAGCCCCTGTTTGTTCCTTTTCAATGGCAGAGTAGTATTTCACTGTACGTAAAAACACGGTGATTAGTACAGTCATTAAAAATTCATTTGAAAATGGCAAGGGCATTTTTTAGAGAGCCTTTTTCTTAGTCCTATCTTACAGAGCATAACTGCTCCAAGACGGCCATGTGATGGAAGTGGAAACACGGTGTGGCGCGGTGACATTCTTTGAGTTGTGAGAAGGTCAGTGTTTGCTGGGAGAGGTAAAGGGAAGGGGAAGGTGGCAATTTCTAGTCCCCGATGGCCTGATTCTGGGGTAGGCATGCCCCTAGTGCCACCAGCATTCACAGGGGATCACACAGGCTTTTTCTGATGGTTGGGACTTGAGATGCTGTGAAAAGTGGAGCAGTGTGCAGAAGCAAAAAACATTTTCTTAGCTCTAGTGGGAAAAGCATCCCAGGACTTCTTTGGTGGCTTTGTGGTAATGAACCCACCTGCCAGAGCCGGAGACACGGGTTCGATCCCTGGTCTGGGAAGAGCCTGCATGCCACAGAGCAACTAAGCCTGCATGCGACAACTACTGAGCCTGTGCTCTAGAGCCCAGGAACCGTGGCTCCTGAGCCCACGTGCCACAGCTGCTCATCCTGTGCTTCAGAGCCTGTGCTCTGCCACAGGAGAAGCCTGTGCACCCCAGTGAAGACCCAGTGCACCCCAAAATATGAGTCAATACATTATTTAAAAAACTCTCTAATTCGAGTGGCAAGAACTCACATTTTATTTCCTACTTTGCCAGTTGGAGAGCTGTGATCCGGTTTTTTAAAACAAGTGATCTATTCACTGGAAGAAAGGGTTGCTGGAAGCTGCCTATTGAATTGTACTTTCATTGCATCTCAGGTGTTGAGATCCTACTCTTTGGCATGTTACAAGATGTCTGTTTGTTGACGGTGGCTGTGTGGACATGCCCCTCACTGTGGAGGGGAGGCAGGTGGACGTGGTGGGTTTGGAGGTCTCTGTGGGGTGAGCTGCCGCCACAGGAGGGGCCCTGGCGCCAGGGTGGTTGGTGCATTTAGAGAGGGAGCTGAGGCTGAACTTAATGCCCAAGTGACAGAGTCCTGCGATGGTGTGCCATCCAGGAATAAGACGTGGCTAGAAGTACTTTCTTTCTTTTTGAAAAAATTATTTACTTGCTTGTCTGCGCCGAGTCTTAGTTGCAGCATGCAGGATCTTTTTTCATTTGTGGTATACAAACTCTTCATTACAGCATTTAGAATATAGTTCCTTGACCAGGGATTGAACCCAAGCCCCCTCCACTGGGAGCAAGGAGTCCAGCCACCACCAGGGGAAGTCCCTGGAACTTTCTCGTACACACCTTGTACAGTCAGGAGCCTCAGAAATGGGCAGATACAGTCCCTGGCTCCGTCTCCTGGGTCTTCATCATCTCAGGCGATCAGCTAGGAAGAGGCATTTCCCCAGAATTCCTGTCCCAGCGGAGCTCGGCATTTCCCCACCCGAGGGTCAGTGCTCTGTCCTTCTGTCGTCTTCATCTTCTTCTGTTTCTCCTTTCTCTTCCTCTCACTCTTCACTGTGTTTCTCACTCCCAGGTTTGTTCTCCCCCTTTCACTTTTTCTGTCTTCTTTCCCTTTTCCCTCTCTCCTATCCTCATTCTCTGCTGTCCCCATTTCTGGAGGTGCTGGGGATCTGCCTGATAAAGTTTTTGACTCTCCCCTCTGATTCTTTCTTACGGCTTTTCCTGGCTCTTCCTGCTTCTGGCCAGGATCCTTCTGTCCAGGGTGAGCAAATGTCCTCTTCTTAGGAAGCGATGAGGATGGCTGTTCAGTGACTGCTCCGTTGACGTTGATTTCCTTGACTGATCCAGGCGTCATCTGATACCATGAGCCCAGAGGAAGGTGGGCAGGGAGCTCGGCTAGGTCTTTATCTCTGTGGCCGCTGTGCTCTTCCTCTTGATGACAAAGGCTGTTGTCTTTCTACTTACAGATCGAGGAAACTCGACTCAACATTGACAAGATCTCGGAGCATGTGGAGGAAGCGAAGAAGCTCTACAGTGTCATTCTGTCTGCTCCTATTCCAGAGCCAAGTGAGTGCTGACTCCGGGCGGAGTCACCCAGCAGTGGCCCCTGGCCATGGGGGCTGGGCCTTGGTTTCCTCCTTCTGTGAGCGGCGGGGGAGGGGACGTATTTCCTGACACAAGTGTGTGTGCTGTGTTACCTCCCATCCTGCTCTCCCCTCTCCTGGCTCACACGGCCTTGCTAATGTCACTTATTTTTTAATAATTTTTTTTTTAGCCTTTATGTATTTGATCTTCAGTCTTTGATCTTCAGTTGTAGCATGCACATTCTTTTTTTTTTTTTTTCCATAAAAGATTAGTAAAAAGCTGTATTTTAGAAAATAACATCCTTAAAGGAAGATAAGAGGAATTACGATTGTTTCTCAAAAACTGAAGCTTTAAGAGATGGTGACATGACTGCACTGGGGTTTTGCTACATTTATCCACAATATAGTAAAAGTACTAGCATGCACATTCTAAGTTGCAGCATGTGGGATCTAGTTCTCTGACCAGGGATGGAGCCTAGGCCCCGTGCACTGGGAGCGTGGTGTCTTAGCCACGACCACCAGGGAAGTCCCTCTTCTTCTCATGGTCCCATTTAACCCATTTGGCCCAACTTTCCTCTCCTTCTCCTCCTGTCCCTCTCATGACTGGCAGTGACTCTTACTGCTGCTGACATACCTCATCTCTGTCCCACCTTTGGGCTTGTGGTAGGTGAACCTGTGCTGTTTCCTGTCCCTGAAATGCTTCCCTAGTCTCTCCTTTTTTTCCACGATGTGTCATTATTGTAGGTCGCAGGTAGGGGGCCTGGGGAAAAAATGCCTTAGAAAAATAAGCTGTCTGCGATGTCTCTGGAGCCTCCACCAGGATGTATATGGCTATGGGCGCCTCAGAAAGCACCCCACCTCCTCTGTGGATTGTTGTAGCTGATAAAGCATTCCATCTTCTCTAACCGATTCTACCTGCTTTGGTTTACTCAGAAACCAAGGATGACCTGGAGCAGCTCACAACTGAGATCAAGAAAAGGGCCAACAATGTCCGGAACAAACTGAAGAGTAAGAAGGGAACAGGGAGCGGGCAGCCCCCGACCGTCCGTCTCGCGACTGGGGTCCGACTCTTCTGGACCAAAACTCCTGCTGACGGGAGTGACCCCTCTCATGGTGCCTTTGCTCCTGGTCTGGGCTCTGTCGCTGGAAAGAGAGATGATAGCCTCAGAATTCTGTCTGCTCTCAAGTCTTGACTGATCCGGGAGGTGGATCCCTTCTTGGGTGACTTTGATGGGAAAGAATCTGCCTGAATGCGAAGAAGGGTCTCCCTCCTGGCTCACACGGCCTTGCTAATGTCACTTATTTTTAATAATTTTTTTTTTAGCCTTTATGTATTTGATCTTCAGTCTTTGATCTTCAGTTGTAGCATGCACATTCTTTTTTTTTTTTTTCATAAAAGATTAGTAAAAAGCTGTATTTTAGAAAATAACATCCTTAAAGGAAGATAAGAGGAATTACGATTGTTTCTCAAAAACTGAAGCTTTAAGAGATGGTGACATGACTGCACTGGGGTTTTGCTACATTTATCCACAATATAGTAAAAGTACTAGCATGCACATTCTAAGTTGCAGCATGTGGGATCTAGTTCTCTGACCAGGGATGGAGCCTAGGCCCCGTGCACTGGGAGCGTGGTGTCTTAGCCACGACCACCAGGGAAGTCCCTCTTCTTCTCATGGTCCCATTTAACCCATTTGGCCCAACTTTCCTCTCCTTCTCCTCCTGTCCCTCTCATGACTGGCAGTGACTCTTACTGCTGCTGACATACCTCATCTCTGTCCCACCTTTGGGCTTGTGGTAGGTGAACCTGTGCTGTTTCCTGTCCCTGCAATGCTTCCCTAGTCTCTCCTTTTTTTCCACGATGTGTCATTATTGTAGGTCTCAGGTAGGGGGCCTGGGGAAAAAATGCCTTAGAAAAATAAGCTGTCTGCGATGTCTCTGGAGCCTCCACCAGGATGTATATGGCTATGGGCACCTCAGAAAGCACCCCACCTCCTCTGTGGATTGTTGTAGCTGATAAAGCATTCCATCTTCTCTAACCGATTCTACCTGCTTTGGTTTACTCAGAAACCAAGGATGACCTGGAGCAGCTCACAACTGAGATCAAGAAAAGGGCCAACAATGTCCGGAACAAACTGAAGAGTAAGAAGGGAACAGGGAGCGGGCAGCCCCCGACCGTCCGTCTCGCGACTGGGGTCCGACTCTTCTGGACCAAAACTCCTGCTGACGGGAGTGACCCCTCTCATGGTGCCTTTGCTCCTGGTCTGGGCTCTGTCGCTGGAAAGAGAGATGATAGCCTCAGAATTCTGTCTGCTCTCAAGTCTTGACTGTTGGTTGAGTGAGTCCCAAATTGAAGTTTGGAGATGGGAATGAAGAGTGTGCTTTCAGCTAGTGAATACTTGGGTGACTTTGATGGGAAAGAATCTGCCTGCAATGCAGAAGAAGGGGTTCGATTCAAGATCCCCCGGAGGAGGAAATGGCAGCCCACTCCAGTCTTCTTGCCTGGAGAATCCCACGGGCAGAGGAGCCTGGAGGGCTGCAGTCCATGGGCTCGTGAAGAGTCAGACACGACTGAGCGACTAACACTTTCGTTTTCACTTTCTCGACTTTCCCTAGTCCCATTTCCTCCTCCGCACCTGCGTACCTCTGAACAGTGATGCTCGTGATATAAAGACGCCAGATAGATTATTCAGTTTACAGGCATTTCCTGGGGACCAGGTGTATCCCCTCCCGATACCCCCACTGCCATCCTCAGTGTTGGGCCGTGTGGAGTGAAATGACTGTCAGAGATTCCGTTCCTCTGGGAGCCCAGAAAGTTCCTTAGTTCCATGGCTGTTATCTGCATTCTCACCCTACTTTATCTGGTCAGAGTGAAAGGGGCATCGCTCAGCCTAATTTATCCCTGCTCCCCCTACGTCAGAATGCCCTGCCTGCTTCCATCGTTCGCCGCCGCCTCCAGTCCTAGCCGCACCCCCGTGCCTGCCGCTGTGCTAGCCTCTCTGCTGTCTCGTTTAATTCTCACCTTGGTACCGTGAGGGGGACCCCGCTGCTTATCCGTTTGACAGACCAGAGAGCAGGGACACGAATAGGGTCGGTGGCTCTTCCAAGGTAACGTGCCAGTACGTGGCAGGGCAGGGAGCTGAGCCTGGTCTCTTGGTGACGGGGACGCAAACTGTTAGGCTGTGCTGAGACGTCGCCGAGGAAGAATCTGCTGTGAAGGTCATGAGGCTCCGGATGAGCCGAGTTTGGAGACAGCGCCTGCCTGCTGTGCTCGGTCTCCCGGGCCGGGTGGGTGTGAGGAAAGGGAGAGCGAGGAGGCTGCGTGGTGAGTTTCTTGGAAGAGAGCTTCTGCTGCGTAGCTCGAGTAACCTTCTCTCCCATCCAGGCATGGAGAGGCACATTGAGGAAGACGAGGTGCGCTCGTCAGCGGACCTTCGGATTCGGAAATCCCAGGTGAGAGTTTCTTGGGTCTAATGACCATCCATTCCACTTTTTCAACTTTATTTTCCTTAGCTGTGGAGTCTTTTGTATTTTTAAAAAACTTTTAGTGGAATATAGTCCATTTATAATATTGGTTAGTTTCAGGTGTACAGCAAAGTGATTTGGTTATACATACACACATGTGCAGATATATATTTCTTTTTCAAATTCTTTTCTATTATAGGTTATTACAAGATATTGAGTATAGTTCCCTGTGCTCTACAGTAAACCTTTGTTGTCTATTTTACATATAGTAGCATGTGTGTTTTGACCCATACTCCTCATTTATTTCTCCTCTTCCCCTTTGGTAACTGTAAGTTTGTTGTCTGCCTGTTTTGTAAATAAATTCATCTGTATTATTTTTTAGATTCCGCATATTTAATACAAGAGATGTTATATGATATTTGTTGTTGACTTACTGCATTTAAGAAAGATAATCTCTAGGCCTATTCACATTGCTGTGATGGCAATATTCCATTCTTTTTTATGGTTGAGGATTATTCCATTGTATACATGTGTCACAACTTTATTGATTCATCTGTTGATGGACACAGATTGCTTTCATCTTTTGGCTATTGTAAACAGTGCTGCAGTGAACACTGGGGTGCATGTATCTTTTCAAATTAGAGTTTTCATCTTTTTTGCATCTATGCCCAGGAAGGGGGGCTGCTGGATCACATGGCAGCTCTAGTTTTAGTTTTGTGAGGAACCTCCAATACTGTTGTTTCCTAGGGGCTGTACCAGTTTACATCCCCACCAAGAGTTGCACGGGTTTGTTAGCACCAGGTCTGGTGCAGCCGTGGACGAGGCTGCGTGGGGCGGGGGCTCTGTGAGAGTGGTGGGCCTTGGCCTCCCTCACCTCCTCGGGGCTTACGGCCTTTCACTTTGTCCTTGTCCCCACAGCACTCCGTCCTCTCCCGGAAGTTTGTGGAGGTGATGACCAAATACAACGAGGCACAGGTGGACTTCCGCGAACGCAGCAAAGGGCGAATCCAGCGGCAGCTGGAGATCAGTGCGTGTTTGCCTGTGGCCTCTGCCCTTCCCCTGTCCTGCCGTGTGCCTGTCTGTCCCTAGTCCTTCTCCCATGTCCAGGGAGAAGGAGCAGCAGCCTCGTGGGTGGCTTCTGCCTTCTCTTTTGTGCCCAAGTGGAGGACAGGCCTCACGGCACTGGCACACCCTGGATGTTGTGTCTCAGGTTGAAAGGAGGCTCGGTGTTACCAGGTCCGGGTGTTTGGCTGCCATGGGAACCAGCATTTCTGCATCCGTGGAGGGAAGCACCTGCTCCACAGCCGCACTCCCTGGGGCTCGTGGCATCTTTGGCTGCCTCTTGGGCAGCAGAGAATGGTGCATGTTATACTGTTGTATAGAGTTCATACAGCCTCACCCTTTGGGAATCAGTAACTCAGAGTGCAGGGCCCTGCAGGGCAGAACGTGCTTTGAGTGCAGGAGCTGAATGAACAAAGCCCTAGTGTTCTGGGCTGGTTTGGGTGGAGCAGGGTGAGCGTCAGATGGTGGGAGGGAGGGCTTCCCTGGGAACTGGCTCCTTGTCCTGAAGACCTGGGACTCCATGGTGGAGTGAAGGGAGCCAGGAGACATTCTGGGTTGGAAAGGAATATAATCAGACATGGACTTCAGGAGGGTAATTGCTGATAATGTTGAGGCTAGATTGGGCTAGGGGAGAAATCCAGAGAAAGGCGATGGACACAGATTGCTTTCTTTTGACTATTGTAAACAGTGCTGCAGTGAACACTGGGGTGCATGTATCTTTTCAAATTAGAGTTTTCATCTTTTTTGCATCTATGCCCAGGAAGGGGGGCTGCTGGATCACATGGCAGCTCTAGTTTTAGTTTTGTGAGGAACCTCCAATACTGTTGTTTCCTAGGGGCTGTACCAGTTTACATCCCCACCAAGAGTTGCACGGGTTTGTTAGCACCAGGTCTGGTGCAGCCGTGGACGAGGCTGCGTGGGGCGGGGGCTCTGTGAGAGTGGTGGGCCTTGGCCTCCCTCACCTCCTCGGGGCTTACGGCCTTTCACTTTGTCCTTGTCCCCACAGCACTCCGTCCTCTCCCGGAAGTTTGTGGAGGTGATGACCAAATACAACGAGGCACAGGTGGACTTCCGCGAACGCAGCAAAGGGCGAATCCAGCGGCAGCTGGAGATCAGTGCGTGTTTGCCTGTGGCCTCTGCCCTTCCCCTGTCCTGCCGTGTGCCTGTCTGTCCCTAGTCCTTCTCCCATGTCCAGGGAGAAGGAGCAGCAGCCTCGTGGGTGGCTTCTGCCTTCTCTTTGTGCCCAAGTGGAGGACAGGCCTCACGGCACTGGCACACCCTGGATGTTGTGTCTCAGGTTGAAAGGAGGCTCGGTGTTACCAGGTCCGGGTGTTTGGCTGCCATGGGAACCAGCATTTCTGCATCCGTGGAGGGAAGCACCTGCTCCACAGCCGCACTCCCTGGGGCTCGTGGCATCTTTGGCTGCCTCTTGGGCAGCAGAGAATGGTGCATGTTATACTGTTGTATAGAGTTCATACAGCCTCACCCTTTGGGAATCAGTAACTCAGAGTGCAGGGTCCTGCAGGGCAGAACGTGCTTTGAGTGCAGGAGCTGAATGAACAAAGCCCTAGTGTTCTGGGCTGGTTTGGGTGGAGCAGGGTGAGCGTCAGATGGTGGGAGGGAGGGCTTCCCTGGGAACTGGCTCCTTGTCCTGAAGACCTGGGACTCCATGGTGGAGTGAAGGGAGCCAGGAGACATTCTGGGTTGGAAAGGAATATAATCAGACATGGACTTCAGGAGGGTAATTGCTGATAATGTTGAGGCTAGATTGGGCTAGGGGAGAAATCCAGAGAAAGGCGAGTTGGGAGGCTTATAAAGGCCATCATCTTTAGAGTGAACTTACTGTCTTCCCATTGGGACTTCCAGGTGACTCAGTGGTAAAGGATCCACCTGCTAATGCAGGAGACACAGGAGGTGAAGGTTTAGTCCTTGGGTCGGGAAGACCCCCTGGAGGAGGAAATGGCCGCCCCCTCCAGCAGTCTTGCCTGGAGAATCCCATGGACAGAGGAGCCTGGTGGCTGCAGCCCATGAGGTCACAAAGAGCCAGACACAACTGAACATGCACATTTTCAGGGAACTTTTGAAGTGGTGAGGTTTGACGTTCTCTCTGATGCTCTCCTTCTTTTGTTGTAAAGCCGGCAAAAAGACAACAGATGAGGAGCTGGAGGAGATGCTGGAGAGTGGGAACCCTGCTATCTTCACCTCGGGGGTGAGTGGCGGCGTGGGGGTGGCGCTGGGATGCTGGCGCGGGGAGGGCGGAGGCGGGAGCCCCGCAGGGTGTGGCTGAGGCTGTGGCCGGGGTGGTGGCCCATGGTCTCGCTCTGTGTCTCCCTCGTAGATCATCGACTCTCAGATTTCCAAGCAAGCCCTCAGTGAGATCGAGGGACGGCACAAGGACATCGTGAGGCTGGAGAGCAGCATCAAGGAGCTTCATGACATGTTCATGGATATTGCTATGCTGGTGGAGAACCAGGTGACGCAGTGGGTACTGGTGGGCAGGGAGGAGAGCCAGGTGACGCAGAGGGTACTGGTGGGCAGGGAGGAGAGCCAGGTGACGCAGAGGGTACTGGTGGGCAGGGAGGAGAGCCAGGTGACGCAGTGGTACTGGTGGGCAGGGAGGAGAGGGGACCTGGGGCCTCCTGAGAAGGGCGAGGAGGGGGCTGCTAGAAAGCTGAGTGGGTTGAGTGGATGGGAGAATCATCGAGAATTTGCATAGTGTCATTTGTGCCTGTCACTGGCTGGAAGTCCTTTCTAATTAATATTATATATATATATATATTTTTTTTTCTTCTTTAAAAAACATTTATTTATTTATTTAGGCGGGGGTGGGCTGGCCACTTCCAGTGGTCTTTCATTTGTCTAGTTTTATCCATCTTTGTTCTTTGGCCCATGTGGGCCTCCCATCGCGGTAGCGTCTGTCGTTGCATGGCACCGGCTCTGGGCGCATGCGCTCCAGAGCTCTGGCTCGGTAATTGGACACATCGGTCCAGCCGCTCCACGGCACGTGGGATCTTCCCAGGCCAGGGATCGAACTGGCACCCCTTGCACTGCAAGGCGGTGTCCTTACCCACTGGACCACCAGGGAAGCCCTTAATATGATATTTGATGTGCTCTGTGAACTGCCTGTTCCCTCTGGCCTTGGAATCTTTTTTTTTTTAGTTAGTGATATGGGTTCTTAATGGTGATGCCTTAGAACGGTTCTGTGGGTAAAGAGTCTGCCTTGCAGTGCAAGGGGCTCTGGTTCGATCCCTGGCCCAGGAGGATCCCACATGCCGCGGAGCGGCAGGGCCAGTGTGTCCAATTACAAGCCAGCGCTCTGGAGTGCATGTACCCGGAGCTGGTGCTCTGCAATGAGAAAGGCCACTGCAATGGGAGGCCCACACAGGCCAAAGACTAAAAATGAATGGAAATAAATAAAGAAAACAATAAAAGAGGCCAAAATTAAAAAAAAAACAGTCTCCTGATAGGAAGAGTCACTATTTCACTGGTGACAATTGAAAGCATGGGGTCTTTTCCCCAGTTTACGGTGAAAAGTTAGGTTTGACAGAGATTTTTGCATTTTTTCCTTTTTGTTTTTTCTTCTGTATGAGTTTTTCCAAAAAGGTTGACAGGTGTTTTTGCTAAGGAACAAAACCAAAGAGGAATGAAGGGACAGGAAAATAATATTTACAGAAAAACGTGAAACGCAGTGTGTACCTTGAGAGCCTGCCCTGCCCCGGGTCGGCTTGCTCAGGGCTGGACGGCTCTGTCCCCTGCGTGTGGGTCAGGGTCACACAGTCCCGTGGCTCCTGGTTCTTAGGATGCAGTTACATTCATCACCATGGTTTGCAGTCACTATTAGCATGAACTCCCAGTGGCTCTGTCTCCTGGAAAGGAGTGAAAATGACTTCCTTTGTAGAAGGAAACCTAACGGAAGCCCGAGCACTGCTTGGCTGGATCTGACATCATTTCCTTGCTCTGGGCTCGGATGCATGTCCTCCATCCCTTTCCACCCTTTAAGGCCATTTCTCCTGTCCCTCCGTCCCCACTCTTTTGTTTATTCTCCCACACTGCCTTGCCGAGGAACTGGTTTGAGAGTCCAGTGATGGTAAGTGCCGCTGTCTGTGCAGAGACTGCCATAAAGCCAAGGGTTGGGTTGAGGCAGGTCTCGGTGGGCGAAGGGAATTCCCATCTTAAGATGTGCAGAAGTCAGTTGTAAAGAGCAAACTTCTGGTCAGGAGGTAACAGCTGGGAAAAGGCTGGGAATCTTACTAAGAGACCAGGATCTCTTAACAAAGTAACTCGGGTAAATTACTTACAGGGCCTGGGAATGTCAGGAACTTTTTTAGTTAGTGATATGGGTTCTTAATGGTGATGCCTTAGAACGGTTCTGTGGGTAAAGAGTCTGCCTTGCAGTGCAAGGGGCTCTGGTTCGATCCCTGGCCCAGGAGGATCCCACATGCCGCGGAGCGGCAGGGCCAGTGTGTCCAATTACAAGCCAGCGCTCTGGAGTGCATGTACCCGGAGCTGGTGCTCTGCAATGAGAAAGGCCACTGCAATGGGAGGCCCACACAGGCCAAAGACTAAAAATGAATGGAAATAAATAAAGAAAACAATAAAAGAGGCCAAAATTAAAAAAAAAACAGTCTCCTGATAGGAAGAGTCACTATTTCACTGGTGACAATTGAAAGCATGGGGTCTTTTCCCCAGTTTACGGTGAAAAGTTAGGTTTGACAGAGATTTTTGCATTTTTTCCTTTTTGTTTTTTCTTCTGTATGAGTTTTTCCAAAAAGGTTGACAGGTGTTTTTGCTAAGGAACAAAACCAAAGAGGAATGAAGGGACAGGAAAATAATATTTACAGAAAAACGTGAAACGCAGTGTGTACCTTGAGAGCCTGCCCTGCCCCGGGTCGGCTTGCTCAGGGCTGGACGGCTCTGTCCCCTGCGTGTGGGTCAGGGTCACACAGTCCCGTGGCTCCTGGTTCTTAGGATGCAGTTACATTCATCACCATGGTTTGCAGTCACTATTAGCATGAACTCCCAGTGGCTCTGTCTCCTGGAAAGGAGTGAAAATGACTTCCTTTGTAGAAGGAAACCTAACGGAAGCCCGAGCACTGCTTGGCTGGATCTGACATCATTTCCTTGCTCTGGGCTCGGATGCATGTCCTCCATCCCTTTCCACCCTTTAAGGCCATTTCTCCTGTCCCTCCGTCCCCACTCTTTTGTTTTTTTCTCCCCACACTGCCTTGCCGAGGAACTGGTTTGAGAGTCCAGTGATGGTAAGTGCCGCTGTCTGTGCAGAGACTGCCATAAAGCCAAGGGTTGGGTTGAGGCAGGTCTCGGTGGGCGAAGGGAATTCCCATCTTAAGATGTGCAGAAGTCAGTTGTAAAGAGCAAACTTCTGGTCAGGAGGTAACAGCTGGGAAAAGGCTGGGAATCTTACTAAGAGACCAGGATCTCTTAACAAAGTAACTCGGGTAAACCGACCTTTGTCACTTACAGGGCCTGGGAATGCCTTCAGCAACTGTTCCCATGTCCGCTGTGTAGGAGCACCTGCTGGGTGCCCGACACTTTCTGTAGCAGTGAACACTCAGCTCAGACTGAATGAACTCGGTTCAGACCTGAATGACCAGGAAGAGGCCAGCATCCTGGCAGTGCCCCAGGAATATGAGATCAATGTATTTTGGCTTCTCTCCTCACACAGTTCGTTAAAAAAAAAAAAACAGGTGGGGGATCCTTCAGAATATTTCAGGCGTCTAGACTATGTGCTTCTGGCACCCAGGACACTGCTCATCATGGAGAAGTAATTCAGGGAGTGTTTCTGGGATGAGTGACGGCCCCAAGGCCTGGGGAGGGACAGGCAATTACAGGGAAGATGTGCAGGTTTGCCCCACAGCAGGCTGGCATCTGGATGCTCCTCTTGGGGTTGAAAAGAAAGAAAATGGTTTTCTCACGTGAGTTTGGACTGTCCTGGGCCGGGTGTCCAGAGTGTGACTAGTGTCTGTCCTCCACAGGGTGAGATGTTAGATAACATAGAGCTGAATGTCATGCACACGGTGGACCACGTGGAGAAGGCACGGGAGGAGACGAAAAGAGCCGTGAAGTACCAGGGTCAGGCCCGGAAGGTGAGCCCTTCCCGCCGCCTCCGGAGAAGAGAGTTCATCACGTGTGCTGTCTCTCGCTCTCTCTCTCCTCCCTCTGCCCGCCTCTCTCTCTCTCTGCTGCCACCTCTCGCGTCCGGGAGAAGGGAGCCATGATTGACCGTATTGAGAACAACATGGACCAGTCAGTGGGCTTCGTGGAGCGGGCCGTGGCAGACACCAAAAAGGCTGTCAAGTATCAGAGTGAAGCTCGGAGGGTGAGCCCCGAGTCTTGGCGGGACCGACTGGCTTCTCCTCTCTCGGGTCATTTCAACCCCTGTCCTTGAGCCCCTGCCTTCCCTCCGTCCTGGCCTTGTCCAAAAGCCTGCATCAGCTTTCCCTAGAGCATAGCAGCCCTTCCTTCCCAGGCGTGTGCTGCATGGATCTGGCTCCCACAGTCTCCACGGGAATCCCCACTCGCAGGCAGCTCTCTGCAGGCGGTCCATTGCAGGCTGGACGCCGCCTTGCCCGGGTGTTGCAGCTGATCTGCTGGACAGAGCTCGTGGCCCTTTCCCATGTTACACTTGACTCCTCTGCTCTTCAGAAACTTGCTCTTCACTGCCTTCCACTCGAACAGCCCCAGACCTGTCCTCCTCGGTCTCTTTTCTCGCGTGTGAACCCAGTTACGTGCCGATGGCTGTGGGAACACGCTGTCTTAGGGAACACCTATGAGTTCTGCTTTATAACAGAAACCATTGAGAATCACTGATGTCGCTGGCTTCAGGCCACCTAGGAAGCGTCGGAAGCCGGGATTCAAATTCAGGTTCCAATCCAGCTCTTTTCATCACATCATCCTGCTCCACGGCCCGCCCCCAGCCTCTCGTTCCAGTGCCCCTGTGGCTTGAGAACCTCCGAGCATCTCTAGCCAGTCCGGCCATTGGGGTTTTTTTACCGTGCTCTGGCTTTCCTGGTGCTCTGATATTCTTGTTCCGATTGCCGGTGTCCAGAGTGTGACTAGTGTCTGTCCTCCACAGGGTGAGATGTTAGATAACATAGAGCTGAATGTCATGCACACGGTGGACCACGTGGAGAAGGCACGGGAGGAGACGAAAAGAGCCGTGAAGTACCAGGGTCAGGCCCGGAAGGTGAGCCCTTCCCGCCGCCTCCGGAGAAGAGAGTTCATCACGTGTGCTGTCTCTCGCTCTCTCCTCCTCCCTCTGCCCGCCTCTCTCTCTCTCTGCTGCCACCTCTCGCGTCCGGGAGAAGGGAGCCATGATTGACCGTATTGAGAACAACATGGACCAGTCAGTGGGCTTCGTGGAGCGGGCCGTGGCAGACACCAAAAAGGCTGTCAAGTATCAGAGTGAAGCTCGGAGGGTGAGCCCCGAGTCTTGGCGGGACCGACTGGCTTCTCCTCTCTCGGGTCATTTCAACCCCTGTCCTTGAGCCCCTGCCTTCCCTCCGTCCTGGCCTTGTCCAAAAGCCTGCATCAGCTTTCCCTAGAGCATAGCAGCCCTTCCTTCCCAGGCGTGTGCTGCATGGATCTGGCTCCCACAGTCTCCACGGGAATCCCCACTCGCAGGCAGCTCTCTGCAGGCGGTCCATTGCAGGCTGGACGCCGCCTTGCCCGGGTGTTGCAGCTGATCTGCTGGACAGAGCTCGTGGCCCTTTCCCATGTTACACTTGACTCCTCTGCTCTTCAGAAACTTGCTCTTCACTGCCTTCCA
Source organism: Tragulus kanchil (assembly GCA_022376925.1). Classification (NCBI taxonomy): domain Eukaryota; kingdom Metazoa; phylum Chordata; class Mammalia; order Artiodactyla; family Tragulidae; genus Tragulus; species Tragulus kanchil. The sequence continues at coordinate 14,358,005 of JAIOJX010000006.1, read as the reverse complement.
CTCGAACAGCCCCAGACCTGTCCTCCTCGGTCTCTTTTTCTCTCGTGTGAACCCAGTTACGTGCCGATGGCTGTGGGAACACGCTGTCTTAGGGAACACCTATGAGTTCTGCTTTATAACAGAAACCATTGAGAATCACTGATGTCGCTGGCTTCAGGCCACCTAGGAAGCGTCGGAAGCCGGGATTCAAATTCAGGTTCCAATCCAGCTCTTTTCATCACATCATCCTGCTCCACGGCCCGCCCCCAGCCTCTCGTTCCAGTGCCCCTGTGGCTTGAGAACCTCCGAGCATCTCTAGCCAGTCCCTGTGGTAGCCAGCTCTGGTGGGTTTTGCTTTTTCACCGTGCTCTGGCTTTCCCTGGTGCTCTGATATTCTTGTTCTTCGATTCTGTTTCTTCCAACTTTTACCTGTTGCTTGGGTAGGTGTCCAGGGAGCTAGGAAGTTATTTTACATGATAAATCCAGGCTGGTTCACAGTAGGACCATCATCATACTTTCTGATTTTCAGTGACGGTACTGGGTTTAACAGGTGGGAGTGTATTTTGGGGGAGAGATGGATGGAAATGTGTCATTAGGTCTGTGTCAAAAATGTCTTTATACTCTTTCTTGAAAAGGAAAAAAATAGTCACATTGTAGTTTGGTGATTTGCTGCTTGGAGACCCCATGACAGTTGCTGTTGTACTTGTCCACATATGAAGGCTGCAGTGTGAGTGTAGGCTGCAAAGTCTGTATTTCCATCTGCTGGCATGGCTAGTGCAAAAATAATGGAAGAAACAAAATCCCGTAAAGGAGTGTCTTCATGTGGGTGTCGGCTTTTCATTTCAGTTTACTTGGATTGATAAGATGCTTCCGATGTAGAGGTCGAGGGTTGGGTTTGGAGGACTTCCTATGGCTTTTTGGTTGTATGTAGTAACAACTTGTTTTTATTTCTCTTATTCCTCTCTCTAGAAACTGATAATTATCATTGTGATAGTAGTTGTGTTGCTGGGCATTTTAGCGCTGATTATTGGACTTTCCGTTGGGCTGAAGTGAGGGCGGCCGGGAGGCTGCTGCACTGAAATGTAAGTAAAGGGAAGCAGCTCGGGGCCTCCGGATGGGTCGCCTCTTGAGAACCTAGCCTGGGAGGTCGAATTCTGCCGCTTCTCCCGTGGGCCTCCGGGGACACGCCGTGTGTTTTCTGACCATCAGTACCTGTGCGTTCTCTCCTCTCTGTAACACGCTCTTCTTGGGTCCTGGGTGCAGACTGGGGTCAGGTCTCTTGTTTGCTGGTGTCCTGTGGGTTCTGGGCCTGCTCGCTGTCCTGTTTCAACATCATTCTTCATTTTCTGAGCCCCTCATTTTCACTCTCCTTCCTGAGCAAGACTGTTCCTCCGTTGGGGGACACCTACATCCAGGATCTGGGGTTTGTCTTCTCAGTTCTTGCTGACTTTCGGGGATGTTGGGCTTTGCCTTCCCTTTCCTTTCAGTGTAAATGAAGCTTTGTTTTGTTTGTGGCTGGCTGGTTGGCTCTTGAAGGACACAGTCGCTGGGGTCTTGGAGTTGTGCCAACACCAAGCCATCATGTCCATCGTTGGGTCCTCACATCACCGGCATGAGACAGGTTCTGTCACCATCTCTGTTTTATAATGCAGACGCTCAGGCTTAGAGAAGTTGAGTAGCAGGGCCAAGTTTGAGCACACAACCAATAGTGGTCCTAGGGGAGTTCTCTCTACCTCTTCGTTACTCTTTGTTACTCTTTCCCTGGTGGTCCAGTGGTAAAGAGTCTGCCTTGCAGTGCAAGGAGCACCAGTTCAATCCCTGGCCCAGGAGGATCCCACGTGCCATGGAACAGCTGGACTGGCGTGTCCATTTACTCTGGAGCGCATGTGCCCAGAGCCGGTGCTCTGCACCGAGAGAGGCCACTGCAACGAGAGGCCCACGCAGGCTGAAGAATAAAGATGGGTGAAGCTAAATAAATAAATTTGAAAAAACCCATAAAAGAGGCCAAACGTTAAAGGACAAAAAAAAAATGGTGGACATTTATCATCATCTACAAAGGCTAGAGAACCTTTGAAGATGGTGACTTTAAAATGTAGGATCTTAATTTCTTTAAAATTTGGTTAAAAGCATAGAGCTGACCACGGCGCAGCAAAGCTTCACGCATAGGGCAGAAGCATGACAGGCGTGGCCATGAGGACTGTGAAGACTGCCGTGGCGTCCTCAGTGCTTTTTCTGAATAAAACAGTCTGTATTATTAAAGAAAAGATTGATAAAACACTGAACGGGTGAACAGAGTTAACTTTTAATATTATTGCTGACCACCTTGTGGCAGGTTCACACACTCGGATGTGGTTGTCCCCCATTAAGACTGTGTTGTAAATAGCTGCGTGCCTGGGTACAGCGTCGTAAGCAGCGTTCCACAATACTAAAATCTCTGTGAATCTGGTTTTCAGCCCAGGACTGTGAACATACTTTCAGGTATCTAACGTGTCCCCAGTGTTGGAGGTTTGCTGTTACTGTTTTGCTGTGACTAAGACTATGATGAACACATAGAGTTCCTCCTTTCTGTTTTCTCTTTTTTACAAATTCAAAGAAGGTGGGTTACTGAGGTCATAGAATGATTTGATACCAGAGCTGACCCATCACTTTTTTTTTTTTTTTTAATTTTGGCCATCATGTCCATCTTTGGGGTCCTCACATCACCGGCATCATGTCTGTCACCACCGTTTAGTTTTATAATGCAGACGCGCAGGCTTAGAGAAGTTGAGTAGCAGGGCCAAGTTTGAGCACACAACCAATAGTGGTCCTAGGGGAGTTCTCTCTACCTCTTCGTTACTCTTTGTTACTCTTTCCCTGGTGGTCCAGTGGTAAAGAGTCTGCCTTGCAGTGCAAGGAGCACCAGTTCAATCCCTGGCCCAGGAGGATCCCACGTGCCATGGAACAGCTGGACTGGCGTGTCCATTTACTCTGGAGCGCATGTGCCCAGAGCCGGTGCTCTGCACCGAGAGAGGCCACTGCAACGAGAGGCCCACGCAGGCTGAAGAATAAAGATGGGTGAAGCTAAATAAATAAATTTGAAAAAACCCATAAAAGAGGCCAAACGTTAAAGGACAAAAAAAAAATGGTGGACATTTATCATCATCTACAAAGGCTAGAGAACCTTTGAAGATGGTGACTTTAAAATGTAGGATCTTAATTTCTTTAAAATTTGGTTAAAAGCATAGAGCTGACCACGGCGCAGCAAAGCTTCACGCATAGGGCAGAAGCATGACAGGCGTGGCCATGAGGACTGTGAAGACTGCCGTGGCGTCCTCAGTGCTTTTTCTGAATAAAACAGTCTGTATTATTAAAGAAAAGATTGATAAAACACTGAACGGGTGAACAGAGTTAACTTTTAATATTATTGCTGACCACCTTGTGGCAGGTTCACACACTCGGATGTGGTTGTCCCCCATTAAGACTGTGTTGTAAATAGCTGCGTGCCTGGGTACAGCGTCGTAAGCAGCGTTCCACAATACTAAAATCTCTGTGAATCTGGTTTTCAGCCCAGGACTGTGAACATACTTTCAGGTATCTAACGTGTCCCCAGTGTTGGAGGTTTGCTGTTACTGTTTTGCTGTGACTAAGACTATGATGAACACATAGAGTTCCTCCTTTCTGTTTTCTCTTTTTTACAAATTCAAAGAAGGTGGGTTACTGAGGTCATAGAATGATTTGATACCAGAGCTGACCCATCACTTTTTTTTTTTTTTTTAATTTTGGCCTCTTTTATTGGTCTTCTATTCACTTATTTTCACCCATCTTTATTCTCTGGGGGGAGGAGTGAGACGACGGCTTCAACACCAGTAAGCGTCTGAAACTTGGATTCGAAAGGTGCCGACGGGTGCCCGGCAGAGGGCACAGGTGTCTCCAGCAATGGTGCCTCTCCACCCGCTAGCCCTTCCGGGGAAGGCGACAGCCCCTGGGAAGGCTTGTAAGAAGTCCAGGGATTTTCTTTTTCTCCTTCTTTGTAACAGGGTTTTGGGGTTTCCCAGGTGGCTCAGTGGTAAAGAATCTGCCTGCCAAGCGGGAGCCATGGGTTCGATCCCTGGGTTGGGAAGATCCCCTGGAGGAAATGGTAACCCACTCCGATATTCTTGCCTGGAAAACTCCATGGACAGAGGAGCCTGGTGGGCTATAATCCATGGGGTCACAGAAGAGTCAGACATGACTGACTGAGCAACTAAACAACAGCAACAACAGGGCTTCTGGTCTCTTGTGCACTGGGGTGTTTAATCCCAGGCCCCGTCCGGGTGTGCTGGTGGCTTTGGGTTGACTCCTCCGTGGTTCTCTTTGTGCACCCGTTCTGATCTTTCCTCTCCGCCTTCCAGGTGTGTGGCTGAGTCTTCCCGTTGCTCTTCACCATCACCCTGGGCGCTGACCGGCTGCTCCTTCCCCTGCCTGTCTTAGAGCCTGATTTTACCCCAGCCTGGTGTCGCCACCCTTCCAATGAGAGTGGCGTGTGAATGGCCTTCCTGAGAGAGTGGGACCTGTTCCTTTGTTGCCTTGTAACCACCCTTGGACCTGACCCAGCCAACAGTCTAGCCCAGGAGGAGCCTGAGCTACCGATGCAGCCCTCAGCACCTTCTCCTGCCCCGCCAGCTCTGAAACACCTTCTCCTGGACTGTAGGAACCCACCCAGTTTCCCTGTCTCCCCTCCGATGTGTCTAATGTGCCCTGCGTCTTGGAGCGCCTACCAAGGTGCTGTATTGTCTACCTCACGGAGGGGTCTCCTCAGAACTGCAGTGGGTTTTTTTTTTGTAATTAGTGGAATATCTTTAACAAAGCAAGGGGATTCTTCCAAGTTTGGCAACAGTAAGGTTTGGACCTGAGTCTCCTGCCTGGCAGGATTCCAGTCCTCATGGCTTACTGTCCCTGACCTGAAAAGAGGCGGCACTGGCAGAGGCCGCTGTGGTCCTGGAAGCAGCTCTCAAGTGTGCTCCGCTTGATGGCCGACTTTCCACCTGTTTGTTGTACTTCCTCCTGCTGCCTCAGGGAGGCGCCAGCTGCGACAGTCCTCGGAGGTGACTCTAAAGGTTGGGGATGAGGGCTGCTCCCATGTCACAGTCTTGGGAACCGGCTGGTGACTATTAGGAGCGACGTTCATGAAGCCACTGCCCTGAGACCCAGAAGAACCATTTGTGTAAAATGAGGCCAGAGCTGAGGTGCTCGAGGCTCAGGCTCTGGGGCGGCTTCTGACAGGGGCAGCTGTGAGCGTTCAGTCATTTCATGTTTTCCAAATGTATTTTTATAATCGTATGTGTGACACGTATGAACATATATGCATGGATCTCTCAGGAAGTAGGGAACTGGAAATGAGACTATTATAACCTCAAAAAAAATAACTTGAGCTAGGCTAAAAATTAGCTGAGAGAGATTGGCTCACGTGCAGGTAAATCATACTAGGAATGTGATCTTCCCATGTCCCTGGGAAACTGGTCTTTGCACAAGCTCTTGGAGAATCATAAATGGCCGGGCTGAGGACCAAGCTGGTCCCCGTCAGCGGAGGGAAGGTGTTGACGAGCTTGATGCGCCCCCTCCCTCTTGCCTCCCGGGCTAGGTTTGTCCCGAGGACATGCCACAGCAGTTAGGTACCAATCACGTGCCTGTGGGGGTGTTCTGTCTCCAGGACTGAGCCAGCTCAGGAGGGCCAAGGTCTACTCAGCAGCTCTTCTTGCTCCCAGGCTAATGAACTTGATAGATTCCTCGTTGCCCCTACTTGTCACGGAGGAAACAGCAGCCGGGAAAATTTGAAGTGTAGTTTCCGTACTGGGCCAGCGTGAGCCCCTGAGACTCCCAGCTAGTCTGTCTGCCTCCTGGATTCATAGTTCAGTTTGACTTTAGTGCTTTCTAGGATAGGGGGCGGCCTAACCCAGGCACCCAGCCTTTCCGTGCGAAGGCTGCTTGTCCCGGTCTTCGCCCAGCACTCGGACAGAGCCGAGGACGCCCGTTACCCGTGGCTGTGACGTCCGACTCGGGCCTGGCTCTAGCAATGAAGGCAGCCAAGCTCTACTCACAGACCTTTGCTCTCCTGAGATTGAGGCCTGGGGCTTATGGTTTGGAAGACAAGTGAAGGGCTTTTTTTTTTTTTTGGTTCTATTCTTTTTTTAAATGTAAACTTGATAATTTTATTGCTAATTTAAAAATAAAGGACTTTATATTGATTGTGAAACAGTTCTGTTTCCATGTCCCTGTGAAACATTCAGCGGTGGGCTGCCTCCACGTGGTGGCTTTTGTTTAGGTTTCGGAAGGGGGTGAACGTTACTTTTTTTAACCGTGTGCTACAGCAGGTGGATGGAAAGTTCTAATTTTTGAAAATGGTTTAACTCTCAAAAGAACGCAGTGTTGACTGTATTTGAGCCTTTGATTTCAAAGGATCCCCCCGAAAGACTTTGGTTTATTCGTTGAGAACACCTGGCTCTGGGGGGGACAGTGGGGTGAATCCAATGTGATAGCAGCTGCTGGGCAGAACGAAATATGAAAATATGAAGCGTCCTGGGCTTGCTGTTGATCTGATGTTTGAATCTCTCACGGAGGAGTGTCATTTCTCTCAGCATTCTGGGTCCCAGAAGCCAGATCCATCTCCCTTTCCCTTCACGTCCATTTCCGTGCCCAGACCCACCCCCGGCTGCCCTCCTCTGAAACCCTCTCTGCAGTGACATGGTTTCTGATGTGCCTTTTCTTTCTTCGTCTGGATGAGCAGAAGAAGATCATGATCATGATCTGCTGTGTTATCCTTGCGATCATCTTAGCTTCTACGATTGGAGGCATATTTGCCTGAAAAAAAAAAAAAAGGTGAGCCATCCATGGGGGCCAGGCTGGCAGGGGTGGTCTGACCTGTTGCCACTTTCTTGAGATGCTTGTGTCCTGAGGGTTTGGTCACCAGAGACATTAATCTGACTGGGTCTGGGCGCTGGAATAAAGGATGGAGAGAACCGAGAGAGAGGGCAACAGGTAAGAGTAGGCAGATGGGAGAGAGGTGGCCGTCTGTCCCGTAGCCAGGCATGGCAGCGGAGCGTCTTGTTGGGAATGCTCTGGGAAAGGGCGTTGGCTTCCTGTATTCGGTGAAGGTTGGGCTTGGGCCCGTGGGAAAGGCAGAGAACACATTCGTGACTGATTCGAAGCACCCTGGGCACACCTTTGGAAGAGGGCCATAGAGTGAGCCCAAAATAAGGACCATTCTTCCCTTCCGGGGTTAGGACAGGTTTTTGCAGCCTTGAGGGGCTCCTCCCTCCTGTGGATGGGCATGGTGACCCTGGCCTTGGATGCCCTGCTCAATCATCTGTGACTTTCCGTTTCTGTTTTCCCGCAGCCCTCACAGATGGATCCTCACCGGCACTCAGTCCTTCCACCTCTGTGGTGCCATCACCTCTCCGCTGCAGATTCCTCCAAGGCTCTTCTTTCCATTACAGATCCTCCTGACACAGGACCTCAGCCACCTATCTGGTCAAAGTGATGCAAAGGGAGATACATGAAAATATGAACTCGTGTGGCAGGCGGGGGTGACGGGACGGGGAGTGTAGCTCTGTGTAGCGGGTTAGGAAGATGGTTCAAGGAGAAGGCATAGGTACCTGTTTAGGAAATACATTTGGATCCGGACTGATGTCACCGCTGAGGGGGCGGGTGCTGAGGCCCGCCACTCACCAGGAGCTGGCTGCCTTAGCTGCTGGGAATCATCAGGTCAGGGCACTTGCTGCTTCTGCACTTCCGGTTTAGGCCTCACCTTTGACCCATCCTCCATCTCTTTCCTTCCTTCTCTAAGGTGACTGTCCAATGACAGGCCCCACACACATCTCCTCACTGTTGTGTCCACACTGCTTAGCACAGTGCCTGCCACTTACAGGTGCTTGTAACCTGTCGACTTTGCTACGCTCTGGTTTCTGCTATGGGTGAATCCCTGAATGTGACTCTTACATACTTTAAGGCATCAATGGGAAATGGCCCGTTATCATAGGCTGTGTAGAAACACCCCAGAGTGGGTTGATCCGCCTATGCAAAAGTACCCCAGGCCCCCTCCTGTGCACAACATACACCTTCAAGTCTTTTTTCTCCTGGTGGTGATAGGAGAGTCCTATCAACAGCCTCTTAACTCTGTGGAGATGGCTGGTCCCAGGACTGTGGTTCAGTAATTAAATGTGGACCCCAAAGCAGCAGGTTTACGCTGAGATGGAATGCCCCAGTCGTAAGTACCACTGCTCTGTGAACTCTTGTTTTTTGGCCACTTCTGTTGATCTTCCATTCATCTTTGTTCTTGGGCCCGCGTGGGTCTCCCATTGCAGTGGCTTCTCTCGTCACAGAGCTCCGGCTCAGTAGTTGGACACGTGGGATCTTCCCAAGCCAGGAATCAAACCAGTGGCCCTTGCACTGTAAGGCGGTGTCCTTACCCACTGGGCCACCAGGGAAGTCCTGCTCTGTGAACTCTTAACAAAGAGGTAGCAGTGTTACATCAGAAGGTGAAATAAACCTGTCACTATTCACATCGTTTCTGATTCGTGCTGCCAGCTGAGACTGCTTGCACTGGCCAGCAACCTGTGTACAACAAACTGTTCCAAATGCTGTCCTCGATTCAAGGTTCAGGTGTGTTCTAATGTAACTTAGTGATGATTAGTTATCATACAAGAGATTCACTAAAAATCTATTAAAAATCACAGTATACAATTCTCGAGGACCACTCAACTACTTAAATTAGTACTTTTGAAAGTAAAGTACATTCTTTGCCATAAGGTGTAATTACTTTAGTCCATGTGCTATTTTCTGCCCACTTTCAAAGCAAATGGTTTAATATTTCTATCCATCTGTATCTCCTTTGGTTTGCATACAGGATAGAAACCACTACTAGCTAGCTCCGAAGACCAGATTAACTTTGTGAAAGGCAAACGAGGAGCTGGACCCACAGGGCTCTGAATCACCGGGGGGCCTAGCTCGTCCAGCAGTAGCGACCTGAGGGCTGTACTAGACCTGTAGGGACAACGGCATAGAGGAAAGCCACCCTCGTCCTCCGAGGGTTTCAGGCCTGGGAAGGACCACACAACTCAGCTTCTGTTTCTGTCAGTCTCTTTTGCTAAAAGGCAAGGGTATGTGTCTTGCCACACCATCCGACAACCCCCTCCACGACTGAGAGAAGATGGGTAGCTGGACATAAATAAATATGTCAAGTCAATTTACCTATGTCCTGTTGTCTTTCCCTTTGCTTTTCTAGAAACAGGAAAAGCCTGTAACGAGTCAAATCTCACAGAAACTAGCTCCTTGAGTGTGTATATGTAAGAGGCTGACTTGTGTCTGAAGTGGGAAATGCAAACGTGTGCTTTAGCCTTGGAGACACTCCTCTTATAGCTGGGGAAATCCAATCAGTCAGGCCTGGTTTTTAAACACTGAAGGGACTGAATCACCGATGAGAAGCTACTATCATCTTGAGCGGATGCTCAAACTTTAATATAAATATAATGCATTTTTAAAAACCCGACAGATGATGTACGGATTTTCAGAGAACGTCGACGCGCATCCTGCTGCCTGGGATGACACTGGCGTTACCCAGAGACGGGAAGGGCTGGTTGAGGGGAATGAAGAGGCACCTCTCCTCTCGTGCCAGCCCGTGCGTGTGTCCCACTCAGGCCTCCCTACACGCGCTCAGGTGTGTAGAACTTGCCCCAGTACTGCCCCCTGTGGGTCAGGTCGTAGGGGCTCAGCACCTTCCGTATCCCCAGCATGTTGGCGGTGGCGATGCGCTCGAAGGTCCAGGGGTTCTGGTTGTTCCGTTCTCGGTCCTCCTGATCCTTCCGCATCTTCTCCAGAGTCTCACGGCTCACAGCTTTCGCGGGAAAGGGCAGCTTGTGGGCCACCACGTCGAGGAAGCCCTGCACCTCCTTGAACTCACAGCGCCCGCCCACCTCGACAATGAGGCGGCCCGCCTTCACCGGCGTCACGTAGTGGTCGATGGCGCCCTTGCCGCCCCCCATGCGCTGTCCCATCCCCTTGCGGGTGACGGCCTTGAATGGGGCTGGCACTCGCCATAAGGCAAACATGTTCTTGGGGTCCATGGAGCGGTTGATTGTCAGGCGCATCATTTCAAAATGCCCCCAGTGGAGGTAACCGCCACCCAGGGCCTGGAACAGAATTAGAAACACAGGGAGATTGAAGCATCCTGCATGGGTACTTTAACAGATGGTGCACGTGGTAAAGAACCCACCTGCCAGTGCAGGAGACATAAGGGACACAGGTTCGATCCCTGGGTGGGGGAAGTTCCCTGGAGAGGGTCATGGCCACCCACTCCAGTATTCTTGCCTGGAGAATCTTAGGGACAGAGGAGCCTGGCAGGCTATACTCCATAGGGTCCCAAAGCACTGGACACAACTGAAGTAACGGAGCACACGTGGGTGACTTCCTTACGTCTCTTCTTTCATGGTAACTGTGGCTTCATCGATACACATGAATGGAAAAATGTAAGTTCCAAGTAGTACTGTGGAGGAAACGCCCAGCAGAACAAGTGTGGACCCAGTCTGGTGGACAGTCAGAGAAGACCCCTCTGGAGAGGGGACATGTGTAGCTGATACCAGCATGGTATGAACCAGCCAAGGGAAAGCAGATGAGCGTTCCAGGCAGAGGAATGGCATGTGCGAAGCCCTCGGTGGCGTGAACGGCTTGGTGAGGCTGAGCAGAAGCCTGTCTGGCTGCTGTGGAGGCAGAGGGATGGGGAACAGACCAAGGCTCTCAGAGCCTGGCAGGGGTGGGTTGGGCAGGCTTTGAGAAGAGTACTTAACTCGCGTTGCCAGTCACTCCGGCTGCCTGATGGGAACAACCCCCTCGGCCACAGCCATGTGTGTAGGTAGCGACAATCAAGTCTTCACAGAAGCCACCTTATGAGTAAGGAAATGTCTGAACATCCTATGTACTAAATAATGGGTAGTTTACTTTGATCAGAGGTTTGAGGAGATCTCACGGTCTGACTGTGGGGTAAATTAAGTAGCCTCTTCCTTCCCAGGCGTTTACATTATTTTCACGCTACATAAAAAAAAAAACCCACTTAGGACTCGATGCTTACTGGGTACTGCACATAAGTGTGAAGAGCTGTGGGGGGGGGGGCGGGGGGGTTTCCAATGAGAGCTGTGGAGGAGGAGACCAGGGTCAACCCAAGGAGTCTGCTCTAGGCCCTGGCTCCTGGTGGGCAGCTGTTTTTGACGCTGAACTCACCAAGATTGCAAAATTCCCTTCCGTGAACTCAGTGGCCTCAGTGGAAGGTCCCCGAATGTCACGCAGGTTTTTAGGCTCTCTTCTCACTTTTGGCACAAGTGGTGCCCTTTCAACAAATCTAAGCTTGGGCTTTTCAGGAATGGAGACATCTAAAAGGAGCAGAGACGACCAAGAATAAGTCAAACTGCACACCTCAAAGGATTCTTTTCTTCCCAGAAAGTTTCGTAACAACCAGGTCAAAATCTGAAAGTTACCACTTAACAATTCCAAAAGCATGTTAGGATTACCTTGTGGATGCTTTCATTGACACTGGAACCTTCTGACCATGACAGTGGTTGATACAAATGCTTTTGAACCTTTTTTTGTTAAAGTTTGGCCTCTCTTGGGTGTTTTATTTATTTTCATCCATCCTTATTCTTTGGCCTGTGTGGGCCTCCCATTGCAGTGGCCTCTCTCGTTGCAGAGCACTGGCTCTGGGTGCATGCGCTCCAGAGCTCTGGCTTGGTAGTTGGACACACCGGTCCAGCTGCTCTGCGGCACGTGGGATCTTCCCGGGCCAGGGATTGAACTGGTGCCCCTTGCACTGCAAGGCAGACTCTTTACCCACTGGACCACCAGGGAAGCCCTGAACCTTTTACAATAACAAAGTTTTAACTCTTCAACCAAAATGCCTTTTAAAAATGCCTGCTCTGTGCCCAACACTATAAAAGGGACTTTTAGGTAGGGAAGATATAGTGATATGAAACTGTCACAAAATAACACTAGGTAACATTTTTGTGTATGTGTATGTGAATGTTTTGCTTGCTGGAGTTGAGGCAAATTCTTCACATGCATTATCTCATTTAATTTTGAAAACGACTTTACAGCCTTGGTAATTTTTAGTTTCCTGTTCAAAAATTTTAAATTTTTTAAAAGTGTAGCACTGAGGCTTCCCTGGTGGCTCCGTGGTGAAGAGTTTGCCTGCCAGTGCAGCAGACACGAGCTCGATCCCTGATCCGGGAGGATCCTATGTGCTGCGGAGCGGCTGGGCCCATGAGCCACAGCTGTTGGGACTGTGCTCTAGAGCCTCGGAGCCGCAACTATTGGGCTGACGTGCCGACTGGAGCCTGAGTTCTACAATGAGAGAAGTCACCGCAACAAGACCCCACATGCTGCAGAGCAAAGCCCGTGGGCCACAACTACTGAAGCCCGCGTGCCCGAGAGCCCAAGTTCCACAACAGGAGATGTCACCGCAACAGGGAGCCTGCTTGTCTCAGCTGGCGAGCAGCCCCCACGCACTGCAACTAGAGAAGAGCCTGTGGCAGGAGTGAAAACCCCGAACAGCACACATGCACATACACAAAAGTTTAACACAGTTATCAAAGGGCCCAATAAAAAATATGAGTTATCACAAAGTGAGCACATAAACATACCCAGAGAACTACCATCCATATAAAGAAATGGAGCATGAGGCAGGTAGTAATTTTCATCTCCATTTTATAAAGGAAGAACTTCAGGCCTAGAGACATTTTATAATTTGACCTGGGCCAATCCTGTTCAAATAGCAAAGTCAGACAGAAGGACACTATACATAAAAGTAGCTAAATTCTCCTGCTCTGCCACCTCTTTGCTGGGAAACTTACAACCGAGTACTCCTTTTATCAATGTTCTTTCCTTGACACATTCAAGGGCATTTCATGCTGAGAGCTGTCTGTATGCTACAATGTATTTGCTGGGATTGAACTGGTGCCCCTTGCACTGCAAGGCAGACTCTTTACCCACTGGACCACCAGGGAAGCCCTGAACCTTTTACAATAACAAAGTTTTAACTCTTCAACCAAAATGCCTTTTAAAAATGCCTGCTCTGTGCCCAACACTATAAAAGGGACTTTTAGGTAGGGAAGATATAGTGATATGAAACTGTCACAAAATAACACTAGGTAACATTTTTGTGTATGTGTATGTGAATGTTTTGCTTGCTGGAGTTGAGGCAAATTCTTCACATGCATTATCTCATTTAATTTTGAAAACGACTTTACAGCCTTGGTAATTTTTAGTTTCCTGTTCAAAAATTTTAAATTTTTTAAAAGTGTAGCACTGAGGCTTCCCTGGTGGCTCCGTGGTGAAGAGTTTGCCTGCCAGTGCAGCAGACACGAGCTCGATCCCTGATCCGGGAGGATCCTATGTGCTGCGGAGCGGCTGGGCCCATGAGCCACAGCTGTTGGGACTGTGCTCTAGAGCCTCGGAGCCGCAACTATTGGGCTGACGTGCCGACTGGAGCCTGAGTTCTACAATGAGAGAAGTCACCGCAACAAGACCCCACATGCTGCAGAGCAACGAAGCCCGTGGGCCACAACTACTGAAGCCCGCGTGCCCGAGAGCCCAAGTTCCACAACAGGAGATGTCACCGCAACAGGGAGCCTGCTTGTCTCAGCTGGCGAGCAGCCCCCACGCACTGCAACTAGAGAAGAGCCTGTGGCAGGAGTGAAAACCCCGAACAGCACACATGCACATACACAAAAGTTTAACACAGTTATCAAAGGGCCCAATAAAAAATATGAGTTATCACAAAGTGAGCACATAAACATACCCAGAGAACTACCATCCATATAAAGAAATGGAGCATGAGGCAGGTAGTAATTTTCATCTCCATTTTATAAAGGAAGAACTTCAGGCCTAGAGACATTTTATAATTTGACCTGGGCCAATCCTGTTCAAATAGCAAAGTCAGACAGAAGGACACTATACATAAAAGTAGCTAAATTCTCCTGCTCTGCCACCTCTTTGCTGGGAAACTTACAACCGAGTACTCCTTTTATCAATGTTCTTCCCTTGACACATTCAAGGGCATTTCATGCTGAGAGCTGTCTGTATGCTACAATGTATTTGCTGGGTGAAGACAGGTGGGCTGAAACCCAGGCTACACATACTACAATCATGTCTGACAACTTGACAATATGGGGAAAAAAAATTAACATGTAAGTCATTTAAAGTATTTCCATACTAAAATGATCATGGCTCTGTGATGGAGTCAAATACAGAACAGGAGGGCTACAAGACTGTCCGCAGCCATCGCTATATGTCTTGGGCTCCCCTTGGTGGCTCAGGAGTAAAGAATCTGCCTGCCAACACAGGAATTGTGGGTTCCGTCCCTGGGTCAAGAAGATCCTTTGGAGAAGGAAATGGCGACCTATGCCAGTATTCTTGTCTGGAAAATCCCACGGACAGAGCAGCATGGCAGGCGACAGTCCATGGGGTTTGCAAAAGAGACATGATCGAGCACACACACACACATACCCTCCCCAGGACCACAGAGAAACTATGTAATACTTCCTCCTGCCTCCAAGGTTATACATACTTCAGTGCATGCAGTAGTTTCAGTAATGTGTAGAAGATGAGGCCTTCAGACCTCCAGGCCCGTTTCACATTTTTTGACACTACCAGTATATTCAAAGAAAAGCGGTAAGTTAGACTTAAATGTTTATATTAACAAATTAATGTTTTTCACAGAGTATGTGCATGCACATATGTAACCTCAACTGGAAAAACATCAAAAATCTAAATTTGAGGCCAATTAGGTGGAGCTGAGAGGGGGGCTGTGGGCCATGCACTAGTAGCAAGCCATGGGGGAGATACTCCATTACCGAGTTTTCTCTAGCATTTAGAACACTGCCTGTCATATAATAGGCCTTCAATACATAATTACTGAATGAGAATGGGGACGCAAGGATATTCCTACTCTTCACCCACCTGCTAGTAGCAAGCCATGGGGGAGATACTCCATTACCGAGTTTTCTCTAGCATTTAGAACACTGCCTGTCATATAATAGGCCTTCAATACATAATTACTGAATGAGAATGGGGACGCAAGGATATTCCTACTCTTCACCCACCTGCTAGTAGCAAGCCATGGGGGAGATACTCCATTACCGAGTTTTCTCTAGCATTTAGAACACTGCCTGTCATATAATAGGCCTTCAATACATAATTACTGAATGAGAATGGGGACGCAAGGATATTCCTACTCTTCACCCACCTGCTGCTAGGTTCCATCGTAGAAAAGGCATACAAACAAGAAAACAGATCAGCTCTTACCTTCAAAAGTTGGCACCGGAAGCAGCGTCTTCAGGCCGGCACCGGCGGGCAGCGCTGCCCAAGAATCTACAAAGAAAAAATCAAATTAAACCGACCGGGCCAGGGCCAGGTACACTCTGGGCCAGGGATGCTCCTGCCTGAGGGGCCCTGTGGATGTGGGACGCGGGTTCCACTAAAGGGGCTCGCAGGCCCTCAATCTTCCCGCAAAAGGACCAGCCGGGAACTCTAGGAGCCGACCCCCATGTTGCATGAACGAAGTGGCTCTTTTGCACGAATCTTACGGCGTGAGGGGCGGCAATAAAGCGCAGTTACCTCCCGGTGTAACAGCAACCCTGCGCAGAGCCCTAGACTGTGCGAGATACAAGAGGAGGAGCTGAGGATAAAGCCTGGAAGGCCCAGGGGACAACTGACCTGATAGAGGCGTTCGCAGGAGGTGCGCGCCGGCGCGACTCAGCAGCCGCCACATGGTCACGCGCGCGCAGCCGCGCCTGGCTCCCCGCGCCGACCACGACGGACACCCGGTTCCGAGCGGGGAGCGCAGCGCTCTGCAGCCACGCCGGAAGTCGCTCCGTCGGGCCGGAAGTTGCGTTCGCATCGGTTCCACCCCGGAAAGAGTCCCGGATGGAAGCGGAAGCAACTGGAGGCTCGGAACCTGGGTTCCGACCTGGTGTCTGCGGGCCACGACTCCACCCGCCTTTGGCGATTAAGGCCCCCGCATTCCATCTTGGGTCTCTCCCGAGACGGGAACGGCGGAAAGGGCGGTTCTCTCCGCGGAGTACCGTGCTGAGAAAGCCTGGGTTCGTATGGCAGATTGGTTCCTTACAACTCACTGACATTCCGTCGCTTCTCTAGCTCCCTTCTCACTCCCAGGACGATAGGAAAAGCAGTGAGTCCATCCTTGCCTTAACATTTACTGGGCGCTGGCAATGGGTCGAGCGTTGAAAACCTCATCCTTGCGTTGAAACGTCTCAGCAGCTCTATGCTTTAAGTCATTACATCCACTTGCAGATTCCATCTGCAAGGTCAAATGATTTTACTTTCCCAGGGTCACACATCAGGAAAACAGTACAACCAGAATTTGAGCACAGTCTGTGACTTCTGACTCCGAAACTCCACTGAATGGACAAAATCAAAACCTTATAATCAAGTTAAAATGAAAAACAGGGTAATGATTCTGGGAGAATGTTGGGCAAATCATATTTATGGGCCTGAAGCTTTTTAATATTTAGAAAGAGGATCTTTTTCCAGGCTTCTAGGACAGAAATGGGATTACTGATTGAAGTCGATGTCTATTGTATTTAAATCATGGTAAATCTGTGCGTGGTCTTTCTCCAAGGATTAATTTCATAAATGGAAGCAGTAAAATCTGTAATCTCTCAAAGCTATCGGGAGAACTCTCCCTGTCCACAGTTTCAGTCCTTTCTGACTATTTGCATGCTGAATCTGTATTAGGAGTTAGTAGATTTTATTACAGCCAGTCATATCTGATCCAAGAGCAGTTCTAAAACGGTAAACTGTAAATTGGACTCAAGTCTTTTGGTACCCTAAAACTTCTATGTCATCATTTCTTTTAAAAGAACTAAAAATTAAGTCAAAATTCTACATTTAAGCAGTAACTATAGTGTCTATTTTTATTTCTAAGAGTTAAGTACACAGAGGATACAAAATATGAAAAACTGTCAATACTTTATGAATTTATGTAGAGACGACATGATAGAATACAAACAGCTTATACTGAGATATGAGAAGAACAAATGAAGGATGTGAAAATGGAAGGATGGACCGAGGTCTTCCCTGATCACAGAAAATGATTTTTCCCCTTTAAACTTTTCGCAGCTGTTTATTTACTCGTCTGATAGCTGAGTGCTAGTTATTTGTAGAAAGCCGAGGCTCAGGGGTTAAATGATTTGTTTCACGGCTAGTATGGTGCAAAGTAGGGAACCTCGGCAGACTTACTTTTATTGGAATGTTTGCTCACATCGTCCAAAAGTTCGTATGGCAGATTGGTTCCTTACAACTCACTGACATTCCGTCGCTTCTCTAGCTCCCTTCTCACTCCCAGGACGATAGGAAAAGCAGTGAGTCCATCCTTGCCTTAACATTTACTGGGCGCTGGCAATGGGTCGAGCGTTGAAAACCTCATCCTTGCGTTGAAACGTCTCAGCAGCTCTATGCTTTAAGTCATTACATCCACTTGCAGATTCCATCTGCAAGGTCAAATGATTTTACTTTCCCAGGGTCACACATCAGGAAAACAGTACAACCAGAATTTGAGCACAGTCTGTGACTTCTGACTCCGAAACTCCACTGAATGGACAAAATCAAAACCTTATAATCAAGTTAAAATGAAAAACAGGGTAATGATTCTGGGAGAATGTTGGGCAAATCATATTTATGGGCCTGAAGCTTTTTAATATTTAGAAAGAGGATCTTTTTCCAGGCTTCTAGGACAGAAATGGGATTACTGATTGAAGTCGATGTCTATTGTATTTAAATCATGGTAAATCTGTGCGTGGTCTTTCTCCAAGGATTAATTTCATAAATGGAAGCAGTAAAATCTGTAATCTCTCAAAGCTATCGGGAGAACTCTCCCTGTCCACAGTTTCAGTCCTTTCTGACTATTTGCATGCTGAATCTGTATTAGGAGTTAGTAGATTTTATTACAGCCAGTCATATCTGATCCAAGAGCAGTTCTAAAACGGTAAACTGTAAATTGGACTCAAGTCTTTTGGTACCCTAAAACTTCTATGTCATCATTTCTTTTAAAAGAACTAAAAATTAAGTCAAAATTCTACATTTAAGCAGTAACTATAGTGTCTATTTTTATTTCTAAGAGTTAAGTACACAGAGGATACAAAATATGAAAAACTGTCAATACTTTATGAATTTATGTAGAGACGACATGATAGAATACAAACAGCTTATACTGAGATATGAGAAGAACAAATGAAGGATGTGAAAATGGAAGGATGGACCGAGGTCTTCCCTGATCACAGAAAATGATTTTTCCCTTCAAACTTTTCGCAGCTGTTTATTTACTCGTCTGATAGCTGAGTGCTAGTTATTTGTAGAAAGCCGAGGCTCAGGGGTTAAATGATTTGTTTCACGGCTAGTATGGTGCAAAGTAGGGAACCTCGGCAGACTTACTTTTATTGGAATGTTTGCTCACATCGTCCAAAAGTTGATTTTCGGACTTTGTTGAAGCCTTTGTTAACAATACAAGCATCTGGTTCATACTTACTAAGAAATACTAAAGATGGGGTCCAGGAATTCCTGTTGTGAACTAGCCCCTCTGGTGATTCTAATACCTCATCAAGTTTGAGAATCAGTACTCAGCACTGTTTTGAAAATGTAAAAAGCAGAGTCAAGGCACAAAGCATTGTTTCTGGATTATCCAGGCCAATATCCACTGGGATTTTTGATTTTCCCATCTGTATAAATATGACCTACCGCCTCAGTTTTTTATCTTCTTATTTTAAAATCCAGAAATAATAGAAATCTGTAGCCCAGTCACAGGTTCAGTTGTTGACTTAAATGGCACACACGTGCACACACACACACACGCTTTGTAATAAATAGATTTTGCTTATTAGATTCTAATCAGAATATCACAGTGTAATAAATAACCATGGAGTCTCCTCACTTCAGGACGCCCACAGAACCTGCTCAAGGGGCTAGTTAATATTAGCTTCTTTTTAAAAATCAATTTAGCTTCCGTATGGTGTAGAGCATTTCTAAAAGAGAAATAGTAGCATAGTTTTTTCCACAGCAAAATCAGCATACTGGGACTTCCCTGGTGATCCAGGGGTTAAGAATCTGCTTGCCAATGCGGGTGGCATGGGTTTGCTCCCCGGTCCAGGAGAATCCTGCATGTCTCAGAGCAGCTAAGCCCGTCAGCCACGACTATTGAACCTGTGCTCTAGAGCCTGCGAGCTACAGCTGCTGAGCCTACGGGCCACAGCACCTAAAGCCCACACTCCTAGAGCCTGTGCTCTGCAGCAAGAGGAGCCATTGCAGTAAGGCGCCCGTTCACTGCTACAAAGAGAAGCCCCTGCTCGCTGCAGTGAGAGAAAGCCCGTGTGCAGCCGTGAAGACCCAGCCCAGCCAAAACCAACCAACCAAACAAATAAAATAAAACCCAATGTACGGTAAAACAATATTAATAATGAACATACTAGAGTGATCTATTTACAAAGGGCTTTCATATACACAGGGTTTTTTTTCCCCATCATGCCTCTTTTTAAAAAAATTATATTTATTTTTATCCATCTTTTTTTATTCTTTGGCGTGTGTGGGCCTCCCATTGCAGTGGCCTTTCTCACTGCAGAGCACCCGCTCTGGGCGCATGTGCTCCAGAGCACTGGCTCCTAATTGGACACATTGGTCCTGCCACTCCATGGCACGTGGGATCTTCCCGGGCCAGGGAACGAACCGGTGCCCCTTGTACTGCAAGGTGGACTGTCTACTCATTGGACCACCAGGGAAGCCCCACATAGGTTATTGTATTAGAATCCTCCACCTTTTTATAAATAGATGATAGTGGAGGAAACAAGGCTCAGAGACATCTTAATTCACTGCACAGGTATTTATTGAGCATATACTTTACCGTTATGTGTAGCATGAGTTTGTCTACACATATTCCAGAGCTTTCCGGGTAAGTTAAAATCGGTTAGACTCTTGGGGAGTTGCCGGAATTTTACAAGAGAGTTACTTCCAACATTTTTCTTGGAGTAAGTCAACAAGCATGAAGAATGGATCAACTCCTAATTGTCTGCCCAAGAGGAGGGAACAATGCCAACTACTGTTCATACTTTTGTTTTGGCATTGCCAGACTAGGTCTATAGTATTCCTATGCATGGTTTCACTGTAATAAATGAACCCTTATTGTCGTTTAGTCAAATTATTTATAAATCTGTTGTTATAGACTATGGTGTGATAAACATCCTTATTCATACTGTTTTGGTACTGTCTTGGTATTTCTTTTGGAAAAATTCCTAAGAAAAATCGCTGGATCAGAGATGATCATTTAAAATTACTTTGACTCATAATATTGTGTAACACTAGCCTTCACTGACAATGTATCAGCGTGACTGTTTATACACACCCTTTCTGGGGAAAAATATGAAAGTTCTTTCAGAGCTTTGCCAAAATGAAAGGTAAAACACGAGAAATAAGAAAACCCGAGCCTAACCACCCAGCCAAAACCAACCAACCAAACAAATAAAATAAAACCCAATGTACGGTAAAACAATATTAATAATGAACATACTAGAGTGATCTATTTACAAAGGGCTTTCATATACACAGGGTTTTTTCCCCATCATGCCTCTTTTTAAAAAAGATTCGTATTTATTTTTATCCATCTTTTTTTATTCTTTGGCGTGTGTGGGCCTCCCATTGCAGTGGCCTTTCTCACTGCAGAGCACCCGCTCTGGGCGCATGTGCTCCAGAGCACTGGCTCCTAATTGGACACATTGGTCCTGCCACTCCATGGCACGTGGGATCTTCCCGGGCCAGGGAACGAACCGGTGCCCCTTGTACTGCAAGGTGGACTGTCTACTCATTGGACCACCAGGGAAGCCCCACATAGGTTATTGTATTAGAATCCTCCACCTTTTTATAAATAGATGATAGTGGAGGAAACAAGGCTCAGAGACATCTTAATTCACTGCACAGGTATTTATTGAGCATATACTTTACCGTTATGTGTAGCATGAGTTTGTCTACACATATTCCAGAGCTTTCCGGGTAAGTTAAAATCGGTTAGACTCTTGGGGAGTTGCCGGAATTTTACAAGAGAGTTACTTCCAACATTTTTCTTGGAGTAAGTCAACAAGCATGAAGAATGGATCAACTCCTAATTGTCTGCCCAAGAGGAGGGAACAATGCCAACTACTGTTCATACTTTTGTTTTGGCATTGCCAGACTAGGTCTATAGTATTCCTATGCATGGTTTCACTGTAATAAATGAACCCTTATTGTCGTTTAGTCAAATTATTTATAAATCTGTTGTTATAGACTATGGTGTGATAAACATCCTTATTCATACTGTTTTGGTACTGTCTTGGTATTTCTTTTGGAAAAATTCCTAAGAAAAATCGCTGGATCAGAGATGATCATTTAAAATTACTTTGACTCATAATATTGTGTAACACTAGCCTTCACTGACAATGTATCAGCGTGACTGTTTATACACACCCTTTCTGAGGAAAAATATGAAAGTTCTTTCAGAGCTTTGCCAAAATGAAAGGTGAAAAATCACATCCAATGTTATGTTTATAATAAGACTTTAAAAGAGAAGTGCTTCTGACTGAGTTTGGCCTGAGGCCCCATGGTATGTGATAATCCCTGTAATTCAAAGTGAGGAGTTGGGCTTCCTAGGCTGGGCTTTTTCATATAATGGAGCTGGTAAGAACTGGATTTGCTTTTCTTAGCTACTCACTCTCCTCTAGTCTGTAGTTAGTTTTTCAGTCCTGTCCTACTCTTTGGGACCCCATAGACTGTGGCTCCCTAGGCTTGTCTGTCCATGGGATTTTCCAGGCAAGAATACTGCAATGGGTTGCCATGCCCTTCTCCAGGGGATCTTCCCGACTCAGGAATCGAATCTGGGTCTCCCGCGTTGTAGGCAGATTCTTTACCATCTGAGTCACCAGGGAAGCCAAAGTCTGTGAGAAGCACTGGAAAAACCAGAAAAGGCAGTGGGAACTGATGATGATGAGAAGGATTTCTTTGGACAGAGCTGATAATTCTGTGAGTTTCACTTCTCACTGGTTAGGGACGAGATGCTCTGTCAGGTTAGTGAGGGACATTTCAAGATCTCACAGAGATACTTTCTTTTCTAAAAAACAAACGTAATTTTACTGAAATTTAAAAACTCCCAGGTTGTTAGTGCTAGTTACAGTGAAATTTTACAAAAAGAAATATAGCACATGTCTTATGGAAAGTATTTCCCACCTTTCCTCTGCAGTTTGAAGGGGATGGTTATTAACACAGGGTTGGGAAAGGCTGTGTTTGGAGGCTGATCAAAGCAGCCTGTGGCTTCAGAGTAGAAGGAAGTAGCCATGTTTCCACTGATGTGTTAAAAAAGGTGTGACTATCCTCATGGAAGCGTACCCCACTCAGGGCAGTGTGCAAGTTTACAGTTTCCTTATGTTTTCTTCCTCCAGGTATATTGTTAGGTCCTTTGAAAACATGAGAGGGTAGGCTTTTTAGTTCATTTATTCTTGTTTTAAAATAAATTTATGTATTTTTAGCTGGAGGATAATTGTTTTACACTGTTGCTCTGGCTAGAACTTCGAATACTCTGTTAAATGAAAGTGACAAGAAGGGGCATCCTTGTCTTGTTCCTAAGCTTGGAAGAAATGCTTTCAGCTTTTCATGGTTGAGTAAGATGCTGGCCGTAGGACCATCATATGTAGCCTTTGTCATATTGAGATATGTTCCCTTTACATCCACTTTGTTGATTCCATGTTATTTTCAAATAGGGGGAAACTATTTGGCAATCATCTTTCTTCCTCTTTCCCTTTCATTTTACCTTGCGCAATTGACCATTTCCTGCAGGTAATGGTAACCCACTCCAGCATTCTTGCCTGGATCATTCTATGGACAGAGGGGCTTGGCAGGCTACAGTCTATGGGGTCGCAAAGAGTTGGACACGACAGAGCGACTAACATTCATTCACTTGTCTCGCTCATAGGCTCTGCCTTTCGTGGGATTCTAGCTGCATGAAGCAAGCTTAACCTTTACCAGGCATGACCACTAGAGGTCGCAAAAGTGATTCCTATAGTCACCGAGACAACCGAATGCAGTCTGGAGCGTTAGCAGTTATGCAAAAATAAATACACACAAATTACATTTCATAAGGCACTTCCTCAAGGTGGAATTACAACTGCTCATAGCAGATCTATTTCCAGCCTCACTCCTCTGTCCCCTACCTGTACCAATACCAATGAACACAGTTAATTACTAGGCAGATAGTTAAAATGAGGTTTTTCATACATGAAGCCAGCCTAGGATCCCCTCTCTTTGTCTTCTATGCCCTTCTTTTCCCTTTAATGCCTGTAATTACAGCAAATGTTGGGCGCAGGACTCATTCACACACACACACACACACACACTTTTCTTTGGTTACCCAGCTGATTGTTAAAGGAGAAAAAGTCGTCGGTTTAACTTTTATTTTTTGGCTGCTCCATGCAGCATATGGTATCTTACTAATAGTTCCCCGACCAGGGATTGAACTGGTACTCCATGCATTGGGAGCATGCAGTCTTCACCGCTGAATTGTCAGGGAAGTTCCAAAGTCATCTCTATTTAAAATAATTTCCCCCAATTTCCCACCATTCAACTATGATATGTCGAATGGAGAAAATTTAGAAAACAGAGAAACTAGAGAAAATTAATTACGCATCATTCTATCATGCAGAGGTGAGCGTGATCACACCCTGGGATGGATGATGCTGTGATGTGGCATAGTCTGATTTCTTCACTATGTGTGAATGTCTTTTCATGTCCTCAAGTATTTATTTATGAATTTTTCGTGTTTGAGTAAGATGCTGGCTGGATCATTCCTCTATTGCCTTTCCCGATTCCATGTTATTTTCAAATAGGGGAAACTATTTGGAAAAGGCAATTGACCATTTCCTGCAGGTAATGGTAACCCACTCCAGCATTCTTGCCTGGATCATTCTATGGACAGAGGGGCTTGGCAGGCTACAGTCTATGGGGTCGCAAAGAGTTGGACACGACAGAGCGACTAACATTCATTCACTTGTCTCGCTCATAGGCTCTGCCTTTCGTGGGATTCTAGCTGCATGAAGCAAGCTTAACCTTTACCAGGCATGACCACTAGAGGTCGCAAAAGTGATTCCTATAGTCACCGAGACAACCGAATGCAGTCTGGAGCGTTAGCAGTTATGCAAAAATAAATACACACAAATTACATTTCATAAGGCACTTCCTCAAGGTGGAATTACAACTGCTCATAGCAGATCTATTTCCAGCCTCACTCCTCTGTCCCCTACCTGTACCAATACCAATGAACACAGTTAATTACTAGGCAGATAGTTAAAATGAGGTTTTTCATACATGAAGCCAGCCTAGGATCCCCTCTCTTTGTCTTCTATGCCCTTCTTTTCCCTTTAATGCCTGTAATTACAGCAAATGTTGGGCGCAGGACTCATTCACACACACACACACACACACACTTTTCTTTGGTTACCCAGCTGATTGTTAAAGGAGAAAAAGTCGTCGGTTTAACTTTTATTTTTTGGCTGCTCCATGCAGCATATGGTATCTTACTAATAGTTCCCCGACCAGGGATTGAACTGGTACTCCATGCATTGGGAGCATGCAGTCTTCACCGCTGAATTGTCAGGGAAGTTCCAAAGTCATCTCTATTTAAAATAATTTCCCCCAATTTCCCACCATTCAACTATGATATGTCGAATGGAGAAAATTTAGAAAACAGAGAAACTAGAGAAAAAATTAATTACGCATCATTCTATCATGCAGAGGTGAGCGTGATCACACCCTGGGATGGATGATGCTGTGATGTGGCATAGTCTGATTTCTTCACTATGTGTGAATGTCTTTTCATGTCCTCAAGTATTTATCTTCTACATGAATTTTTCGTGACTTTTAAGAATCCCATCATATGGATCCACCAGGCTTTGCCTATTTTGCCCTGTTGGACATACAGATGGTTTCCATTTTGGTGTGCCAAGTCTGGTCTGCCTCTTTGCAACCCCACGGACTGTAGCCTGCTAGGCTTCTCTGTCCATGCAGTTTTCTAAGCAAGAATACTGGAGTGGGTTGCTATTTCTTACTCTGGGGGATCTTCCAGACCCAGGGATCAAACCTGTGTGTCTTATGTCTGCTGCATTGGCAGGTAGGTTCTTTACCACTTGCGTCACCTGGGAAGCATACTTATTCACTGTTCCCTGAGGGTTCCTTCCATGGCGGGGACAGTCCTGATCTTGGTCAGAGATATAGTGGCTTACCTAACAGCCGTGATGAGGGTGAGAACCTGGGCCCCTGTGGGTCATGCTTCCTTCTCCTGGGAGCCAGACTGTTAGCAGAGGGAAGGTTCTTGTTCTGAGATGCCAGGAGGGGAGGCCTGTGATGGGCATTTAAGTCTGTCCACTTCTGGGTTCAGTTTTAGAAAGTGCTTTGAGGTTGCATATCTAAGGCTTATTCTCCAACTGTCCCAGTTGACTTTTTGAGTCTTATAAATCTGTGTCCTCTTGTTGGTTTTCCTCTTCCTATAAATTTCAGGATTGGGACTTTTTGACTCAATGTGGAGTATTTCATGGGTCTTTTGATACAAATTTTCATATTCTTCTCTAGAAAGTTTGTACCAATATTGAACTTCAACAAGCAGAGTTCAGAGTTTGATTGTCTTAAAATTTTCCCCCAAAGATCTGTAACTTCAGTATATTTATATGTATAGATGAGATTGAAGGATAGGTGAGAGTGTAGACACATATTTATATTTTATATCTAAAATAATATGTGTATTATTTATGGGGTACAGTTACAGATATATACTGACATTTAATTTATAAACATATTCTATGTTAAATTTATATTAAATATATTTATGTATATATATATAAATTACATAAAATATATTTGAAATGTGATTTACCCAGAACAAATATTGGAAATGGAAGGGGAGAATTGTGGTATAATATCATTTACATAGTTCTAAACCTTCTGGGAGTCTCATAAGCAATGATTTTGGTCACTTTATGTATGGATGAATGTGTAGGTATATATGTCTGTATGTTTATACTCGCTGATTTGAAAAGGAGTACTTGGTAGAAGAAATAAACATAGGAGCTTTAAAGATACATCGTTTCCTTTATAGAGTAAAAGATTGTGTTGGTTAATTAATCAAAAAGATGAGAATGACCTTCTAGTATATTAGCTAGACACCCCCTTTTCCCTCATGCTAGATTTAAATGATGTCTGGCCATTATGGTCTTGACTCCTTTCATGGGTCACAGGTGTTGATACTCGAGGGAAGTTTGCATCATTTATTTTACATTGTGGTTTCCATATTTTCACCAGGAATAGGGTAGCATCGTAAATATCCATTGTTTTTGCATAGATTTGAAATGGCGTGAAAAAAATCCAAGCCATCCTTTGGAGACACTTGATAGAAACTCCATCCACCTTCTCCTTAGTACTGTGTGAAGTTGGCTGTGATGTGCTCATGGTTGAAGGGTATGTAGTCAGCAACTCCTGCAAACAGGCAAAGAACAACACAGAGCGACCCTGCTGCCCATCACCCTGGCCACTTCCCACAGGCTCAGCTGTTAAAGTGGTTGCCATGCAGTGCTAAGTCACTTCAGTTGTGTCCAACTCTTTGTGATCCCTTAGACTGTAGCCCACCAGGCTCCTCTGCCCATGGGATTCTCCAGGCAAGAATACTGGAGTGGATTGCCAAGCCCTCCTCCAGGAGATTTCCCCAGTCAGGGATCCAATGGGCATCTCTTAATCTCCTGCATTGGCAAGTGGGTTCTTTTCCACAAGGGTCACCTGGGAAACCCATTAAATTGGTTAGGGGTGCAAAGTCACCATAGAGTCGACAAGTATGAAGGAAGCATGCAGTTGAGATTTAGAGGTCTTTGCTTGCAGGCTCTCAGCTGTCACATGGAGGCATGGAGCACATTTTTGACCAAGCCCCTGAGGTGCTGTCAGCCTCCTTCTCACCTGTATACAATTGTACTACTAGCATTTATGCTGAAAAAGTGTTTTCAGGATTAGAAATAATGAATGCCAAGTGCCTAATACAGAATTGGACACATAATAAGCGTGCAAGAAAGTTACATAGTTCTAAACCTTCTGGGAGTCTCATAAGCAATGATTTTGGTCACTTTATGTATGGATGAATGTGTAGGTATATATGTCTGTATGTTTATACTCGCTGATTTGAAAAGGAGTACTTGGTAGAAGAAATAAACATAGGAGCTTTAAAGATACATCGTTTCCTTTATAGAGTAAAAGATTGTGTTGGTTAATTAATCAAAAAGATGAGAATGACCTTCTAGTATATTAGCTAGACACCCCCTTTTCCCTCATGCTAGATTTAAATGATGTCTGGCCATTATGGTCTTGACTCCTTTCATGGGTCACAGGTGTTGATACTCGAGGGAAGTTTGCATCATTTATTTTACATTGTGGTTTCCATATTTTCACCAGGAATAGGGTAGCATCGTAAATATCCATTGTTTTTGCATAGATTTGAAATGGCGTGAAAAAAATCCAAGCCATCCTTTGGAGACACTTGATAGAAACTCCATCCACCTTCTCCTTAGTACTGTGTGAAGTTGGCTGTGATGTGCTCATGGTTGAAGGGTATGTAGTCAGCAACTCCTGCAAACAGGCAAAGAACAACACAGAGCGACCCTGCTGCCCATCACCCTGGCCACTTCCCACAGGCTCAGCTGTTAAAGTGGTTGCCATGCAGTGCTAAGTCACTTCAGTTGTGTCCAACTCTTTGTGATCCCTTAGACTGTAGCCCACCAGGCTCCTCTGCCCATGGGATTCTCCAGGCAAGAATACTGGAGTGGATTGCCAAGCCCTCCTCCAGGAGATTTCCCCAGTCAGGGATCCAATGGGCATCTCTTAATCTCCTGCATTGGCAAGTGGGTTCTTTTCCACAAGGGTCACCTGGGAAACCCATTAAATTGGTTAGGGGTGCAAAGTCACCATAGAGTCGACAAGTATGAAGGAAGCATGCAGTTGAGATTTAGAGGTCTTTGCTTGCAGGCTCTCAGCTGTCACATGGAGGCATGGAGCACATTTTTGACCAAGCCCCTGAGGTGCTGTCAGCCTCCTTCTCACCTGTATACAATTGTACTACTAGCATTTATGCTGAAAAAGTGTTTTCAGGATTAGAAATAATGAATGCCAAGTGCCTAATACAGAATTGGACACATAATAAGCGTGCAAGAAAGTTGTTAACTATTAAAATGGCTTATGTAAGCCAAGTTTAGAGTAATCAAGGCTGAAGCTCATACACTGTACATTGAGAATCTGTGTCTTTTCTGTCATTTTGACAGAAAACATAGATTATGACATAATGGTTGATTAAATTTGAAGTAGCCAGGCGTCAGAAAGCATGACAATTTCAGGTCCAAATTTTTTTCGATCATGGAGGGCATGTTTTTTCCCCTAGGGAATAAAAGTAACTAGCAGACACGAGATTAAGTCTGACTTAAGTTCCCAGGACAATTAATGAGATGAAAATGGTAAGAGAATTAATGACAATCGTGATACCCATTTTTGAACAAATACTATGCAAAAGGCACTGAACTTACTTGTTTCAAACTTGTTATTTCTAGTCCTCACAGTAACCTAGAGGGTATTGCTATTTCTAATTGAGAGCTGTGGGCACTGTGGCTCGGAGTCATTCTCTGGCTGATGGAGCTAGAAAATAAGAGAAGGGGCTTTAGGAATTTTTTGGTGGTCTAGTGGTTAGGACTCAGCACTCTTATTGCCAGGGCCGAGGTTTGATCCCTGGTTGGGGAACTAAAATCCTACAAGCTGGGCCGTGCGACTAAAAAAGAGAGAGAGAAAGGGGCTTTTAACCATGGCTTATGTGACTCTAAAATCTTTCTTATATGCTTTGCTGCAATTCTACAAATTCTGACTAGCCAGATTGTGTTAAATTCATCATAGGCTCCAGAAAAGCCATCTTTCTCATTGGGATCTTGGATGATGAAGCATCTTGACAAAGCCCCAGTCTGCCTCTGCTGTGATGACATTGGCTTCATTTATGCACCGTGAACGTCAGGTGAATGAGGTCATACAATGCTTAGACAAAACCTAGACCAGTGCTCTTTAAGGCAGAGGATATTTTAGTATCTGTGTAAATGCTTTAGAGATTGTTAAGGTTTTGCTGAAGTCTGAGTTTCATTCTTCACACTTTCTCTACACAAAAATTCTTCTTTTTGGCAATTTTTAGAAACAGTACTACATAAGAAGGAGAAAAATGGATTTTGAGTGAAGCTGTGGGCTTGATTATCTGCTCTGTCACATACTTCATGCGTGCCTTGGGCAAGTCTCTGTTTCTGAGACAGTTTTTATTCCCTATAAAAGGAGAGTCACTAATACTTACAGAGTCGATGTGAATAGGAAATAAGATGATGTCACCATGTTAATAGCTGTTATTTTTTTTATCCCTCTCATTGACTGACTTCCACTGGCTAGGAATTCACTGTTTTCTCGTGTGTGTGTGTGTGTGTGTGTATGT
Source organism: Tragulus kanchil (assembly GCA_022376925.1). Classification (NCBI taxonomy): domain Eukaryota; kingdom Metazoa; phylum Chordata; class Mammalia; order Artiodactyla; family Tragulidae; genus Tragulus; species Tragulus kanchil. The sequence continues at coordinate 14,328,466 of JAIOJX010000006.1, read as the reverse complement.
ATGTGTGAGACTGCAAATTCACTGTTCTTTTGCTTCACACATACATGTCCTTTTTTTTTGAGTAATTTTTCTTTGGTCTGTGTGGGCCTCCCATCACAGTGGCCTCTCTTGTTGCAGAGCATGGGCTCTGGGTGCATGTGCTCCAGAGCTCTGGGTCGGTAGTTGGACACATCAGTCCAGCCTCTCTGCGGCACGTGGGATCTTCCCAGGCTAGGGATCGAACCTGCGCCCCTTGCACTGCAAGGCAGTGTCCTTACCCACTGGACACCAGGGAAGCCCCACATACATGTTTTTTAACCCCAGGGTGATCATCTTCTTAGAGCTCACTTTTTTTAAAAATTTCTTTTTTGTTTTAAGTCTTTCTCACATCTGCTTATTTCTTTAGCTCTTATTACTTTAGGTCATCTACTTTTCTTATTAACTGAATACTTTATTTTTCCCACTGACTCAGAATGGAGTTAGGATTCTTAACCTTTTTTTTTTTTTTTTTTGCTGAACTGCACATCATATGGGATCTTAGCTCACTGACCAGGGATTGAACTTGTGCCCCTGGTAGTAGAAGCATGGTTTCTTAACTGTTGGATGGCCAGAGAAGTCCCAGGGTTCTTGATTTTTAAAGAAACTTTTTAAGAAAACTACTTATCTGGATTTCCCTGGTGGCTCAGTGGTGAAGAGTCCGCCTGCCAATGCAGGAGACACAGGTTCAATCCCTGATCTGGGAAGATCCCACATGCTATGGAGCAACTAAATCCATGTGCCACAGTTACTGAACCTGTGCTCTAGAGCCCTGAACTGCAACTACTGAGCCCATGTTTCCTAGAGCCAGTGCTCTACAACAAAAGAAGCCACTGCAGTGAGAAGCCCTTATGCCTCAACGAAGATTAGACCCTGCTTGCCACAACTAGAGGAAAACCTCATGCAGTAATGAAGACCAAGCACAGCCCCAAATAAATAAATAAATACAATTATTGAAAAAAGAAAACTACTCATCTGTTCTATTTATCTAATATCATTGCATATTCATGATATATGTGTAAATGTACATACATGACTGCTATATATACAACTATTGTATATATATATTCTCTCACAATTATGTATCAATTAAATAAGTGAATGAATTAAATATGGAAATGAAATAATGTAGCTTTCAAACTATAGAAAAAGTGAGCACCTTCGTTCTTTTCACTCACCTTGTGTTAAAGGTGTTGTACCACTCAGGAATTCCCAATATGTCTTATCATTAACATTTCCAGCAATATTATTAATTGAAGAGACCTCAAGTCCCCAGGATGTCATTGTGGTTTTGAATCTGTAAGAATCATATCATATGTGATTAGTACCATGCTTTAAGTCAGGCAGTAAGAAATCAAGATGAAGGGACAGAGACCTAAATGCTTTAAAGATCAGAAAAAAATCATGTCTAAAAGAGAAAATGCAGAGGACTAATGAACAAAAAAATTTACTTCATTTGGAATTAAATGAAAATAAGATGAACAGATTTTTAAAATCCTACTAATAAATACATAACACAAATTGAATTTTTTATTAAATAATAATAAACATTTAAAAATGTACATGTCCAACAATGGGCAGAAAAATTAGGTGAGTGACGGAACAAATACCCAGGACTGACCCTTTTGCAGTTAGGAAATTCATACTTTTCAGTACTTTTCAGTGACATGGAAAAATGTTTATGCAACAATGTTCATGGAGCATTTGGGGTACACGTTGAATAAGAAAATTAAAATTATAACTATAAAAATATCAATCATGATTATATTCTGGATAGACTATAGATGCTTTGTTTTCTTCTTTATGCTTTTTCCCCTCAAAATTTCTGCTATGTGTATTTACTACATTTATACTTAGAAAAAGAAAAATCAGCAAAAGTATAGCTAAGCTTGGAGAGGAAGTAAAGTGTATTCAGAAGATTGTTGGAAAATTCAGTATTCTAGAAGTGCAATCTTTGTCCTGATTCGTTCTGCAGAAATTAGAGAAGTTACAGAACTGGAATGTGGGAAGCAGACACATGTACTTATCCTAAACCTGTGGAATGGGTCCCGTGCCACTCAGCTGTCAATTCCTTGCCTTTGTCAGTCTTTCTCTTGGATGTCTCTCTGCAAATTTGAATTGTGTCATCTTTCCTTTGAAAGTGACTCATCTTTTCTTTTCCATGATTTAGCATCTTCCCTTTACCCCTCTGATAGCTTATCTCCTCCCTATTTCCCTACTGTGTCCTCTTTTTGCAAACTAGAAACATTCCCCAAAGTTTAATGTCCTTTGTGATGTAGTTCTCTTACTTTTCCCTTTCCCAGCTGGGCAGTGGAAAGAACATGGGCTTCAGAGTCAGTCAAACGTGGGTTCAGGTCTCAACTTTACTAGTTACATGTTACGTGATCTTCAGAATAATACTTAACCTTATGGGTATTAAGTGGTTCTGTATGTAAAATGGGAAGAATGATATCTGTCTCATGGTTTTATTGGAAGCATTGTATCTTAGCACTGGAATTGCTTTAAAGATCAGAAAAAAATCATGTCTAAAAGAGAAAATGCAGAGGACTAATGAACAAAAAAATTTACTTCATTTGGAATTAAATGAAAATAAGATGAACAGATTTTTAAAATCCTACTAATAAATACATAACACAAATTGAATTTTTTATTAAATAATAATAAACATTTAAAAATGTACATGTCCAACAATGGGCAGAAAAATTAGGTGAGTGACGGAACAAATACCCAGGACTGACCCTTTTGCAGTTAGGAAATTCATACTTTTCAGTACTTTTCAGTGACAGGGAAAAAATGTTTATGCAACAATGTTCATGGAGCATTTGGGGTACACGTTGAATAAGAAAATTAAAATTATAACTATAAAAATATCAATCATGATTATATTCTGGATAGACTATAGATGCTTTGTTTTCTTCTTTATGCTTTTTCCCCTCAAAATTTCTGCTATGTGTATTTACTACATTTATACTTAGAAAAAGAAAAATCAGCAAAAGTATAGCTAAGCTTGGAGAGGAAGTAAAGTGTATTCAGAAGATTGTTGGAAAATTCAGTATTCTAGAAGTGCAATCTTTGTCCTGATTCGTTCTGCAGAAATTAGAGAAGTTACAGAACTGGAATGTGGGAAGCAGACACATGTACTTATCCTAAACCTGTGGAATGGGTCCCGTGCCACTCAGCTGTCAATTCCTTGCCTTTGTCAGTCTTTCTCTTGGATGTCTCTCTGCAAATTTGAATTGTGTCATCTTTCCTTTGAAAGTGACTCATCTTTTCTTTTCCATGATTTAGCATCTTCCCTTTACCCCTCTGATAGCTTATCTCCTCCCTATTTCCCTACTGTGTCCTCTTTTTGCAAACTAGAAACATTCCCCAAAGTTTAATGTCCTTTGTGATGTAGTTCTCTTACTTTTCCCTTTCCCAGCTGGGCAGTGGAAAGAACATGGGCTTCAGAGTCAGTCAAACGTGGGTTCAGGTCTCAACTTTACTAGTTACATGTTACGTGATCTTCAGAATAATACTTAACCTTATGGGTATTAAGTGGTTCTGTATGTAAAATGGGAAGAATGATATCTGTCTCATGGTTTTATTGGAAGCATTGTATCTGCCACCTACTGCACTGGTCTTAATTTCAGTCATTGCCTCCATCAAATGATACCTCCAAAAGCTTTCTAATGTTTCTGGTTTTAGCTTTGACAATTAACCACGTCTAAAGGAATTGTTTTTTTCTCTCAAGACCATTCTTTCTTTCTGACATTCCTATCAATGGGTTTGAAACTCCTTTCTCTTGACCCGACACGTCCAGTTCCTCACAAGCCCTGGGGCGTCTTCTTTGGTATGAGTGTATTTTAGATAAAGTCCTCCTCACTTTATATAACAGCTCCGTTTCTTCAGCCGTGCCCTGGCTTTCTTCCTTGTGATTTATTCTCGAACCTAAATAACATTTTACAGCACGACTCTGCTTACTCAAAAACTTGCAAGGCTTCACTGCAACATGAAGTTTGATTTCCTTAGCTTGGTATTTCAGGCTTTCTACAGTGTCAGTCAATCTATTCTCTCAGGCATCATTCATTTAATTCAGACCTGCATTCTATTCTCTAGTCAGACTGGTTTATTCCTTGACCCTGAATTCCTTGCTCAGTTCTGGCTCAAATGCTTTGTCCTCCTTTAAAAGTTAGAGGAATTTATAACAACCACTAGCTATTTCTTGGGTGATAAAACTTCCTTTTCCTGGAATACCATCCTTCCACATCTTCCTGTAAGAGATCTGTTCTTTGAATGTGATCCAAAGCCATGAGACTTCCTTGATCCTTCTGACTCACTCTGTACTCTCTTTCCTTTGAATTTCTGTTTTGAAAACACCATAATCTATTGACTTGAGTGATTTCATCTTTTATGAGAGCCTTGCCTCGTTACTAGATTGAAGGCACTTCATGGGGCTATTGAATAAAGATTGGGCTTCCCTAGTGGTTCAGATGGTAAAGAATCTGCCTGCACTTCAGGAGACCTGAGTTCAATCCCTGGGTCAGGAAGATTGCCTGGAGACAGGAAAGGCTACCCACCCCAGTATTCTTGCCTGTTGAGAATTCCAAGGACAGAGGAGCCTGGTGGGCTATTGTCCATAGAGTCGCAAAGAGTCGGACATGATTGAGTGACAAATGCTATGTTACATTATCAGAAGCAAAAAAGGCAAAAAAATGAAGGAAGGAGAGAGAGAGAGAAGGAAGATTCAGGTTGGACTTGGGAGGAATGGTGAGTGTCACTTTTAGTGACACTCTTGAACTTGGGCAAGTACGTGACTCACTTGAACTCGGGGTTTTTGCGCTGGGCTTCCTCTAGGACAACAAGAAGCACTGATCCTTTTTTCACACTGACATCGATGGTCACATTGAAAAGCAGCTCCACACCCCTCAGCTGGTTATTTATGGTGTATGTGACAGTGATGTTGGATGCTGACGTGGAACGGGGCTAGGATACTCGCACTGAGTTGGTAATGCCTCATGATCTGTGAAGAGGAAAGAGGCCAAATGTGCTAAAGATGACAGGGTTTATAGTCTAGGTGCAAAATCTCTTGTTATTGGTAGCTCATCTCAGAAACCATTTCAAGAAATGACAGTGATTTTATGTCCTTTGTGGAATGTTCTGGGGAACGGGTATAATCTATGAGGCTGTTTCCCATCCTAGAGAATTGGTCATAGCTGACACACTGACAGCAACCTTAAGAATGAACATTTATTTTGTTGAATTTGTAAGCTGAAGGGAGGATTGTGAGCCCTAACTCATGTTATTTTACACAGTATTCCCTGTTCCCTCGGTTTGTTGTTGTTGTTGTTTTATTCACCCAAAGAATCTGGAAGCAAAGATAGTAAGTTTCAGACTCTTTACCAGAATACCTGGGAAACCAGTGCAGAATCCTAGGAAGGACTCCGTGGCCACCTTGTTCGAGGTGGGAAATCTTTGGTCAGCAGCCTAAGGAGTTAGGTGAGTGTGGCTGTGGTCGGTACGTTGGAGGTTGGATTGCTCAATTGTGGCGGCTGTAGATTCTGTACTGAGACTGACAGGAACTAACTAATCTGCTTATCTCAGGGAGCCCATGTAATGAAAGACAATCATACTTCATGTCAGTATTTGCTTAGAAATAAAAATATAATATCCCTGTATTATATTTGTAAGTGGATAAAATAAATATATTTCAAAAAGTAATGAAAAGAATTCCAAGGACAGAGGAGCCTGGTGGGCTATTGTCCATAGAGTCGCAAAGAGTCGGACATGATTGAGTGACAAATGCTATGTTACATTATCAGAAGCAAAAAAGGCAAAAAAATGAAGGAAGGAGAGAGAGAGAGAAGGAAGATTCAGGTTGGACTTGGGAGGAATGGTGAGTGTCACTTTTAGTGACACTCTTGAACTTGGGCAAGTACGTGACTCACTTGAACTCGGGGTTTTTGCGCTGGGCTTCCTCTAGGACAACAAGAAGCACTGATCCTTTTTTCACACTGACATCGATGGTCACATTGAAAAGCAGCTCCACACCCCTCAGCTGGTTATTTATGGTGTATGTGACAGTGATGTTGGATGCTGACGTGGGAACGGGGCTAGGATACTCGCACTGAGTTGGTAATGCCTCATGATCTGTGAAGAGGAAAGAGGCCAAATGTGCTAAAGATGACAGGGTTTATAGTCTAGGTGCAAAATCTCTTGTTATTGGTAGCTCATCTCAGAAACCATTTCAAGAAATGACAGTGATTTTATGTCCTTTGTGGAATGTTCTGGGGAACGGGTATAATCTATGAGGCTGTTTCCCATCCTAGAGAATTGGTCATAGCTGACACACTGACAGCAACCTTAAGAATGAACATTTATTTTGTTGAATTTGTAAGCTGAAGGGAGGATTGTGAGCCCTAACTCATGTTATTTTACACAGTATTCCCTGTTCCCTCGGTTTGTTGTTGTTGTTGTTTTTATTCACCCAAAGAATCTGGAAGCAAAGATAGTAAGTTTCAGACTCTTTACCAGAATACCTGGGAAACCAGTGCAGAATCCTAGGAAGGACTCCGTGGCCACCTTGTTCGAGGTGGGAAATCTTTGGTCAGCAGCCTAAGGAGTTAGGTGAGTGTGGCTGTGGTCGGTACGTTGGAGGTTGGATTGCTCAATTGTGGCGGCTGTAGATTCTGTACTGAGACTGACAGGAACTAACTAATCTGCTTATCTCAGGGAGCCCATGTAATGAAAGACGAATCATACTTCATGTCAGTATTTGCTTAGAAATAAAAATATAATATCCCTGTATTATATTTGTAAGTGGATAAAATAAATATATTTCAAATAAAAAGGAAATGTACCACCCCAATCCTGAGGCTTACTGTGAGCATATTTTTATAGCTCAAGTCTTGACTGAAATGTCAACTCTGTCATCCTAAGCTTCCCAGACAATTCAATGAGTGGTCCCACTTTCTTTGCCTTTGCACCGTATGTGGCTTCCATTTCTACTTAATACTTCTTTTAAAAGTTTCTTTTCTTTTTTTTTTTTTGATGTGGACCATTTTTGAAAGTCTTTGTTGAATTAGTTACAATGTTGCTTTCATTGTATGTTTTTGTGTTTTGGCTGAGAGGCATGTGCGATCTTAGATCCCTGACCAGGGATTGAACCTGCACCCGCTTCATTGGAAGAAGTTGTAACCACTGGACTGGCAGGAAATCCTTACTTTCAAATAATGTAGTTTTGGTCTATGTACTATTTCCTGGCTTTGTAAAGAGCAGATATGATAAGATATTGCATAATGTTTGTGCACTTGTCAAATGAATGAATGAAGTCATGTTATTTGTTAGGATCACGGACCTTCTTTTTGCACCAGCGTCCCACAAAATGCCTTCTCTAGAGTAGGTACTCAATAAATGTGCATCACATGAAGTGGACGTGGGGACTGAATTCCAAGGGCAGGACAGCGTGACTGGGTACTAGCACACAGCTCTTGGGGCCTGGAAGTCAGATGTGACTCTACCTGGAAGTCATGGATATAACAAGCCCTTATGTCACTTAAAATGGGTCCACCTATCATTCCTGGCATAAGTTGCCACTTTATAGAGAGAGACAGATGCTCAGAGTGCTTACCACTGCTGCAAGACACATGGGGCACGTCTAGGTAGGTCTTGCCTTTCAGGGAAGGGAGGATCTGGGCAATGGACATGGGGTTTTGGAATTTCCCCTCCTTAATCTCGTCCAGTACAGTATCCATGGTCTGTTGGCAATCCCACTCCTTGTTAGGTGTCTCAGGTGTCACAGAGAGAGCCTGGGACCAGGGGGAAGAAAAAGAGAGAGAGAGAGATTAAGCATAGTTGAGAGTTGGCCTTTATAAGCCTTATAAGGGATTGACTTGATCACTAATCTTTGTGATCAGCAAGAAGTTTGGGACAATGTCTTATTCACAACTGTGTCCCCACTGTTTAGTTCAGTGTCTTGTCACATAGCAGTCACTCAACAAATAGCTGAGCTGTACCCTCAGATTCAGGAAGGGCTATTAGGACAGCTGTGCTTACTAACAGTTTTTGGATGTAGAAGGACGAGGAAAGCTGGCAAAGCAAGCCGCTGGGGGAACTGTCGTCTAGGACAACCTGGCCGCCTGACGGTACTAGACTGCTTTCATTTTCTGCTGTTCTGCACACCCTTTGGTGGACTCATTCCACACTGTTTGATCATATCAGGACTGTCAGCCAGAGGCTGCACAAGCCTAACCACAGCTAATCATAGCATGCCATCAGTAATTGGCAGATAGACACAGTTATCAGAGTCCTTCCTTAATAAATAGACATCGAGAGAGGAAAGTGTTTTCTTTTCCCCTGCTGGGGTTAGTAACCATTGAGACACTAGTGACCGTCCTTCTCAGCCACTTTGAAGAAGTCATAGAGCAGGAGAGACAAATCAGAAGGAAGAGGTGGTGGAAGAGTGATCCTAATATCATATTTGAGGCCTTTTTTCTGATTAATCCTGAAATCACCTGGCCCTCCTAGTTCACATGAAATAGTAAATCTTCGCTTCCATTTTTCTCAAGCAAAAAATATTTAGGTTTTGTTGTTTGCATAATGAGTCTTAACGAGTACACTGTGCAAGTCACTCTATTTTGCTGAGTTTTCATTCTCATGGGTAAAATAGAAATTGTTGTTTCTATCTACCTTCGGGGTGGCCACTGCAGTTTCAGATGGGATGCTGTGGAAAAGCTTTTTTTTTTTTTTTCTAAATTAAAAAGTTTTTTCTTGGCAGAGCCTTGTGGGATCTTCATTTCCCCAGCTGGGGATGGACTTAGAGCCCCCTTCAGTGGAAGTGCAGAGTCTTAATCACCAGCCTTCCAGGGAAGTCCCTGCAAAAACATTTTGTAATGTGTGAAGTGGAAGCTGTCGTTACCATCTCCGTCTCTTTAGGGCTGTGCTGACCGCAGCCACCAGGCATGTTAGTGAGCTGAGGTTGTTAATGACTGATCCACCTGAAGCTTTGGATGAAAAATGAGAGAAGGGAGAGTGGAGCCAGAAACAGTTATGAGCTAGAGACAACAGTGTGAGCAAACAGGCATTTTGACAGGCACTGTTAATCTTCACAACCACAACAATGGCTATTCCCAGACACCACTTTACAGGGCTGTTTGGGTGAAGGGCGTCAGTTAGGTTTTCCCAGCAACTATATCTTGTCTGCCTGCCATCCTCACCTCCCAAATTCCTCTAAGTGAGATGTATGCCCTTGGGATAAGACATGACCAACATCAGCTCTTTAGAAAGAAGTAATGCATTAAGCGAAAGGAGAAGTGGGTGGCAGAGGATGAGATGGCTAGATAGTATCACTGACTCAGTGGGCACGATTTTGAGTAAACTCCTAGAGGTAGTGGAGGACAGAGGAACCTGGAGTGCTGCTGTCCACGAGGTCACAAAGAGTTGGACACGACTTAGTGACTAAAGAGCAATGACAACGATCCATTAACTGTTGTGTGTGCATGTGTACGTGCTAAGTTGCTTCAGTCATGTCCAGCTGTCTGTAATCCTATGGACTGTAGCTCATCAGGCTCCCCTACGGGATTCTTCCGGCAAAAATACTGGAGTGGGTTCCCACGCCCTCTTCCAGCAGTTCTTTTGAACCCAGGGTTCAAGTCCACACCTCTTAACATCTCCTGAATTGGTGAGCAGGTTCTCTACCACTAGCACCACCTAGTAACTTGGCATGAGAAGTTTATCTTTCCAAGTTAAATTTTTGTCAGAGGAACCTTGAAAGCATTGGAATATTGAAGGAAGAAAAGAGGAGGGATTCAGGAACGGAGGGAATGCCCCATGAGTGCCTCTGGGAAGCAGCGTGGGTGGCCTAGGTCACTTGAAGGGGACTGACCGCTGGCAGAGGTGAGTGATGGCTAAAGAGGAAGCTTGATTCACCTCCATGTCCAGGAGAGACCACTGCCAAAAACATTTTGTAATGTGTGAAGTGGAAGCTGTCGTTACCATCTCCGTCTCTTTAGGGCTGTGCTGACCGCAGCCACCAGGCATGTTAGTGAGCTGAGGTTGTTAATGACTGATCCACCTGAAGCTTTGGATGAAAAATGAGAGAAGGGAGAGTGGAGCCAGAAACAGTTATGAGCTAGAGACAACAGTGTGAGCAAACAGGCATTTTGACAGGCACTGTTAATCTTCACAACCACAACAATGGCTATTCCCAGACACCACTTTACAGGGCTGTTTGGGTGAAGGGCGTCAGTTAGGTTTTCCCAGCAACTATATCTTGTCTGCCTGCCATCCTCACCTCCCAAATTCCTCTAAGTGAGATGTATGCCCTTGGGATAAGACATGACCAACATCAGCTCTTTAGAAAGAAGTAATGCATTAAGCGAAAGGAGAAGTGGGTGGCAGAGGATGAGATGGCTAGATAGTATCACTGACTCAGTGGGCACGATTTTGAGTAAACTCCTAGAGGTAGTGGAGGACAGAGGAACCTGGAGTGCTGCTGTCCACGAGGTCACAAAGAGTTGGACACGACTTAGTGACTAAAGAGCAATGACAACGATCCATTAACTGTTGTGTGTGCATGTGTACGTGCTAAGTTGCTTCAGTCATGTCCAGCTGTCTGTAATCCTATGGACTGTAGCTCATCAGGCTCCCCTACGGGATTCTTCCGGCAAAAATACTGGAGTGGGTTCCCACGCCCTCTTCCAGCAGTTCTTTTGAACCCAGGGTTCAAGTCCACACCTCTTAACATCTCCTGAATTGGTGAGCAGGTTCTCTACCACTAGCACCACCTAGTAACTTGGCATGAGAAGTTTATCTTTCCAAGTTAAATTTTTGTCAGAGGAACCTTGAAAGCATTGGAATATTGAAGGAAGAAAAGAGGAGGGATTCAGGAACGGAGGGAATGCCCCATGAGTGCCTCTGGGAAGCAGCGTGGGTGGCCTAGGTCACTTGAAGGGGACTGACCGCTGGCAGAGGTGAGTGATGGCTAAAGAGGAAGCTTGATTCACCTCCATGTCCAGGAGAGACCACAATTATTAAAAGCCACATTGTGCCTGTGATTTTTTTTTTTTAACTTTGGCTATTAAGGGGCACATGAAATTTTAGGAGATTCAATATTTGTCTAAGATGGTGGTCAATCTGGGATTCAAACTCATATTGTAGCAGCCTTAGAAACCCTTGGCTTTTTGACACCAGAACATTTTAGATTAGAAAACGTTTATATATGAGATGCTTGGTGATTTCAGACTTTAGATTGCCTGGATAGGGACTCTGTTGAGATGCAGGTAGGGAAAGATTATGTATTCTAACTGACAAGAAATCCATGTGACCTTTGATATCTGGATATGAATGAGGTCTTGCCTTTTTCCAAGGAAAAAATTTTAATTCCCAGGTACAGCTTATCACAATGTACCTTGCAGGTGATAAAATACCAAACAATTCACAAAGTAAACCAGAAAAAACAAACACCTCTCTGAATGGCCCCAAAGTATCCTATTGTAGTTTCCTGCAGATTTCCTTTGTTGACAGAGTTTTCTAGACTGTAGCCCTGGGAATACTCTTGTGCAATTCAGGCCAGAAAAATACTTTGTTGTTCTCTGCAAAATTTTACTGACCACAACATGATGTAGAGACTGACTTGACTGACTTAATTTTCATTAGTTGTTCCTATGGCTCATTGGAGTAGGGGTTTTGTATTTACTCTTATGCTTAACATGAACTAATTTCTAGTCTGTTTATGCCCTTTGCTGATTTATTTTTAAATTTTGGCCTTTTTTATTGATTTATGTATTTTCATCCGTGTCTACTGTTCAGCCTGTGTGGGCCTCCCATTGCAGTGGCCTCTCTCGTTGTAGAACACTGGCTCTTGGGTGCATGAACTCCAGAGCACTGGCTCATGATTAGACACACTAGTCCAGCAGCTCCTCAACACGTGGGATCCTCCCTGGCCAGGGATCGAATTGGTGTCCCTTGCACTACAAGGCGAACTCTTTACCCATCGGACCACCAGGGAAGCCTCTTTGCTGATTTTTTAATCTTAATGTAAGAAATGTTTAAACATTGAAATATAATTACATGTAGCATTGTATCTAGTTCAGGTGTACTATCTATTTGTTGTTTGTATATAATGTCAGATGCTCACAATATAGTCTAGTCAACATCCACCACCACACACAGTTTCCTATTTTTTAATACTGTGATGAGAACTTTTAAGATTTACTCTCTTAGCGACTTTCAAGTATATAATACAGTGTTGTTAACTATAGTCACCAAGTTGTACATTACATTGCTAATTTTTAATGTGCGTGCATGCGTGTGTGCTGTTGCTTCAGTTGTGTCTGACTCTGTGACCCCATGAACTGTAGCCCACCAGGGTTCTCTGTCCATGGGATTCTCTAGGCAAGAATACTGGAGTGGGTTGCCATGCCCTCCTCCAGGGGATTTTCCTGTCCCAGGGATAAAACCCACATCTCCTACATCCCCTACATTGGCAGATGGGTTCTTTCTCACTAGGGCCACCTGGGAAGCCCAGGTTCTTTTTTTTTTTTTTTTTTTAATGTATAGAATACCGAACCATTCTATTCAACCTCCTGTGCTAATCCAGAACTAAATTAGATTTAGGGCTGGCATTGTAACCCCATGATTCTATTTATTTATTGTTTATTGATTTATAGTTGACTTATTAGTTTAGTTTAAGGCATACAGGATAGTGATTCAGTGTTTTTGCAGATTATACTCCACGTGCTATGTAGTATATCCTTGTTTATCTCTTTTATACATAGTAGTTTGTTAATCCCATGGTCCTAATCTGTCCTGCCACTTACCTTTGGTAACCACAAATTTGTTTTTCATATCATGAGTCTGTTTCTGTTTTCCATATACATTTATTATATTATTTTTTAGATCCCACATGTGATATCATATAGCATTTGTCTTTTTCGACTTGTTTTATTTCACTAACATAATATTATAATTCCTTGTTTATTGGGTGTTCCAAATTGGAAAGGTCAGGATGTAGTTTTTCTATTATTCCCATTGGGCATTTGAGATTTTGGAGCATAAATTTCTTAGTTTGGACAACAAGATTTGGCCTCAGATGACCCTTTACTTTCTTTTTCTTTTTTTTTAATTTTGGCATCTTTTATTGGTCTTTCATTTATTTATTTTCATCTATCTTTGTTCTTTGGCCTGTGTGGGCCTCCCATCACAGTGCCCTCTCTCGTTGAAGAGCACTGGCTCTGGGCACATGCACTACAGAGTGCTGACTGGTAATCGGACACACCCAACCAGCCTCTCTGTGGCATGTGGGATCTTCCCGGGCCAGGGATTGAACCGGCACCCCTTGCACTACAAGGCGGACTCTTTACCCACTGGACCACATGGGAAGCCCGACTCTTTACTTTGATTCTAGTTGATTCTCTCTCTCCTTGCTATTATATTGGTGTGTTTTCCATAGGAGGCTACTGCCCTAATCAACAGAGGAAGAGGTAAGAGAAAGAGAGAGAGAGAGAGAGTGTGTGTGTGGTTGTATTTGGAGCTCTTATCAAGCGGCATCTTATGGCATCCAAGCCTGAGACTGTCCTAGGGGAACAGTGGAGAGTGTATAGACTGGATGACCAGACTCATGTGACATCGCTGTGTATCAGGGCTCTTTGTGAGGTTGAATTGACATGAGAGTGTAAAAGAGCTCAACAAAAATTAGATGTCCTGGCAGCTTTGGTTTACTTTCACTAATCAATTTGGCTATGATCTCACCTTTTTTTTTTTTTGGTTCAAGATAAAAAACTGATAAAAGAACATTTGATTAGCAAGATGGAATCAGAAGAGTCAATGTTGCCTGAGGACTTACTCAAATTACTTGATTTTTTTTTTAATATACCAAACTTTCAATTGTCTATAATTATTATGAACAAATAGATTCATTATTAATAGTAAACAAACACATTTCTTGAATTTCTAATTTTTCTCCTTAGGAAGGGAAAAGAATTCATATATATTTGTTTTTATACTTTAGCTATAAGGCAGAGGGGAGTGAATGCTTACCTGCCTTTTTTTTTTTGCCATGCTTGGCAGCATGTGGAATGTATATTCCTGACCAGGGATTGAACCTTTATCCACTACATTGGGAGTTCAGAGTTTTTACCACTAGATGGTCAGGGGAATCCCTTTCCTGTATTTTACCAGTAGAGAAAATGAGACACAGGTACCCCAAGAAGTCTACTTCGAGTCAAACCAGCTGGCCCTCCCCAGAGGTATGACCAGAAGCCTCATCTCATGGTCCTACAATCCAGGCTTTGGGATGTGGACCCAACGAAGGGCATCAGTGACGGACTTACCTGCATGGCAAGACCAGTGCTGTAGATGTCTCCAATGATGCCATTGTCAAGGATCTTCGCGCTGATATTCTCCACGATATTCTTTAGTAACTGACTGAACAGGGCTCTGTAACCGTCCTCTGAACCTATGGGAATCTTGTTGTACATACAGGTCAGAGCCAAGGTCGCCACTGCTCCCGTGTCTGTGGATCACAGCAGAGGGTAAGACCACCTCACCATCGCAACACGAACAATCAACATTTATTGTTTGATTATTGTATTCAGTGATCTCCCTAACCCTGCCGGACAGTCTGTGAAACAGGACCTTTAATGGTCTCCATTTAAGGGATGAGGGGATATGGAGGCTCAAAGGGAACTGCCCAGGGCCACACAGCTAGTAAGTAACAGCCCCAGGACCTGAAGGCAGATCTGGATGACTCCAGTGCTCATGCTCTGACTAACAGCATTTTCGATTGCACTTCTCTTGTCCCAATGATTCTCTTTCAAAATGTCAGCAGTTCGTGAAGTCCCAGCCCTCATCAGCTCTCCACGAAGCCCTCTCTGTCATCCCACACAACAGGTGTGGTCTCTCTCCTGAATTCCTTTAGCCTTTGTTGTTTGGACCCGTCTTGCAGTCTTGGCATTCTCTGCTGTTACTGTGCCCTGTGAGCTCTCAGATGAGGGACAGGGCAGGGTCTGCATCCCCCATAGTATCCAGCACAGGGGTACTGGGCTATTTCATACTTATTATGTGTGAATCGAATGGGCAAACTCTGGTACGATAAAACCAGAACAATTCAAAGACTTGCCAGATGGCATTTTTTTTCACTGGTCTTTTCCTCCCCACTCTGATCTCCACCCTGAAATTGCATCATCTCATTCGGGAGTTCAGAGTTTTACCACTAGATGGTCAGGGAATCCCTTTCCTGTATTTTACCAGTAGAGAAAATGAGACACAGGTACCCCAAGAAGTCTACTTCGAGTCAAACCAGCTGGCCCTCCCCAGAGGTATGACCAGAAGCCTCATCTCATGGTCCTACAATCCAGGCTTTGGGATGTGGACCCAACGAAGGGCATCAGTGACGGACTTACCTGCATGGCAAGACCAGTGCTGTAGATGTCTCCAATGATGCCATTGTCAAGGATCTTCGCGCTGATATTCTCCACGATATTCTTTAGTAACTGACTGAACAGGGCTCTGTAACCGTCCTCTGAACCTATGGGAATCTTGTTGTACATACAGGTCAGAGCCAAGGTCGCCACTGCTCCCGTGTCTGTGGATCACAGCAGAGGGTAAGACCACCTCACCATCGCAACACGAACAATCAACATTTATTGTTTGATTATTGTATTCAGTGATCTCCCTAACCCTGCCGGACAGTCTGTGAAACAGGACCTTTAATGGTCTCCATTTAAGGGATGAGGGGATATGGAGGCTCAAAGGGAACTGCCCAGGGCCACACAGCTAGTAAGTAACAGCCCCAGGACCTGAAGGCAGATCTGGATGACTCCAGTGCTCATGCTCTGACTAACAGCATTTTCGATTGCACTTCTCTTGTCCCAATGATTCTCTTTCAAAATGTCAGCAGTTCGTGAAGTCCCAGCCCTCATCAGCTCTCCACGAAGCCCTCTCTGTCATCCCACACAACAGGTGTGGTCTCTCTCCTGAATTCCTTTAGCCTTTGTTGTTTGGACCCGTCTTGCAGTCTTGGCATTCTCTGCTGTTACTGTGCCCTGTGAGCTCTCAGATGAGGGACAGGGCAGGGTCTGCATCCCCCATAGTATCCAGCACAGGGGTACTGGGCTATTTCATACTTATTATGTGTGAATCGAATGGGCAAACTCTGGTACGATAAAACCAGAACAATTCAAAGACTTGCCAGATGGCATTTTTTTTCACTGGTCTTTTCCTCCCCACTCTGATCTCCACCCTGAAATTGCATCATCTCATTAAGGGTGACCCCAGCGAGGGGAAAGTCCCAGATGGGAAACAGAGGCCAGTCTGTGTTTGGACTGACAATAAAGTCTTAAATGAGGGATGCTACTGGCGTTGATAAGGGGTGAAAAGCTGAGAGGATGCTGTTGCTTAGATAGTGACACAGGAGAAAAGATGACCACAAATAAGGGACATAGCCGTGGCCCTCACAGAGGCCATTCTACAGAGAGGGGATTATTCTATGAAGGAGAAGGATGTGATGGGGTAGAAGATAGAGTTTCCTTTTGTAAGCAGCCATGTGCTTGCAGGTTGCAGGAATAAGAAGGTTCCAGGGCATCCTTGAAGGAGAGCATCATGGGTTTGAGGTTCAGAGAGGAACCGTTTAATATGAAGAGAGTGTTCGGATATCGTAGGGAGAAGCACTGAGTAAAATAGAGTATGAAGGCATCAGTAGTGATCAAAGAGGAGGTTCAGGGTGGGGCTGAGTCTAGACATTGGTTTAATACTTAAATTGATGTTTGGGAACAGCCCATGAGTTGGATGATATGTTTATTGTTCCCAGTGGTGACTCTGTCAGACACATCAAGTTTCTGTCGTGGTTTTTATGTTTTGCTTTCTCTGTTTCATGTATATCTTATATTTCATTTATACTTCATGTGTATGGACAGGAGTCTGCAACTATAGTCCATAGGGTGGTAAAGAGTCAGATACGACTGAAGTGACTTAGCATGTGGGTGTCCAGCAAATATTTGCAAGTATCTCTCATCTATGGACATTTTCCTGGTCCTTAGCTCCTCCTCCATGGAAAGCTCCCTCTCCCTACACCCCACCCTGCTCCTCTAGCTCTACCCTTCAGTGACCTTGATGTTTCCAGCTCAGGGCGGTGCTTGAAACTGGTGACTTACCCACGTCAAAGGGAGAAGTGGTGGCCAGCAGGAGCTTGGCAAAGCGACCTGCTATGGGTAAGGTCGTCTCTGGGTTGTTCTCGCACAGTGCCAAGATCGCCAGACTGGGGCTATAGAAGGTCGAAGCGTAGGAATCGAGGCCTTGAAAGGTAACAGAGAGCCTGCATAAGGCTAACATTCACTATAAGGAAGGCATTTGTAAAAAATGAAAACGCAAAGTTTTGAAATAGACCTTGCTAGAAAG
Organism: Tragulus kanchil; assembly: GCA_022376925.1. Taxonomy (NCBI): domain Eukaryota; kingdom Metazoa; phylum Chordata; class Mammalia; order Artiodactyla; family Tragulidae; genus Tragulus; species Tragulus kanchil. Next base: position 14,311,078 of record JAIOJX010000006.1, on the reverse strand, counting down.
CCTATCAAGAAAGAAAGACACTATGTTGGCAAGAGATAACTTCCTGTGTCTCAGCATAAGAATGTCATTTGGCATGACAACAGATTAAGGGAGCCTGCTGTCTTCAGGAGAAGGCGTGGAGTCGTGTTCCCTGGGATAGTGGTCGTTTCCAGTTCATTGTACTGGAAGTGGAGAGCTCACCTGTGGGGTTATCAGAGTGACCTGAATGGAAGAACATTGCATTTCTTCTGGATACTGCCCCCCTCCCATCCTTTTCTTTACAGATTTAGAATTCTCAGGAAGGGCCATTTGCCTCACTTCTCCATCCCTTCTGATGAGGCCTTACTCGAAGGTGTCCAGTTCTCCATTTGTGTCTGTAGAGCCGATAGTCTGTCCCCAGGGTCCCGGCAGGAGGAGGTGAGCGCCATTATGGTGAGGGCGAGCTGTCCAGTGGTTAAGTCTGTAGAGGAGAGACCAGCCAAGCGAAACAAAGGCGTTCTCAGGGGACAGAGCTCCAGGGGCCGGGCTGAACTTCCTGCTTCTTTCCCGATCATTTTTATTTTATAAACATAATGTGATCAAATGGTTTTTGGACCTTTCTTAAGGAAAGAAGTATGGAAAAATGCTGAAGGATTGTTTAACCTAGTGGCCTCCATGTAACTTGACTGCCTCATCTGGATTTCCTGGTTTAGGAAAGCAGCAAGAATATCCATGCAAATTCATATGTAAAAAAGTATAGTTACAAGATAATTTTGACTTTACTCAAGTTTCTCTAACCTGAACATCAAGTGAACACCTATGAGGTAGACAGAACCAGGTATTTTATTGCTATTATTTTTATGGCTTACTTTTTCCTTCATCATGCCATGTGGAATGGGATCTTAGTCCCCCAACCAGGAATTGAACTTGCACCTCCTTGCATTATAAGTGTGGAGTCTTAACCACTGGACCGCACAGTGCCAAGATCGCCAGACTGGGGCTATAGAAGGTCGAAGCGTAGGAATCGAGGCCTTGAAAGGTAACAGAGAGCCTGCATAAGGCTAACATTCACTATAAGGAAGGCATTTGTAAAAAATGAAAACGCAAAGTTTTGAAATAGACCTTGCTAGAAAGCCTATCAAGAAAGAAAGACACTATGTTGGCAAGAGATAACTTCCTGTGTCTCAGCATAAGAATGTCATTTGGCATGACAACAGATTAAGGGAGCCTGCTGTCTTCAGGAGAAGGCGTGGAGTCGTGTTCCCTGGGATAGTGGTCGTTTCCAGTTCATTGTACTGGAAGTGGAGAGCTCACCTGTGGGGTTATCAGAGTGACCTGAATGGAAGAACATTGCATTTCTTCTGGATACTGCCCCCCTCCCATCCTTTTCTTTACAGATTTAGAATTCTCAGGAAGGGCCATTTGCCTCACTTCTCCATCCCTTCTGATGAGGCCTTACTCGAAGGTGTCCAGTTCTCCATTTGTGTCTGTAGAGCCGATAGTCTGTCCCCAGGGTCCCGGCAGGAGGAGGTGAGCGCCATTATGGTGAGGGCGAGCTGTCCAGTGGTTAAGTCTGTAGAGGAGAGACCAGCCAAGCGAAACAAAGGCGTTCTCAGGGGACAGAGCTCCAGGGGCCGGGCTGAACTTCCTGCTTCTTTCCCGATCATTTTTATTTTATAAACATAATGTGATCAAATGGTTTTTGGACCTTTCTTAAGGAAAGAAGTATGGAAAAATGCTGAAGGATTGTTTAACCTAGTGGCCTCCATGTAACTTGACTGCCTCATCTGGATTTCCTGGTTTAGGAAAGCAGCAAGAATATCCATGCAAATTCATATGTAAAAAAGTATAGTTACAAGATAATTTTGACTTTACTCAAGTTTCTCTAACCTGAACATCAAGTGAACACCTATGAGGTAGACAGAACCAGGTATTTTATTGCTATTATTTTTATGGCTTACTTTTTCCTTCATCATGCCATGTGGAATGGGATCTTAGTCCCCCAACCAGGAATTGAACTTGCACCTCCTTGCATTATAAGTGTGGAGTCTTAACCACTGGACCACCAAGGAAAGCCTGCTCTTCGTGATATTGTTATTAGAATGGTCTGCATTTTGTAAGTGATGGAAGTGAGGTTGATGGGAATCCATGACCACTTCATAGACACAGAGTTAATAAGTGGCAGAGTCAGACCTAGAAGTCTGCTCCTTTGCATTTATTCTAGAGTTCCTTCTGCTTTACCTCTCTCCTTTGTGAATGTCCTGACTTCAGGATACACCCTTCCAGGTATTCAGGGAAAGGTTTTGGGGTGATTCAGGTTCTGTCACAGGTAGCATTGGGGTGGGGAGACTTGTGGGGTGGGTCTATGGGCTGGAGATTCAGGGAGCAGGCAGGAGAACTCTGGTTTCTTACCAGCTGTGTCACTGGCCATGAGATCAAAAGTCAGGAGCTTCTGTGCCTCCAAGTTGTAGGCTCCGGCCAGGTTCATGGCAATCAGGATGCTGGGGTTTGGGAAGGTGGAGTTGACCACAGACCTCTCCATGAGTTCTTGGATGCCATCAACCCAGGGCTGCTCTGCCGAAGGAACCGCTGTGAAGGGCAAAGTTGTTTACTAAACCCCACGTCCGCACTCCCTCTTCTCAGAAATGTGTTTTCTGAGTCTCTTAGGAGAAACCATCTCTCAGACTCAGTATCCTCGGGGATGCCCCCACATAGGGATGATTATGAAAGAGAAATGGAGAAAACGCTGAGGTTTTCTTTGCAGACAAGTTAGTCCCTACATCTTCCTGGATAACCTGGATCTTTAAGAAAGTGATTTTTCACTTAGTAACGTCAAGCACTATGACTCACAGACATTTCATGCTATTTTTAGCATGTTCTTAGAAATCACTGATTTCCTTGCCTCCATTTTTTCTCACTTGAGATGTAGGAAGGATCTGGGATATGACCTATCCTCAGCAGGTACCCAGAACTCTCCCTAGTAGCAGCACATGGTCATAATAATTACTGAGGGTCTCTCCTCTCAACAACCATGGCACTTTTTCCTTCATCATGCCATGTGGAATGGGATCTTAGTCCCCCAACCAGGAATTGAACTTGCACCTCCTTGCATTATAAGTGTGGAGTCTTAACCACTGGACCACCAAGGAAAGCCTGCTCTTCGTGATATTGTTATTAGAATGGTCTGCATTTTGTAAGTGATGGAAGTGAGGTTGATGGGAATCCATGACCACTTCATAGACACAGAGTTAATAAGTGGCAGAGTCAGACCTAGAAGTCTGCTCCTTTGCATTTATTCTAGAGTTCCTTCTGCTTTACCTCTCTCCTTTGTGAATGTCCTGACTTCAGGATACACCCTTCCAGGTATTCAGGGAAAGGTTTTGGGGTGATTCAGGTTCTGTCACAGGTAGCATTGGGGTGGGGAGACTTGTGGGGTGGGTCTATGGGCTGGAGATTCAGGGAGCAGGCAGGAGAACTCTGGTTTCTTACCAGCTGTGTCACTGGCCATGAGATCAAAAGTCAGGAGCTTCTGTGCCTCCAAGTTGTAGGCTCCGGCCAGGTTCATGGCAATCAGGATGCTGGGGTTTGGGAAGGTGGAGTTGACCACAGACCTCTCCATGAGTTCTTGGATGCCATCAACCCAGGGCTGCTCTGCCGAAGGAACCGCTGTGAAGGGCAAAGTTGTTTACTAAACCCCACGTCCGCACTCCCTCTTCTCAGAAATGTGTTTTCTGAGTCTCTTAGGAGAAACCATCTCTCAGACTCAGTATCCTCGGGGATGCCCCCACATAGGGATGATTATGAAAGAGAAATGGAGAAAACGCTGAGGTTTTCTTTGCAGACAAGTTAGTCCCTACATCTTCCTGGATAACCTGGATCTTTAAGAAAGTGATTTTTCACTTAGTAACGTCAAGCACTATGACTCACAGACATTTCATGCTATTTTTAGCATGTTCTTAGAAATCACTGATTTCCTTGCCTCCATTTTTTCTCACTTGAGATGTAGGAAGGATCTGGGATATGACCTATCCTCAGCAGGTACCCAGAACTCTCCCTAGTAGCAGCACATGGTCAGAATAATTACTGAGGGTCTCTCCCTCTCAACAACCATCAACCCTGCAATAGTATTTCAACCTTTCTTAATGTAAAGTGCATAGACTTCCCTCTCAAAGAACACACACCATGAAATCAGGAAAGATGAACCCTACACACTTGCACCCTGTAATAGTTGTTATTCTCAGGCACTATCTCATTACCAGCTATCAGTGTCTGAGGTTTCTGCTCGTCCCCAGGGGAACCACTTCCTTGATGTCCTTGGAAAAAATGCTCTACTCACAGCATGAACTTCGGGTCTGAGTGCTGGTCCCAGCCATAGCCCAGAGAAGGGTCAGGAGCTGGAGGGCAACCTGGGTCATCCCCCTGTCTCCTGTTCCACCCATGTCTCCTGTTCACAAGTCCCAGTATCGCAGGGATTGTGTTTCTCTACTTTCCCTTATATATGCTTCTCTTTGTAAAGCAGTCTGTCCTCCCCATCCTAGCCACTGCTAATCATTTAGTTGATAGAGTTAGTTTCCATTTGCATATCTAAGTTTACCTACTCCAGACCTTCTAAGATGTTTGAAGGTCACATTGAGGCAGCATAGTCAAAGGAAACTCTTGGAACTTAGTATACAGTGAAGGCTGTGTCCTTTACTAAACTCCCAAGAGGCTATAAAAGGGACTTTCTCCTAAGCCTTTTCACACCCAGACAAACTCTTGGCTCTTTATCACCAACCATGTCATTGAGGTTGGGGTGATTCTTGAGGCCCCACCTCACTTACAGTTCATGGGGTTCTCATGACAAGAATACTGGAGTGGTCTGCCATTCCCTCCTCCAGTGGAACATGTTTTGTCAGAACTCTGCACTATGACTTGTCTTTCTTGGGTGGCCCTGTACCACATGGCTTATAGTTTCATTGAATTGCACCCTTTCTACAACAATGTCTTGAAGAATTGGGCAAACTCTGGGAGGTGGGAAGAACAGGAAGTTGCAGACAAGTAGCCAACCGTGATTTTTCACTAGTGTGATCAAAATTTAATTACTGAGGGTTTTTTCTCCTGAGATGTAGGAAGGATCTGGGATATGACCTATCCTCAGCAGGTACCCAGAACTCTCCCTAGTAGCAGCACATGGTCAGAATAATTACTGAGGGTCTCTCCCTCTCAACAACCATCAACCCTGCAATAGTATTTCAACCTTTCTTAATGTAAAGTGCATAGACTTCCCTCTCAAAGAACACACACCATGAAATCAGGAAAGATGAACCCTACACACTTGCACCCTGTAATAGTTGTTATTCTCAGGCACTATCTCATTACCAGCTATCAGTGTCTGAGGTTTCTGCTCGTCCCCAGGGGAACCACTTCCTTGATGTCCTTGGAAAAAATGCTCTACTCACAGCATGAACTTCGGGTCTGAGTGCTGGTCCCAGCCATAGCCCAGAGAAGGGTCAGGAGCTGGAGGGCAACCTGGGTCATCCCCCTGTCTCCTGTTCCACCCATGTCTCCTGTTCACAAGTCCCAGTATCGCAGGGATTGTGTTTCTCTACTTTCCCTTATATATGCTTCTCTTTGTAAAGCAGTCTGTCCTCCCCATCCTAGCCACTGCTAATCATTTAGTTGATAGAGTTAGTTTCCATTTGCATATCTAAGTTTACCTACTCCAGACCTTCTAAGATGTTTGAAGGTCACATTGAGGCAGCATAGTCAAAGGAAACTCTTGGAACTTAGTATACAGTGAAGGCTGTGTCCTTTACTAAACTCCCAAGAGGCTATAAAAGGGACTTTCTCCTAAGCCTTTTCACACCCAGACAAACTCTTGGCTCTTTATCACCAACCATGTCATTGAGGTTGGGGTGATTCTTGAGGCCCCACCTCACTTACAGTTCATGGGGTTCTCATGACAAGAATACTGGAGTGGTCTGCCATTCCCTCCTCCAGTGGAACATGTTTTGTCAGAACTCTGCACTATGACTTGTCTTTCTTGGGTGGCCCTGTACCACATGGCTTATAGTTTCATTGAATTATGCAAGCCCCTTTGCTACAACAAGGCTGTGATCTGTGAAGGAGAAACTTGGGCAAACTCTGGGAGGTGGGAAGAACAGGGAAGCCTGGTGTACTGCTGTCCATGGGGTCACCAACAGTTGGACCCGACTTGGCGACTGGACACCAACACCCTACTTACAGTCTGAAGCACTTGCTTTACGGGAAGTCCTTTTAGGCTCTCAGGTGAGCCTCCTCCAGCTGAGGTCTGGCCTTATGCAATGATGATTTAACAAGTCCTTTTAGGCTCTCAGGTGAGCCTCCTCCAGCTGAGGTCTGGCCTTATGCAATGATGATTTAACTCATTGGCACCTTAAAGGCAGATCTGGTTTTTGATTGAATGCGCCCATAGCTCAGGTCCTCGGATGTAACTCAGTTCATGCTTAGACATGAACTTTTCTTTTAAAGGGAGTTCTGCTGAAATGAACATTAGAGTCATTTCTTTATTTTCATGCAAATTTGATGATATGACTAAGAGTGATTTTTATGGTGAAATAAAAGGAAAATAACTGTGGGGAAGAAGAGAGGCCTAGGGGAGGCAGCTGGAGAGGAGATGAAACTGTTCCTCAGACGTTGAGGACTAAATTTTATGTATAAGTCTTACATTTTACCCTTTCTCTAGGGCAGTATTTTTCACTCTACCTGCTGCCTGTATGAAGCCAATATGTCTTCTCAGTTCCTCCCTTGCACCTGGGTTTCAGAGTGGGAGTCTCCTATGAACTTCCTCTTTGACCTTGTTGGTTGCTACTGCACCATAAGATAGAACGTTATCTCCATTTCCTCCAGTTGCCCAAGGTCACCCAGATAGTTAGCAGAGGAACTGTGAATAGAACTAAGACAGGTAGGTTTTAATCTTTATCACCAACCATGTCATTGAGGTTGGGGTGATTCTTGAGGCCCCACCTCACTTACAGTTCATGGGGTTCTCATGACAAGAATACTGGAGTGGTCTGCCATTCCCTCCTCCAGTGGAACATGTTTTGTCAGAACTCTGCACTATGACTTGTCTTTCTTGGGTGGCCCTGTACCACATGGCTTATAGTTTCATTGAATTATGCAAGCCCCTTTGCTACAACAAGGCTGTGATCTGTGAAGGAGAAACTTGGGCAAACTCTGGGAGGTGGGAAGAACAGGGAAGCCTGGTGTACTGCTGTCCATGGGGTCACCAACAGTTGGACCCGACTTGGCGACTGGACACCAACACCCTACTTACAGTCTGAAGCACTTGCTTTACGGGAAGTCCTTTTAGGCTCTCAGGTGAGCCTCCTCCAGCTGAGGTCTGGCCTTATGCAATGATGATTTAACAAGTCCTTTTAGGCTCTCAGGTGAGCCTCCTCCAGCTGAGGTCTGGCCTTATGCAATGATGATTTAACTCATTGGCACCTTAAAGGCAGATCTGGTTTTTGATTGAATGCGCCCATAGCTCAGGTCCTCGGATGTAACTCAGTTCATGCTTAGACATGAACTTTTCTTTTAAAGGGAGTTCTGCTGAAATGAACATTAGAGTCATTTCTTTATTTTCATGCAAATTTGATGATATGACTAAGAGTGTTTTTTATGGTGAAATAAAAGGAAAATAACTGTGGGGAAGAAGAGAGGCCTAGGGGAGGCAGCTGGAGAGGAGATGAAACTGTTCCTCAGACGTTGAGGACTAAATTTTATGTATAAGTCTTACATTTTACCCTTTCTCTAGGGCAGTATTTTTCACTCTACCTGCTGCCTGTATGAAGCCAATATGTCTTCTCAGTTCCTCCCTTGCACCTGGGTTTCAGAGTGCGCAGTCTCCCTATGAACTTCCTCTTTGACCTTGTTGGTTGCTACTGCACCATAAGATAGAACGTTATCTCCATTTCCTCCAGTTGCCCAAGGTCACCCAGATAGTTAGCAGAGGAACTGTGAATAGAACTAAGACAGGTAGGTCTAATCTTTACCACTTCACTTTTTCCTGAGGTTGTCTTCTCTCTAATACTAAATTCCTTTTAGTGTGAAATGATTAGAACATGCTCTTTTTGTATAGTTGTTGATCTTTTATTGGACACACAAAGAGAGAATTAGAGGTTATCGAATGTGCTGTTAGGATTGAGGGATAAATGAAAAGGAAGGTGTAAGATCAATTTCCACATGGAATTCCACTCAAAAAGGAACAGACCTAGCTGAGGAAAATTTGAATCAATTAGTATTTGCTCCAGCAAACCTCCAAATCATCTCCTTTTTTGACAACATAAGTCCCAGCTCCTGAAAAGAAAGAAGGAGAAGTGGGTCAAATAATTGGACCACCATCTCATCAAATAATAGATTTTGCTCTCCTTGATCCTTGGAGAAGGAAATGGCAGTCCACTCTAGTATTCTTGCCTGGAATCCCATGGACAGAGGGGTCTGGTGGGCTACAGTCCATGGAGTTGCAAAGAGTCATACACAACTGAGCGACTGAGCATGTTCTCAGATCCTTGGCATGTTCCCCACCAAGGCTTACACACTCACACCTGAACACTTTGGGCATCTCATTCTTCAAGGTTGTTTCTTTTACTCTCCTTTACCTTGGTCCAGTGGTTGGCCATGGTTCAGAAGTTTCCAGTAAGTTCTGTCCTCATTGCTAGCCTTTATGCCCTGAACAGAGGTGATGTAAGGGCCCCATGATGTCTCCTCCATTGTGAAGCTGTGGGCAACAGTGAATGGATGCATGAATTTAGGGTGTTCCAAGGCAAATCTCCCATGGGCACTTTTTTTTAAATGTACCTAAGAATCATTTGAAGATATCACACAGGTCTCCTGGCCCTATTCCCATATGCCTTGACTCTGGAAGTCTGGGCCAGGACCAGGAATCTGTTTTATAAATATTCTAGGTCATTATGAAGAAGTCAGTCTACAATCCATGCAGATTAGAGAGACAACTGTCCATGGTTTTTACCCCTCCCTCCTGCCATAGTAGACACTTTGCCGTCAACAAGCTCCTAATCTTCTACCCAAGACAGTAACAGTTGAAGATACTAAAGCAGTACAAGAAAGTGTTACTTAATGGTCCCAGAGACACTCAGAAAAAAGGAAAGGATAATTTAATAGTTCATGTTTATTTATTAAAAAAGTGATGTGATTGATGTCTGTTTCATATTCCATAGTCAGATTTTCCTACCTTCCTGGGAACACTTTAAAACAAACTTTGTAGTTACATATACACACAGATGTATATTTTCACATATATGGTTTTCTCTGTTGCATCTTAAAGTGTGTTATTAGACGCAATAAATGCCATTTAGGTTTAAGGAGACATATAAGCCATATTTTTCACTATCTTAATTTTAACCTTCGAACTCTTCAGACCAGGGAACCTTAATCTAGAAGTCCATGAATCTCCTGAAAGGTGATGGTGGCACAGAGAAGCTTTGGAGCATTTGTGAAACCTCTGACTTAAATGACAGATTTTGCTCTCCTTGATCCTTGGAGAAGGAAATGGCAGTCCACTCTAGTATTCTTGCCTGGAATCCCATGGACAGAGGGGTCTGGTGGGCTACAGTCCATGGAGTTGCAAAGAGTCATACACAACTGAGCGACTGAGCATGTTCTCAGATCCTTGGCATGTTCCCCACCAAGGCTTACACTCACTCCTGAACACTTTGGGCATCTCATTCTTCAAGGTTGTTTCTTTTACTCTCCTTTACCTTGGTCCAGTGGTTGGCCATGGTTCAGAAGTTTCCAGTAAGTTCTGTCCTCATTGCTAGCCTTTATGCCCTGAACAGAGGTGATGTAAGGGCCCCATGATGTCTCCTCCATTGTGAAGCTGTGGGCAACAGTGAATGGATGCATGAATTTAGGGTGTTCCAAGGCAAATCTCCCATGGGCACTTTTTTTTAAATGTACCTAAGAATCATTTGAAGATATCACACAGGTCTCCTGGCCCTATTCCCATATGCCTTGACTCTGGAAGTCTGGGCCAGGACCAGGAATCTGTTTTATAAATATTCTAGGTCATTATGAAGAAGTCAGTCTACAATCCATGCAGATTAGAGAGACAACTGTCCATGGTTTTACCCTCCCTCCTGCCATAGTAGACACTTTGCCATCAACAAGCTCCTAATCTTCTACCCAAGACAGTAACAGTTGAAGATACTAAAGCAGTACAAGAAAGTGTTACTTAATGGTCCCAGAGACACTCAGAAAAAAGGAAAGGATAATTTAATAGTTCATGTTTATTTATTAAAAAAGTGATGTGATTGATGTCTGTTTCATATTCCATAGTCAGATTTTCCTACCTTCCTGGGAACACTTTAAAACAAACTTTGTAGTTACATATACACACAGATGTATATTTTCACATATATGGTTTTCTCTGTTGCATCTTAAAGTGTGTTATTAGACGCAATAAATGCCATTTAGGTTTAAGGAGACATATAAGCCATATTTTTCACTATCTTAATTTTAACCTTCGAACTCTTCAGACCAGGGAACCTTAATCTAGAAGTCCATGAATCTCCTGAAAGGTGATGGTGGCACAGAGAAGCTTTGGAGCATTTGTGAAACCTCTGACTTAAATGACAGATTTTGCATTCACATTTAGAGAATGAACTCATGGTTACCAGCGGGGAAAGGGCGGCTGGTGGAGGTCGGGGGGGATGGACTAGAAGTTTGGGACGGACGTGTACACACTACTATATGTGGAATAGATCGCCAACAAGGGCCTCCTGTGTAACACCGGGAACTCTGCTTAATATTCTGTATTAATCTAAATGGGAAAAGAATTTGAAAAAGAATAGGTACCCTTATGGGCATCTGATCACTTTACTGTACACCTGTAATAACACATCAGCATTAATCAGCTATACTCCAATAGAAAATTTAAGAAAATGACACATTTTATGAATATATTCATTTTTCTGGGATGAGAATAATACCACTCATCTGACTTTCAAAAGGGTCAGTAATTAAAAACAGGTAAGAATCACTCTTCAAGACACCAAATGTCTGACTTAAGAGGTTCTATTAATTGAAGTCATTTTACTGACAGAAGAGAGATGTCTGGTACTTATTTATTTATTAATATTTACTCCATGCTAGAAGAGGAAAAGTTTACCCCCCACCCCTTTTTAAAATTTTGGCCTCTTTCATTGCTTTTTTATTTATTTTCATCCATCTTTGTTCTTTGGCCTGTGTGGGCCTCCCAGTGCAGTGGCCTCTCTAATTGCAGATCACCAACTCTGGGCGCATACACTTCAGAGCCCTGGCTAGTAATTGGACACACTGGTCCAGCTACTCCGTGGCATGTGGTATATTCCCGGGCCAGGGATTGAACCAGTGTACTTTGCACTGCAAGGTGGACTCTTTACTCACTGGACCGCCAGGGAAGCCCTAACTTCCCTTTTTTTAACCCCTGCTGTGCTATGTCAGGGCATATACACACAGATGTATACAAATTGGTTTCTGTTGCATCTTAAAGTGTGTTATTAGACGCAATAAATGCCATTTAGGTTTAAGGAGACATATAAGCCATATTTTTCACTATCTTAATTTTAACCTTCGAACTCTTCAGACCAGGGAACCTTAATCTAGAAGTCCATGAATCTCCTGAAAGGTGATGGTGGCACAGAGAAGCTTTGGAGCATTTGTGAAACCTCTGACTTAAATGACAGATTTTGCATTCACATTTAGAGAATGAACTCATGGTTACCAGCGGGGAAAGGGCGGCTGGTGGAGGTCGGGGGGGATGGACTAGAAGTTTGGGACGGACGTGTACACACTACTATATGTGGAATAGATCGCCAACAAGGGCCTCCTGTGTAACACCGGAACTCTGCTTAATATTCTGTATTAATCTAAATGGGAAAAGAATTTGAAAAAGAATAGGTACCCTTATGGGCATCTGATCACTTTACTGTACACCTGTAATAACACATCAGCATTAATCAGCTATACTCCAATAGAAAATTTAAGAAAATGACACATTTTATGAATATATTCATTTTTCTGGGATGAGAATAATACCACTCATCTGACTTTCAAAAGGGTCAGTAATTAAAAACAGGTAAGAATCACTCTTCAAGACACCAAATGTCTGACTTAAGAGGTTCTATTAATTGAAGTCATTTTACTGACAGAAGAGAGATGTCTGGTACTTATTTATTTATTAATATTTACTCCATGCTAGAAGAGGAAAAGTTTACCCCCCACCCCTTTTTAAAATTTTGGCCTCTTTCATTGCTTTTTTATTTATTTTCATCCATCTTTGTTCTTTGGCCTGTGTGGGCCTCCCAGTGCAGTGGCCTCTCTAATTGCAGATCACCAACTCTGGGCGCATACACTTCAGAGCCCTGGCTAGTAATTGGACACACTGGTCCAGCTACTCCGTGGCATGTGGTATATTCCCGGGCCAGGGATTGAACCAGTGTACTTTGCACTGCAAGGTGGACTCTTTACTCACTGGACCGCCAGGGAAGCCCTAACTTCCCTTTTTTTAACCCCTGCTGTGCTATGTCAGGGGCAGAGTGGCTTCCCATGTGGTGTGAACAGTAAAGAAGCTGCCTGCCAGTGCAGGAGACCTAAGTAAGGGAAGTAGGTTTGATCCCCCGGCCGGGAAGATCTCCTGGAGAATGCACTCCAGTGTTCTTAGCTGGAGTATCCCAGGGACCTAGCAGTCTGGTGGGCTACAGCTCCTAGGGTCATGCAGAGTTGGAGAGAACTGAAGTGATTTCGCACACATGCATCTGCTATGTGCATGAACAGAAAGGGTACTAACTGAGAGGTGTTTTAAATGTACTTGTATGCAAGTGCAGATGTATTCCTGCTGAGGCATAATCACATTAAATTCCTTAACTTTAGGCCATGGATAGACTTACCCAAATAGAGTCTTGTTTTTTTCCTGAGCGGCCTTCATCACATCGAGGAAGACAGAATCCTTTCTCACCATGACTTGGGTGGTATTTAATGTTTTATTGATTCGCACAGAGTAACTGACTAAGATATTCGAAGGTGAGGTAGTAGGTCTCACAGATACAGGCTTATCAGTGGAGATGTTGAATTTAACTGGAAGAGACAGAAAAGCAGAGGAAAATTATTATTCAGAGCAATAAAAATGATGTCAGAGTTTGCACACCCATCAACCCCTATGCCACGACTCTTTCCCCTTAATGCAGAAGATGGCTTGTACAAGGAGCCAGGGACAGCAATTAAGAGGGCGATCTCTCACCCAACTAGAGCACAGATTAAAACCCAGTACTTACTGGATGGAGAAAGCTTGTGTTTGCCTCAACTTCCAACTCTTTCAGCAATTCAGTTGCCCCATTTCCCATTTCTCATAGAGGCTCCTGAGTTTTTTGCTTTGGTGCAGCATACAATAATGCTCCCCCTCTTCTTTCTTGCTTTTTTCTTTTTTGTGCCTTTTAAGGTTTTGTAATGTTTAAAAATAATTCTATTTCATTATTTAGTTTTGGCTGTGCTGGGTCTTCATTGCTACCCGGGCCTGTCTCTAGCTGCGGTGAACAGGGGTGCTATTCTCTAGTTGTGGGGTGCAGGTTTCTCATTGCAGAGGCTTTTCCTGTTGTGGAGCACGGGCTCTAGGGTGTGCAGGCTTCAGTGGTCATGATTCCCAGGCTCTACAGCATGGGCTCAGCAGTCGTGGCACTTGGGCCTAGTTGCTCCATGGGATCTTCCCAAATCAGGGACTGAACCCGTGTCTCCTGCCATAGGCAGGTGGATTCCTTACCACTGAGCCACTGGGGAAGCCCCTGTGCCTTTAGATGTTTACCAAGGTGCTGACATATAGGGGAATTCCTTGGTGGTCCAATGGTTAAGACTCCGCACTCCCAATGCAGGGGTCCGGGGTTCAATCCCTGATCAGGGAACTAGATCCCACATGCGGCAACTAAGACTGAGCACAGCCAAATAAATATGTTAAAAAGAAAGAGAGACGTGTTCAATTCATGGGTTGGGAAGATCCTCTGGAGAAGGAAGTGACAATCCTTTCCAGTATTCTTGCGTGGAAAGTTACATGAACAGAGGAGCTTGGCAGGCTACAGTCCAGGGGGTTGCCAAGAGTTGGATATGACTGAGCACCTTTAATCAATGCTGTCTTATTTGTTAGTGTTTGAACTAAGAACAGCATCTACCATCCTGTTAAGGACGCATCCTCAGGTGGTATGGTCCCTGATGACATATAGAAGGCTGAGTTCTATCTGGGAACTGTTATACCTTAGAGGCTTAACCGGTCACTTATGATCCCTGAGGACACCTAAGTCTCACACACTTTGGGTGTTAGGCTGAAAGGCAAAACAGTTTGCTCATTCGTGCTATACCTGGACTGTGGCCACAAGAAGAGTCGTTGTTGACATCCAAGTAGGTCTTTCCCATCAGGGCAGGGAGGATCTGGGCTGCGGCAATTGGCAGCTTAAATACTCCCTGAGAAATGTTGTGAAATACTGTTTCCAGAGTTTGTCGGCAATTTGTATTATTTTTGTAGTAGTCTGATGAGACAAAGAGAGCCTAGTGTGTGTGAAACAGAGAGAATGAGAATAAATGAGAGAAATTTCACATTATGGGAAAGCCTATATCTAAGTAATTTAGTAAGTCTTTATTGGACATGGACTACATAGAAACCACCTTAGACCACAAAGATACTTTTCAAGAAGTTTATAAGATAGTTTAGGTGGGGAGGTAGGCATTAGTTAATCTCTCAAACTTTTGCAAAATCAATGTGAACATACTTTCTCTGTGGTTTTCAGTCTTGTATTGCTGACACTGAGACCATAACTGTCAAAGAGGAAGCTCTCCATAAATAGGGTTAACAGATTCTTGGGAAAGAGCCCCTAAGATGAGTGCCACAAGACAGGGGCTCCTCCCCGCTTAATCCTGCTGGGGCTGGGGACTGCACAGAAGAAGGTGAGTGGCAGGCAAGCCAGTGAAGCTTCACTTGCCACTCCATGCCACTCACATTACCTCTTAAACCATTGCTTGCATTACTGCCTGACCCATCTCTCTGCCCACTTCCACTGAAAAATGGAATTGTCTTCCCCAAAACTGGTCCCTGATGCCAAAAAGGTTAGGGACCACTGCCCTAAGAGAAGCGCCCAGTAGTATAGTCTTTCTGAAGAGGACGAGCTTGATAAGCTTTAGTAAGACTGAGGAAAGTCTTGGTGGAGAAGGCGATACTTGAATGGGACTTGGAGGTTTGATGGCGTTTCAGTGGGAGACATGAGGAGGCTAACATGTGACAAAAGGGAACCAAGTAGGAATGGCCAGGGCCTGGCCTGGCCATGGTGAAAATATCTGCTTTTTAGTAAATCTCCAGAGGATTCCTTTTAGCTTTCTTGGTGTAGAGGAAACACACAAGGCAACTGAGGAAGGAGAGCCTTGAGAAGTAGATCCTCGAATGTCATGATGTGGTGCCTGCAAATTCACACCAAAGACTTGGTGAAGTCTTCTTTTTCCCTATTATCCTTTCTTCATCTCTTCTTGTATCTATCCCTTAGAGTTGAGTTGATCAGTGACTAAATGCAGGGATAAATTCTCACTCTTCAGAGAACATATACTGCACATGTAGGCATTGAGTGTGAGTTTTGAAATCAACTATGTTGGTTCCATCCCCTCTGCATCATGTTTTGGCTTTGTTCTGTCAGGCAGTTTACCCATACTCCGTGATTCATGCTCTTATTCTAGGAAATGGAGGTAATCATTCTTTCTTCATTGGGTGCTTGTATGCATTAACGACCTAATGTCAATAGATACCAGCTGCTGTTTCTGCCACTACCACTTATTCTTTCCATAACAGTAACCTAATTTGGGAGGTAAGATGACACACCAAACGATGGTATGCGGTAAAGCATGAATTTACATGTTATAGAACAACAAAATAGGCTGTAGCAGGTGCTAGCATTTCTTAAACGTAGTGAGGAAAATCCATATAGGAACATCCGATATGAAAAGGTAAAAAAAGAGATTCTTGGGAAAGAGCCCTAAGATGAGTGCCACAAGACAGGGCTCCTCCCGCTTAATCCTGCTGGGGCTGGGGACTGCACAGAAGAAGGTGAGTGGCAGGCAAGCCAGTGAAGCTTCACTTGCCACTCCATGCCACTCACATTACCTCTTAAACCATTGCTTGCATTACTGCCTGACCCATCTCTCTGCCCACTTCCACTGAAAAATGGAATTGTCTTCCCCAAAACTGGTCCCTGATGCCAAAAAGGTTAGGGACCACTGCCCTAAGAGAAGCGCCCAGTAGTATAGTCTTTCTGAAGAGGACGAGCTTGATAAGCTTTAGTAAGACTGAGGAAAGTCTTGGTGGAGAAGGCGATACTTGAATGGGACTTGGAGGTTTGATGGCGTTTCAGTGGGAGACATGAGGAGGCTAACATGTGACAAAAGGGAACCAAGTAGGAATGGCCAGGGCCTGGCCTGGCCATGGTGAAAATATCTGTTTTTTAGTAAATCTCCAGAGGATTCCTTTTAGCTTTCTTGGTGTAGAGGAAACACACAAGGCAACTGAGGAAGGAGAGCCTTGAGAAGTAGATCCTCGAATGTCATGATGTGGTGCCTGCAAATTCACACCAAAGACTTGGTGAAGTCTTCTTTTTCCCTATTATCCTTTCTTCATCTCTTCTTGTATCTATCCCTTAGAGTTGAGTTGATCAGTGACTAAATGCAGGGATAAATTCTCACTCTTCAGAGAACATATACTGCACATGTAGGCATTGAGTGTGAGTTTTGAAATCAACTATGTTGGTTCCATCCCCTCTGCATCATGTTTTGGCTTTGTTCTGTCAGGCAGTTTACCCATACTCCGTGATTCATGCTCTTATTCTAGGAAATGGAGGTAATCATTCTTTCTTCATTGGGTGCTTGTATGCATTAACGACCTAATGTCAATAGATACCAGCTGCTGTTTCTGCCACTACCACTTATTCTTTCCATAACAGTAACCTAATTTGGGAGGTAAGATGACACACCAAACGATGGTATGCGGTAAAGCATGAATTTACATGTTATAGAACAACAAAATAGGCTGTAGCAGGTGCTAGCATTTCTTAAACGTAGTGAGGAAAATCCATATAGGAACATCCGATATGAAAAGGTAAAGGAGAGGAGGATATTTTAGGCAGAAGAAGGGAAATCACATGAGTGAAAGAAAGTCAGTCTAGGAAAAGGGATGGATAATAAGTCCTTAGGAGACCAAGCAGGAAAGATGTTGGTTTCTGCCACAACTTCCTTCTCTGTCTCCTGTTTTGCCCTCTGACTTACCTGCATAGCTTCTCCTGTGCTAAATATGTTTCCAAAGAGGCCACCTGTCCTCTCCGACTGGATCTTATTTGCCAGTGACGTTATATAATTACTGATTATATCCTCTCTTTTTGCTTCAACATTCTCTTGTATACTCCTATGCACACAGGTGAGAGCAAGAACCGCCACTGCTCCAATATCTGTCAGGAAGCAAAACATTGGTGACTGAGTTGACTAACCATCCTGGTTCACCCTGAACTGAGTAGTTTTCTGGTATGTGGGGCTTTCACAACTAACAATAGGGTGAATCAGGACAAAATGGGATGCATGGGCATGCTAGTTAATGATGCAAGAGTAGAATTTCAAGATAAAATAGACATCCTCTTGCCCTAACCTCTCAAATATGTCACGATTCCTTCCTTATGTTGGGTAATGATGAGCCTTGTACTTATAAACTCACATCTTGGTATAGAAACACATATCAGTTTGTTGGTGGCAACACGCAGTCTGCTCTTACATAGTGGTTGTTCTCATCTTTTTCATGTTTCAACCATGTTGGCAAAGAAGCCGAGAAAATCCAGGATGATACATCAGACAAAAATGTCTCTGTACAAAGTTCTAAGTTTTCTACTAGATTGATTTAAAAATAGAGAACTGTTTATAGACATAAAGATATTGTGGAGACCGAACAGTGGGAGGGAGTAACATGGAAACCTTAAAAAGCTTTTCATGTGCTAGGGGAATCATGTTTTCTGTCAGGCAGTTTCCCTAGGAAATTGGAGGTAATCATTCTTTCTTCATTGGGTGCTTGTATGCATTAACGACCTAATGTCAATAGATACCAGCTGCTGTTTCTGCCACTACCACTTATTCTTTCCATAACAGTAACCTAATTTGGGAGGTAAGATGACACACCAAACGATGGTATGCGGTAAAGCATGAATTTACATGTTATAGAACAACAAAATAGGCTGTAGCAGGTGCTAGCATTTCTTAAACGTAGTGAGGAAAATCCATATAGGAACATCCGATATGAAAAGGTAAAGGAGAGGAGGATATTTTAGGCAGAAGAAGGGAAATCACATGAGTGAAAGAAAGTCAGTCTAGGAAAAGGGATGGATAATAAGTCCTTAGGAGACCAAGCAGGAAAGATGTTGGTTTCTGCCACAACTTCCTTCTCTGTCTCCTGTTTTGCCCTCTGACTTACCTGCATAGCTTCTCCTGTGCTAAATATGTTTCCAAAGAGGCCACCTGTCCTCTCCGACTGGATCTTATTTGCCAGTGACGTTATATAATTACTGATTATATCCTCTCTTTTTGCTTCAACATTCTCTTGTATACTCCTATGCACACAGGTGAGAGCAAGAACCGCCACTGCTCCAATATCTGTCAGGAAGCAAAACATTGGTGACTGAGTTGACTAACCATCCTGGTTCACCCTGAACTGAGTAGTTTTCTGGTATGTGGGGCTTTCACAACTAACAATAGGGTGAATCAGGACAAAATGGGATGCATGGGCATGCTAGTTAATGATGCAAGAGTAGAATTTCAAGATAAAATAGACATCCTCTTGCCCTAACCTCTCAAATATGTCACGATTCCTTCCTTATGTTGGGTAATGATGAGCCTTGTACTTATAAACTCACATCTTGGTATAGAAACACATATCAGTTTGTTGGTGGCAACACGCAGTCTGCTCTTACATAGTGGTTGTTCTCATCTTTTTCATGTTTCAACCATGTTGGCAAAGAAGCCGAGAAAATCCAGGATGATACATCAGACAAAAATGTCTCTGTACAAAGTTCTAAGTTTTCTACTAGATTGATTTAAAAATAGAGAACTGTTTATAGACATAAAGATATTGTGGAGACCGAACAGTGGGAGGGAGTAACATGGAAACCTATACTGTCATGTGTAGAAAAGATAGCTATTGTCATTGTGCTAGGGGAATAGGAGTACCTACAACCACTTGGAGCGATGGTCTGGAGGGATGGGAGGGGGGGAACTGGGTGGGGGGAGGGTCCAGGGATATGCATATGAATGATCTGGGAACATACATGTACAAAAATAAATAAATTAAAAAAAAAAAAAAAGCTCCTTAATGGGGTGGGGGGAAATGAGGCAAGAGATTAGAAGAATGAGGGTAAGATTTGCTTTTCTGACTCAATACTTGGTTCCTTCTGTTTTTTTTTAGGTGTGGTGCCTTCCATTTCATAGAAAAAGGATATAAGAAACTCACATTCTCCTTATTATTCTGAGACAGTGAATGGTGACTCTCTGAGATTCTTGGAGAAAAATGAACTTGTGGATCTGGGTCCATAGGGACAAAGCACCAACACTACCTGTCTAAAGGGGACTCCTTTTTAGATGTGTAACCTGATCCAGTGGGATGTTTCTGGTCCTTTTCTACAGTGGATACACATGCTATTGATCAAAATATTGCATCTCACCACTGGAGAGGTTGTATGGTTCAGGTAAGCCTACACACCCAAATGATCCCCATGGTTTAGAGAAAGATACAGGGTTAAGAGAAATGAATTCCCCTGCATTCTTTAACAATCATGCTTCCTAAGATGTCTTATCTGAAAATCTTCATGATATATTCTCATTTTACAAGTAGGCAAATTAAAGTCAAGAGTTTACATCCATTGGTTACTCAGAGAGAAGGGGGAGTAGGAATTGGGTCCTTCTATATTGCACATACAGAAAGAGGCTCAAAACCCACACAATATCCATTTTTCCAGAAAAAATTATTTTCTGAGAAGACTAGGGTAAAGAGGATAGAAAAAATTCAAGTACTTTTGGTAGAAAATTCAAAAGGCAAGGCCTCCTGGTGCCCATGAGCTAGAAACCAAGGGAATTGAGTTTAATGACTTACCTACTGAGAAGTGACTGTCAAAATAATAGTTCTTATTTTCAGGATTGAAGTAATGAGTAACGCTGGTGATTGAATAGTTCCCGTTGAACAGACACAAGGCCATCAGGGCCAGGCTGAGCTGGTAATAGTTAGTAAGTGGATTGTCATTGTGTGTTTCTATCAGAGTAAAAAGAAATATCTTATTCATGGAAGTGGTACTGGAGTAGTACATTTTAAGCTAATTCCTATGTACTTTATCTTCATTTCTTTACTTTTAAGGACAGGTGAATAACAGAGGGGAGAGATTGCTCAGAGAATCGGCAAACTTGAGAAATTTAAAGGCTCTTAAGGTCCATCGAGGGCTTTCTTGGTGGCTGAGACAGTACAGAATCTGCCTGCAATGCAGGAGACCAAACGTTCCGTTTTTTAGGTGTGGTGCCTTCCATTTCATAGGGATAAAAACTCACTTCTCCTTATTATTCTGAGACAGTGAATGGTGACTCTCTGAGATTCTTGGAGAAAAATGAACTTGTGGATCTGGGTCCATAGGGACAAAGCACCAACACTACCTGTCTAAAGGGGACTCCTTTTTAGATGTGTAACCTGATCCAGTGGGATGTTTCTGGTCCTTTTCTACAGTGGATACACATGCTATTGATCAAAATATTGCATCTCACCACTGGAGAGGTTGTATGGTTCAGGTAAGCCTACACACCCAAATGATCCCCATGGTTTAGAGAAAGATACAGGGTTAAGAGAAATGAATTCCTGCATTCTTTAACAATCATGCTTCCTAAGATGTCTTATCTGAAAATCTTCATGATATATTCTCATTTTACAAGTAGGCAAATTAAAGTCAAGAGTTTACATCCATTGGTTACTCAGAGAGAAGGGGGAGTAGGAATTGGGTCCTTCTATATTGCACATACAGAAAGAGGCTCAAAACCCACACAATATCCATTTTTCCAGAAAAAATTATTTTCTGAGAAGACTAGGGTAAAGAGGATAGAAAAAATTCAAGTACTTTTGGTAGAAAATTCAAAAGGCAAGGCCTCCTGGTGCCCATGAGCTAGAAACCAAGGGAATTGAGTTTAATGACTTACCTACTGAGAAGTGACTGTCAAAATAATAGTTCTTATTTTCAGGATTGAAGTAATGAGTAACGCTGGTGATTGAATAGTTCCCGTTGAACAGACACAAGGCCATCAGGGCCAGGCTGAGCTGGTAATAGTTAGTAAGTGGATTGTCATTGTGTGTTTCTATCAGAGTAAAAAGAAATATCTTATTCATGGAAGTGGTACTGGAGTAGTACATTTTAAGCTAATTCCTATGTACTTTATCTTCATTTCTTTACTTTTAAGGACAGGTGAATAACAGAGGGGAGAGATTGCTCAGAGAATCGGCAAACTTGAGAAATTTAAAGGCTCTTAAGGTCCATCGAGGGCTTTCTTGGTGGCTGAGACAGTACAGAATCTGCCTGCAATGCAGGAGACCTAGGTTTGATTCCTGGGTCAGAAGATTCCCTGGAGAAGGAAATGGCAAACCACTCCAGTATGCTTGCCTGGAGAATTCCATGGAGAGAGGATCCTAGTTGGCTACAGACCATGGAGTCTCAAAGAGTTGGACACGACTGAACTATTAACACTTTGACTTTGAAGGGTTACCAAATTCAACTCACTCCTTTCATTTTATATCTGAGGAGATTCAGCACTAAAGCGATAAAAAATACTGTTCTTCCAGCAATACTACTCCTGGGCATATATCCTGAAAAAGTACTAAGTCAAAAAGATACGTACACTCCAATGTTCACTGAAGCACGATTTACAACAGCCAGGACATAGAAGCAATCTAAATGTCCATCAACAGAGGAATGGATAAAGAAGATGCGGTACATCTATATAGTGGACTATTACTTAACCATTAAAGGGATGGAATCATGCCATTTGCAGCAACATGGATGGGCCTAGAGATGGTCATATTGAGTTAAGTTAGACACAGAAAGACAAATAACCTATGATATTACTTATATGTGGAATCTGAAAAAATGTACAAAAAAGCTTATTTACAAAATTGAAGTAAAGTTACAGATGTAGAAGACAAGCTTATGGCTTCCAAGGGATAATGCAGTCGGGAGGGATAACTAGGAGATTGGAATGGACGTATACACACTAGTTGTGTCCAACTCTTTGCGAACCCATGGACTGTGGCCTCTGTCCATGGAGTTCTCCAGGCAACCATACTGTACTGGGTAGCCATTCCCTTTTCCTGGGTGTCTTCCCGACCCAGGGATTGAAGCTGGGTCTGCTGCATTGCATCATATATATATGATTCACTTTGTTATACACTTGTGTGTTTCTATCAGAGTAAAAGCAATATCTTATTCATGGAAGTGGTACTGGAGTAGTACATTTTAAGCTAATTCCTATGTACTTTATCTTCATTTCTTTACTTTTAAGGACAGGTGAATAACAGAGGGGAGAGATTGCTCAGAGAATCGGCAAACTTGAGAAATTTAAAGGCTCTTAAGGTCCATCGAGGGCTTTCTTGGTGGCTGAGACAGTACAGAATCTGCCTGCAATGCAGGAGACCTAGGTTTGATTCCTGGGTCAGAAGATTCCCTGGAGAAGGAAATGGCAAACCACTCCAGTATGCTTGCCTGGAGAATTCCATGGAGAGAGGATCCTAGTTGGCTACAGACCATGGAGTCTCAAAGAGTTGGACACGACTGAACTATTAACACTTTGACTTTGAAGGGTTACCAAATTCAACTCACTCCTTTCATTTTATATCTGAGGAGATTCAGCACTAAAGCGATAAAAAATACTGTTCTTCCAGCAATACTACTCCTGGGCATATATCCTGAAAAGTACTAAGTCAAAAAGATACGTACACTCCAATGTTCACTGAAGCACGATTTACAACAGCCAGGACATAGAAGCAATCTAAATGTCCATCAACAGAGGAATGGATAAAGAAGATGCGGTACATCTATATAGTGGACTATTACTTAACCATTAAAGGGATGGAATCATGCCATTTGCAGCAACATGGATGGGCCTAGAGATGGTCATATTGAGTTAAGTTAGACACAGAAAGACAAATAACCTATGATATTACTTATATGTGGAATCTGAAAAAATGTACAAAAAAGCTTATTTACAAAATTGAAGTAAAGTTACAGATGTAGAAGACAAGCTTATGGCTTCCAAGGGATAATGCAGTCGGGAGGGATAACTAGGAGATTGGAATGGACGTATACACACTAGTTGTGTCCAACTCTTTGCGAACCCATGGACTGTGGCCTCTGTCCATGGAGTTCTCCAGGCAACCATACTGTACTGGGTAGCCATTCCCTTTTCCTGGGTGTCTTCCCGACCCAGGGATTGAAGCTGGGTCTGCTGCATTGCATCATATATATATGATTCACTTTGTTATACACTTGAAACTAATGCAATATTGTAAGTCAACCATACTCCAATAAAAGTTAAAAAAAATACTGTCCTATTGTTCAGATGGTTACAGAGCTAGGACTAGAATCCAGACATGTACTTCACTAGCAGCTGTGATGGTCAACCTATTTTTCAGTACTTTTTGCCATCTTTCATTCTTTTTTTTTTTTTTTTTTAGTATATGTGCTGCCGAAGTGAGCACCATCTTTGTTCTTAAACTAGAATCAAAAGTGTGTACTTTGGTCCTTATGACACAATGTCTCGTGTTGCTCTGCTATTTCTGGTGTAATTTGTCCAAAAACCAACCTTCTGAAGGACTAGAGAACTGTGGCCTGTATGTTTGCAGGTGGGAGAGTGTATTCATCATCCTATACAAGGTAAACTTGAGGTAAGGTCAGTGCTCAGTTGAACATATTGGGAAAGAAAACTTAAGATGCATTTGAAAGAAGGATGAAGGGAAAGTGGTCTTCAAAGGCAGAGTGGGATGAATGGAGTGAAGAGGATAAGGAGAGCGCAGGCAGAAACTTCACACAGTTCTGCAGCAGTGGAGAAGACAAAGATGTCCAGGGTCTCTGAACGTGTGATTCTCACCCATATTCTGAATTTCTGTTTGGAATTTGTTTCCTAGTTTGCTAACCAGATGATTCTTGTGTGTAAACTCTTCATCTGTGTTTTTACATGCTGCCAACGCCAGAATACCCAAGGCAAGCTGTCCTGAGGTTAACTCCGGTTCTGAAAAAAAAGTATGAAAGTTAAACAAGGTACATGTTTATGACTTTTTTGGCCTCCTGTCTTCCTTATGATTTATGTTGCTTTCACTTTTTTCTCCTGTTCTACTCTTTATTAATGTTTTATTGTCCTCTCCTTTGTCTCCCCAAACAGAGCCTTTTTAAGCAGTACTGTATAAATGGAAGCTGAATGTTAGTCTTTAGGATGAAAATATGGGCTCTTTTTGGAGTCATGTAATCCTCAAACAAATAATAAAACTGGGTAGGCCTTGGGATTTTCTCTTGAGGGTGTCATCTTGCCAGGGTAGGAGTAACTGACTTCTACATACAATACAAACTCTCAGGCTCCTCCTATTCTAACAATAGTATTGTTGGGTAGGTAGGGAGTGGCCATATTTTCCCTTCTACTCACTAGAAAGCTCAATATTGAAATCAAAGTTTCAACGTGGAAGCCGGTTGCCTTTATGGTCACTTCTTTGAGGTCAGCTTTCTTGGTTGTGGTCCATGCCCCTGTCTGGTCATGAACTCAACTAGATGATATAGATCTTTTTTTTTTTTTTAAACTGAATTTGACATGCTAGAAACTCATTTTTTTTTTTTTTTAGATTTTATTTTTATTTATTTATTATTTTTGGGCGGGGGTCCCGTTGGGGAGGGAGGGGAGCGGGCAGGCCACTTCTATTGGTCTTTCATTTCTCCATTTTCATCCGCCTTTGTTCTTTGGCTCCTCCCATCGCGGTGGCGTCTGTCGCTGCAGAGCTCCGGCTCTGGGCGCATGCGCTCCAGAGCTCCCGCTCGGTAATTGGACACATTGGTCCAGCCGCTCCGCGGCACGTGGGATCTTCCCCGGCCCGGAATCGAACCGGCGCTGCTTGCACTGCAAGGTGGTCTCCCTACCCACTGGACCACCAGGGAAGTCCGATGATATAGATCTTAATAGATGAGAATCTACAATTTTTTTTGCTTTTCTTATTTTCAGAGCGTAAAGAAAGAAAGCCTACCTCTAGAGTAAATGGCAGGGGACTAAGGTTTTGAGGTGCCCTTTGGTCACCTCCATTTTTTTTGAATTTCATGTGAACTTTATTTAAAAACACACACTATATACTTGGGCTAGATTTTTTTTTAAATTAGATAACATTGGTTTATAGCATTATATCAATTTCACATGTACAATATTTTATTTTTACTCCTGTTCTACTCTTTATTAATGTTTTATTGTCCTCTCCTTTGTCTCCCCAAACAGAGCCTTTTTAAGCAGTACTGTATAAATGGAAGCTGAATGTTAGTCTTTAGGATGAAAATATGGGCTCTTTTTGGAGTCATGTAATCCTCAAACAAATAATAAAACTGGGTAGGCCTTGGGATTTTCTCTTGAGGGTGTCATCTTGCCAGGGTAGGAGTAACTGACTTCTACATACAATACAAACTCTCAGGCTCCTCCTATTCTAACAATAGTATTGTTGGGTAGGTAGGGAGTGGCCATATTTTCCCTTCTACTCACTAGAAAGCTCAATATTGAAATCAAAGTTTCAACGTGGAAGCCGGTTGCCTTTATGGTCACTTCTTTGAGGTCAGCTTTCTTGGTTGTGGTCCATGCCCCTGTCTGGTCATGAACTCAACTAGATGATATAGATCTTTTTTTTTTTTTTTAAACTGAATTTGACATGCTAGAAACTCATTTTTTTTTTTTTTTTAGATTTTATTTTTATTTATTTATTATTTTTGGGCGGGGGTCCCGTTGGGGAGGGAGGGGAGCGGGCAGGCCACTTCTATTGGTCTTTCATTTCTCCATTTTCATCCGCCTTTGTTCTTTGGCTCCTCCCATCGCGGTGGCGTCTGTCGCTGCAGAGCTCCGGCTCTGGGCGCATGCGCTCCAGAGCTCCCGCTCGGTAATTGGACACATTGGTCCAGCCGCTCCGCGGCACGTGGGATCTTCCCAGGCCAGGAATCGAACCGGCGCCCCTTGCACTGCAAGGTGGTGTCTTTATCCACTGGACCACCAGGGGAAGTCCGATGATATAGATCTTAATAGATGAGAATCTACAATTTTTTTTGCTTTTCTTATTTTCAGAGCGTAAAGAAAGAAAGCCTACCTCTAGAGTAAATGGCAGGGGACTAAGGTTTTGAGGTGCCCTTTGGTCACCTCCATTTTTTTTGAATTTCATGTGAACTTTATTTAAAAACACACACTATATACTTGGGCTAGATTTTTTTTTAAATTAGATAACATTGGTTTATAGCATTATATCAATTTCACATGTACAATATTTTATTTTTACTCCTGTTCATCTCAAGTTTTCTACAGCTAAGATAGATGTACCAAGGATGTTTTAGATGCACAATTTTTAGGACCACCTGGAAATCATCTTTATAGATGGGTAAGTCTTTTCCTTAAATGTTCTGGGGAATATAGGTACTCACCTCTTTTTCCTATATCATCTTTGATTTGTTGACTTAGCCGTTGTTCTAAGCTTTGATTCTTAATCCCAACAAGTCTGAGGGTCAGCAGTACATTAGCACCTTGGATTCCTTTGGTGTAGTTTGCCTTTTGCATTGTGTCTACCAGAGGTTTTACTTGCGTGTAGTTTTCATTACTTATCTCTGTGGCAAGGGAGTAAGGAAATAAGAAACACACACATAAAATCTTAGGGCTAAGAATAGGAATGATGTTAAAATATTTAGTACCAGATATGGCACAGACATAGATCCATCTGGCAAGGTTGCTGGAATGATAGAAGGTAGGTCTGGAGCCTCACTCAGGCAGGTACTACTTTTTTGCCAACCAGTATGCAAGTGTTAAATAGTTAAATAACTGGTTCCACCTTACCATTGTGTCCTGCCTGGTAGATCTAGAACCATTACCTAATTTGAGTCCCAGAGAGGGTGTCCTTAAAGAGACCTTGGTAACTGGAGCCTTAACTGAGACATAATATACATCTTCTAATCCCAGCTTATAGCACGATCTACTTTCTGAGTTCAGTTATTTCCTTCTCTGTCTTGTTCTTATTCCCTTGGGTTAATGCTGACAAGAAGAGAGAAGAGAAAGAAGGCAAAGATTCTATGTGTCATTGGTGGCTGAACCAAAAACTGCACTGGCTGACTGCCCAACTGGCCAGGCATCAAGATTAATTATTCAGCAGGGAGGACCCTTTGGAAAAACTTCCAGTTTTAGCCTGTAGTGTGTCTAAATTCCAGGGGCAACGGAGGGAGCCCTGCTATACTGTGGAAGTAAACAGAGAATCAAGGGCCCGCAAGAACTGGAGGAGAATAAGAAGAGTTATTAGCAATATATTTTGACTATCATCTAAAAAAAATCCTTTGCATCTCCAGATTATCTCATGGGCTTGTGGAATAATGAGAAGAATATGAACCTTTGGTTCAGGCAGATCTGGCCTGGATTCTTTGTTTCTTAACTCATAGCTCGGGGTAAGTTATGTAACTTTCTTGACTTCAAGAAATCAAGACATATCTATAGATAATGGACAAGAAACCACCAAATAAACCATAAAATACTGTACATATTATTACTTCTAGCTCAACTCGAGTTTCTATCACTATCCTTAGAGACTCCAGGAAATGTTGTTTTCCTTGCTCATCTTTCTTTGCTTTAATAGAGTCAGGAAGATCTGAATGGAGAGATGAGAAAGGTCATAGTTTATTACAGGCATAATTGGCCAATTGTGAGTCACCTCTGAGATTTGGCTCAGCATATTTTCTGGCATTGAAATAGACTTTTAGTTCCTGGTCATCAATTCAGGTCAGCTTCCTTCACCACTAAAACCAAACTTGATTATTTTGCATAATGAATGAAACTTCAAAGACAACGCCTGTTCTTACGATACAATTGAGGAAATGTCAGGCCAGGAAAAACAATTAAAGTTGGCAGATTCTGAGCTTTTGTCTCTCTGCCATGGGGCGATAGAGACCAAGAAGATGAAGCCTCAGCTGGTACCATATGGTAACACCGCCTTTGGACTAGCTTGAAGCTCAATTCCAGGGTAAAGACTTAGAGAAATCATGTACCTGTGAGCTATATAAGACTTCAAGAAATTACCTGCTTCAATACCCCATTCTGATTATTCTCCATTTATGGATGAAGCTAAAATGACTGAGAAATACTAGCTCATGGGATTTCTCTGATGGTCCAGTGGTTAAAATTCCATACTCCTGGGCTTCCCTGGTGGTCCAGTGGGTAAGGACACTGCCTTGTGGTGCAAAGGGCACTGGTTTGATCCCTGGTCTGGGAAGATGCCATGTGCTGTGGAGCAGGCTGGCCCCCTGGCTTTGATCCCTGTAGTGTGTCTAAATTCCAGGGGCAACGGAGGGAGCCCTGCTATACTGTGGAAGTAAACAGAGAATCAAGGGCCCGCAAGAACTGGAGGAGAATAAGAAGAGTTATTAGCAATATATTTTGACTATCATCTAAAAAAAATCCTTTGCATCTCCAGATTATCTCATGGGCTTGTGGAATAATGAGAAGAATATGAACCTTTGGTTCAGGCAGATCTGGCCTGGATTCTTTGTTTCTTAACTCATAGCTCGGGGTAAGTTATGTAACTTTCTTGACTTCAAGAAATCAAGACATATCTATAGATAATGGACAAGAAACCACCAAATAAACCATAAAATACTGTACATATTATTACTTCTAGCTCAACTCGAGTTTCTATCACTATCCTTAGAGACTCCAGGAAATGTTGTTTTCCTTGCTCATCTTTCTTTGCTTTAATAGAGTCAGGAAGATCTGAATGGAGAGATGAGAAAGGTCATAGTTTATTACAGGCATAATTGGCCAATTGTGAGTCACCTCTGAGATTTGGCTCAGCATATTTTCTGGCATTGAAATAGACTTTTAGTTCCTGGTCATCAATTCAGGTCAGCTTCCTTCACCACTAAAACCAAACTTGATTATTTTGCATAATGAATGAAACTTCAAAGACAACGCCTGTTCTTACGATACAATTGAGGAAATGTCAGGCCAGGAAAAACAATTAAAGTTGGCAGATTCTGAGCTTTTGTCTCTCTGCCATGGGGCGATAGAGACCAAGAAGATGAAGCCTCAGCTGGTACCATATGGTAACACCGCCTTTGGACTAGCTTGAAGCTCAATTCCAGGGTAAAGACTTAGAGAAATCATGTACCTGTGAGCTATATAAGACTTCAAGAAATTACCTGCTTCAATACCCCATTCTGATTATTCTCCATTTATGGATGAAGCTAAAATGACTGAGAAATACTAGCTCATGGGATTTCTCTGATGGTCCAGTGGTTAAAATTCCATACTCCTGGGCTTCCCTGGTGGTCCAGTGGGTAAGGACACTGCCTTGTGGTGCAAAGGGCACTGGTTTGATCCCTGGTCTGGGAAGATGCCATGTGCTGTGGAGCAGCTGGACTAATGTGTCCAACTACCGAGCTGGAGCTCTGGAGTGCATGTGCCCAGAGCCAGTGCTCTGCGACAAGAGAGGCCACTGCGATGGGAGGCCCACACAGGCCAAAGAACAAAGATAAATAAATGAAAGATCAATAGAAGTGGCCAAAAACAAACAAACAAACAACAAAACCCAAAAAACCTCCATGCCCCCAATGCAGGGGATCCAGGTTTGATCCTTGGTCAGGGAACTGGATCCCACATGCCACATCTAAGACCTGGCACAGTCAATAAACAAATAAACATTAAAAAAATCACTGGTTCATTCAGCTACTATGGGGTCAGACTAGACCTGAAACCAGCTTTTCTTTCATTCACTTAGTATTTTTTAATAGAATCACAAGGCGAGGTGATAGGTTTTCCCCCATGTCTTGCAGGGAAAAGTTGAAAAGAGGAAGATGTGTATCTTGGAATACCCAAACTCAGTAAGGACAAGACAGCAGGTTTCATTATTTGAAAGAGATGACTAACATTACTTTTTTCTGTGTAGTTACAAGGAGTTAACCCAAAACCTATAGGCTGAACTTCTTAAAGACAGATTGTATCTCAGAATCACATGATACTTTTCCATGATCTGAAAACATTTCTGAGATCATGAATTTTCTGTTATTGAAGATGAACAAGAGTAGACAGTTTCTTGGCAGGGCTGTTGTGGCAGAAAGGATCGTAGCCTTAGGAAGAAGAGTTAAGCAAGTTAATATCAAATCTCTGAGCCCTCTTAAAACAACGTACATGGTGGAAGCTTCCTCACCATCTCCTGCCACTCTGTGTTACTCATAGAGTCCAACAACATACAGAACTGGAATAGGGTCTTTTCTCAGGTAACTACACAAAGCCCTGACAGTAGTCTTTAGGAGACTATCTTCCTAGAGCAATTTTAGGTCAAGGCATACTCACCACAGATCTGGCATAGTTGACTTGAAATCAGAGAAAATAATAGTAACCCCAGAAGGGGTAGCTGGGGTGATGGTCTCATCTCTCCAACAGCTGTACAGGAATGATGAGGGCTACATTGGCTCTTTATGGATGATGAACAGAGGGTACTGGGAGCCCCTCCTTCAGTTTACTTCAGTCTCTTTCACTTAAGCAAATACTGAGTAATGTCAGGAGGTGTGGTCAAGTGTGTTTGCCCAAATAACATAATAAACCAGGAAGAAAACTTGAGTAGTATGGTTAGGGAGGATGAGGAAATAATATTTCTTTGTTTCCTATCTTAAACCTTTAGGGTTCATATTCTCTCAGTCCATTGAGAATAAATTATGGGAATGACCATTTTCAGTAAGGCTTCCTCTTTCTCATTTCATTTTGGTTGTATTTCATTTGTCTCCTGAGAGACTTGATTTGATGGGGGCAGAGCTTACAACTATAGAAATGGCTTAGAAGCTGTCATTCTGAAGTTGGAGCAGGCAGGATGGGGGAGCTTGGCACATGGGAAGGTCTTCTGATGGTGTTTTTTCTTTTTTATAATTAAAAGAATTAGGCATAGTGGTTTTTGAGCTATGATTTTCTTCCCCCTTTAAAATTTTTCCATGAGAGTTTTCTGGCCCAGGAGGACAACCACTGAGATATGCATCAAACACGGATTTTAGATGTGCCAGGAAGGATGTTATGCACTACGTGTAAGAGATGTCCATCATAGTTCTTACAAAAACTATTAGTGAATACTCTGTTGGGCTTTAATAAAGTGTTCGCTCAGGGTCAGCAAGATGGCGGAATATGCAATCTCTGATATATCCTCATGGAATAGTAATTTTAGCCCTTTTCTTACAAAAACATATTCAGTTTGTCACTCAGTCATGTCTGACTCTGTTGGGCTTTAATATCAAATCTCTGAGCCCTCTTAAAACAACGTACATGGTGGAAGCTTCCTCACCATCTCCTGCCACTCTGTGTTACTCATAGAGTCCAACAACATACAGAACTGGAATAGGGTCTTTTCTCAGGTAACTACACAAAGCCCTGACAGTAGTCTTTAGGAGACTATCTTCCTAGAGCAATTTTAGGTCAAGGCATACTCACCACAGATCTGGCATAGTTGACTTGAAATCAGAGAAAATAATAGTAACCCCAGAAGGGGTAGCTGGGGTGATGGTCTCATCTCTCCAACAGCTGTACAGGAATGATGAGGGCTACATTGGCTCTTTATGGATGATGAACAGAGGGTACTGGGAGCCCCTCCTTCAGTTTACTTCAGTCTCTTTCACTTAAGCAAATACTGAGTAATGTCAGGAGGTGTGGTCAAGTGTGTTTGCCCAAATAACATAATAAACCAGGAAGAAAACTTGAGTAGTATGGTTAGGGAGGATGAGGAAATAATATTTCTTTGTTTCCTATCTTAAACCTTTAGGGTTCATATTCTCTCAGTCCATTGAGAATAAATTATGGGAATGACCATTTTCAGTAAGGCTTCCTCTTTCTCATTTCATTTTGGTTGTATTTCATTTGTCTCCTGAGAGACTTGATTTGATGGGGGCAGAGCTTACAACTATAGAAATGGCTTAGAAGCTGTCATTCTGAAGTTGGAGCAGGCAGGATGGGGGAGCTTGGCACATGGGAAGGTCTTCTGATGGTGTTTTTTCTTTTTTATAATTAAAAGAATTAGGCATAGTGGTTTTTGAGCTATGATTTTCTTCCCCCTTTAAAATTTTTCCATGAGAGTTTTCTGGCCCAGGAGGACAACCACTGAGATATGCATCAAACACGGATTTTAGATGTGCCAGGAAGGATGTTATGCACTACGTGTAAGAGATGTCCATCATAGTTCTTACAAAAACTATTAGTGAATACTCTGTTGGGCTTTAATAAAGTGTTCGCTCAGGGTCAGCAAGATGGCGGAATATGCAATCTCTGATATATCCCCTCATGGGAATAGTAATTTTAGCCTCCAATTCATGGACAAAAGTTCCTACATGAAAAATTTGGGTTTCAGGTTCAGTTCAGTTCCATTCAGTCACTCAGTCATGTCTGATTCTTTGTGACCCCATGGACTGCAGCATGCCAAGGCTGCCCTTTGGGTAGGATGTTGTGAAACCCTAGTGGAGTCATCGAGGAAGGCTGTATTGAGAAAGCAAGCCAAAGGAAATGATCTTGCATTTATGAAGAAGCAGGCAAGCATGACACTCCCAAGTGAAACTAATAAATAGATTTAACAGACATACAAAAAAACAGAGGGAAGAGGCTCTTTGACATTTGTCTTGACAATGATTTTTTTTTTGGATAGGACACCAAGAGTAGAAACAGCAAAAGAAATAATGAACAAGCAGGATTATATCAAACTGAAAAACTTCCACATGGCAAAGGAAACCATTAGCAGAATAAAGAGGCAACCTAGAGAATGGGAGAAAAAAATATTTATTAGATACCTTATATTTGATAAGGTTATTGTTCAGTTGCTAAGTCTTGTCTGACTCCTTGTGCCCCCATGGACTATAGTATGCCAGGCTCCCCTGTTCTTCACTGTCTCCCGGAGTTTGCTCAAACTCATGTCCTCTGAATCAGTGATGTTATCTAACCATTGCACCCCCTGCTGCCCCCTTCTTTTTCCTTCAGTCTTTCCTAGCATCAGAGTCTTTTCCAGTGTGTTGGCTTTTCCCATCAGATGGTCAATGTATTGGAGCTTCAGCTTCAGCAACCTTCTGTTTGAAGTCCTCAATGAATACTGAGGATTGATTTCCTTTAGGATTGACTGCTTTGATCTCCTTTTTTGTAGCTTTCATTTCTAGCTTCTTTCTTTCTTTTTTAATTTTTGGCCACTTTTATTGATCTTTTATTTATTTATTTTCATCCATCTTTGTTCTTTGGCCCGTGTGGGCCTCCCATTGCAGTGGCCTCTTTCCTTGCAGAGCACTGGCTCTGGGCACATGCACTCCAGAGCTCTGGTTTGGTAATTGGACATACCAGTCCAGTCACTCTGCGGCACATGGGATCTTCCTGGGCCAGGAATCGAATCGGCACCCCTTGCACTTCAAGGTGAACTCTCTACCCACTGGAATACCATGGAAGCCCTCTAGCTACTTTATTCACTAACTGAGGTTTATCAGTCAAAACAGTTATTATCCCTCTGGTTCTGTTACCAATTATAGTAATAGCTCCAACCTTGTCTTTGATGGTTAAGTACTGTCATCTAAACTTAGTTCTAACTTAGGATCACCTAATACTAGACTATTTGAAAGCTTCAAATAGTCTAGCATTTCCCAGTTTTATTTTTATTCCAGTCTTAAATTACCTCTGGAAGCCCAATTTACAACCAAATGTTTTCTCCATGTTTCTGCTTGGAGGTCTCATAAGAATCTCAAAATCAGCACATTCAGAGTTGAAATCTTTTTTTTTTTTTTTCCCTGCTGCTAACTTGCTCCTTCTTGAGTACTACCATTTTTTTGCTATTTAGTAGCTGTATGGTCTTAGGTAAGTGCCTTAACCTCTTGGAGTCTCAGTTTCCTTGTAAGTAAACTGTACATAATGATAGTTCTTGTCTCCTAAAATTTGTGAGAATTTGATTAGTCACCATAAGGGCGATTAGAATAGTACCAAGTACATAACAGGCCGTGTGTAAGTGTTAAGTCATTTTCTTAACCAGAAACTTATCAGCTCCAGGTATATACCTGACGTCTGGTTGCCAAGCCTGATAGCTTCTGTCTCCTTCAATCACTGGTCTCATCAGTGTCAAACATGCTACCTTCAGGAATCTGCTTCTTTTAGCCTTTATTGCCATGACTCTGGTCTAAATGATCAAAATTTCAGCACCCTCACCATAACTTGCAAATTTTTGTTTTAGTCACTTGTGCACCCTTCTGATTCATTCTACATCCAAATCTTAGAGCCCCAATTCTCAAACTTGGTTAATACACAGACCCCAGGTAAAGGAAAGGAATTCTCAAGGAACACATTCCCTAAGACTTTTCATCTATGAAGATGTCAGTTTTGAACTTTTCTTGCTGAAGAGATGTTTTGTCATTGGGCTGGTAATGTTTCAAAAGATCCTTAAAGCCCCATAGAATTGAAAATATATCTGTGACTCTTTGTGCTTGGAGTATTCTCTTTCACACCTAAAACTGTAATTTTTTGAAATCATAATTCTGATTATTTATTTGCTTCCTAAAACCTTGAAGGTTTCCATTGCTCTCTGAATAAAACTTCATATTTTATTTTTACATTTTGAGTGTTTTTATTGAAATACAGTTGATTTACTTTTAATTTTTGAAATTTCCATACACATGTATGCATTCATTCTTATTATGTTTCCTTTTTTAGTTCTAACTTAGGATCATAATACTAGACTATTTGAAAGCTTCAAATAGTCTAGCATTTCAGTTTTCTTTTTATTCCAGTCTTAAATTACCTCTGGAAGCCCAATTTACAACCAAATGTTTTCTCCATGTTTCTGCTTGGAGGTCTCATAAGAATCTCAAAATCAGCACATTCAGAGTTGAAATCTTTTTTTTTTTTTTTCCCTGCTGCTAACTTGCTCCTTCTTGAGTACTACCATTTTTTTGCTATTTAGTAGCTGTATGGTCTTAGGTAAGTGCCTTAACCTCTTGGAGTCTCAGTTTCCTTGTAAGTAAACTGTACATAATGATAGTTCTTGTCTCCTAAAATTTGTGAGAATTTGATTAGTCACCATAAGGGCGATTAGAATAGTACCAAGTACATAACAGGCCGTGTGTAAGTGTTAAGTCATTTTCTTAACCAGAAACTTATCAGCTCCAGGTATATACCTGACGTCTGGTTGCCAAGCCTGATAGCTTCTGTCTCCTTCAATCACTGGTCTCATCAGTGTCAAACATGCTACCTTCAGGAATCTGCTTCTTTTAGCCTTTATTGCCATGACTCTGGTCTAAATGATCAAAATTTCAGCACCCTCACCATAACTTGCAAATTTTTGTTTTAGTCACTTGTGCACCCTTCTGATTCATTCTACATCCAAATCTTAGAGCCCCAATTCTCAAACTTGGTTAATACACAGACCCCAGGTAAAGGAAAGGAATTCTCAAGGAACACATTCCCTAAGACTTTTCATCTATGAAGATGTCAGTTTTGAACTTTTCTTGCTGAAGAGATGTTTTGTCATTGGGCTGGTAATGTTTCAAAAAAGATCCTTAAAGCCCCATAGAATTGAAAATATATCTGTGACTCTTTGTGCTTGGAGTATTCTCTTTCACACCTAAAACTGTAATTTTTTGAAATCATAATTCTGATTATTTATTTGCTTCCTAAAACCTTGAAGGTTTCCATTGCTCTCTGAATAAAACTTCATATTTTATTTTTACATTTTGAGTGTTTTTATTGAAATACAGTTGATTTACAATATTGTATTAATTTCTGCTGAATAGCAAATTGACCCAGTTATACACATGTATGCATTCTTCTTTATTTCCTTTCCATTATGGTTTATCCCAGGATATTTAATATAGTTCCCTGTGCTATACAGTAGGACCTTGTTTATTGATTCCAAATGTAAGAGCTCGTATCTATTGACTCCCAGTCCATCTCTCCCCGACTACCTTCCTTCTTGGCAATCACAAGTCGTTCTTTATATCTGTGAAAACTCCATAGTTTAAATGTGATCTCTAAAGACCTGCGGGGCTTCCCTTCTAATTCAATTGGTAAAGAATCTGCCTGCAAAGCAGGAGACCCGGGGTTGGATTCCTGGGTCGGGACGATCCCCTGAAGAAGAAAATGGCAAACCGCTTCAGTATTTCTGCCTGGAGAATCCCATGCACAGAGAGATCTGGCAGGCTACAGTCCATGGGGTCACAGAGAATCAGACATGATTGAGCGACCAAACTACCTAAAGACCTGTACCTTCTGACCCTGGCCGTCTCTCCAGCATTACCTCCCTCTCTGGTACATTAGAGCCCATCCTCACTCTCTCTAGTTCTATTGGGCCAAGTTCCTTCCTGCCTCGGGGTGTATTCGCATGTGTGGTTTTCCTCTTTTCAATGCTTGCGTTCAGGTGGTGATGCTTCCTATTCCCTCCATTGGTCTGCTCATCCCTCGGCTTAAAGACCACACAATGGAAACCCCCGTGGTTTCAGTTTTGTCCGGAGCTTTGCGACCCCATGGACTAAAGCCCACCCGGCTCCTCTGTCCATGTGATTATACAGGGAAGAATCCTGAACAAGGTGGCCATTCCCTTCCCCAGGGAAGTTTCCCGACCCGGGGGCCTAACCTGGGTCTCCTGCTTTGCAGGTGGATTCTTTTTTTTTCCTAAACATTTATTTTTTTTTATTTACTTTTATTGGGGGGTGGGGTGGGGAGGGAGGGGTACGGGCGGGCCATTTCTATTGGTCTTTCATTTGTCTATTTTCATCCGTCTTTGTTCTTTGGCCCGTGTGGGCCTCCCATTTGTCGTGTTTTTTTTCTCTTGAGGTTTCATTGAAAAATAAACAGTTAAATTTACAATATTGTATTAATTTCTGCTGAATAGCAAATTGACCCAGTTATACACATGTATGCATTCTTCTTTATTTCCTTTCCATTATGGTTTATCCCAGGATATTTAATATAGTTCCCTGTGCTATACAGTAGGACCTTGTTTATTGATTCCAAATGTAAGAGCTCGTATCTATTGACTCCCAGTCCATCTCTCCCCGACTACCTTCCTTCTTGGCAATCACAAGTCGTTCTTTATATCTGTGAAAACTCCATAGTTTAAATGTGATCTCTAAAGACCTGCGGGGCTTCCCTTCTAATTCAATTGGTAAAGAATCTGCCTGCAAAGCAGGAGACCCGGGGTTGGATTCCTGGGTCGGGACGATCCCCTGAAGAAGAAAATGGCAAACCGCTTCAGTATTTCTGCCTGGAGAATCCCATGCACAGAGAGATCTGGCAGGCTACAGTCCATGGGGTCACAGAGAATCAGACATGATTGAGCGACCAAACTACCTAAAGACCTGTACCTTCTGACCCTGGCCGTCTCTCCAGCATTACCTCCCTCTCTGGTACATTAGAGCCCATCCTCACTCTCTCTAGTTCTATTGGGCCAAGTTCCTTCCTGCCTCGGGGTGTATTCGCATGTGTGGTTTTCCTCTTTTCAATGCTTGCGTTCAGGTGGTGATGCTTCCTATTCCCTCCATTGGTCTGCTCATCCCTCGGCTTAAAGACCACACAATGGAAACCCCCGTGGTTTCAGTTTTGCCCGGGAGCTTTGCGACCCCATGGACTAAAGCCCACCCGGCTCCTCTGTCCATGTGATTATACAGGGAAGAATCCTGAACAAGGTGGCCATTCCCTTCCCCAGGGAAGTTTCCCGACCCGGGGGCCTAACCTGGGTCTCCTGCTTTGCAGGTGGATTCTTTTTTTTTCCTAAACATTTATTTTTTTTTATTTACTTTTATTGGGGGGGGGGGTGGGGAGGGAGGGGTACGGGCGGGCCATTTCTATTGGTCTTTCATTTGTCTATTTTCATCCGTCTTTGTTCTTTGGCCCGTGTGGGCCTCCCATCGTGGTGGCCTCTGTCGCTGCAGAGCACCGGCTCTGGGCGCATGCGCTCCAGAGCTCGGGCTTGGTAATTGGACACATCAGTCCAGCCGCTCCGCGGCACGTGGGATCTTCCCAGGCCAGGGATCGAATCGGCGCCCCTTGCACACTGCAAGGCGGTGTCCTTACCCACTGGACCACCAGGGAAGCCCCCAGGTGGCTTCTTTATCATGGGAGACACTGGTAATTTTAGTTACCTGTGATCAACTGGGGTCCAAAAATAGTAAATGGAAAATTCCAGAAACAAACAGTTCGTTAGTTTAGCACTATGTGGCATTCTTAGTAGCACGATGAGCTCTTATGCCAGTGGCTCCATCTCGCCTGGAACCTGAGACCTCCGTTTGTCAGGTGGATCCTGCCCATTTGTCATTTAGCAGTCGTGAGGGTTACCAGGTTGACTGCTGTGGTATCACAGTGCTCGTGTTCAAGGAGCTCTTGGTTTACTTACTGATGGCCCCAAAGTGCCAGAATGGTGATCCTGGTGATTCCAACATGCCAAAGGAGAGATGTAAGTGCTTCCTCTTAGTGAAAAGAAGGAAGTTCTCAATAAGGAAAGGAAAAAAACCTGTATGCTGAAGTTGCTTAGATCTACAGTAAGAATGAAGCTTCTACTTGTGAAATTGTGAAGAAGGAAAAAAAAAATTCGTGCTAGTTTAGCAGTCACACCTCAAATTGCAAACATTAA
Organism: Tragulus kanchil; assembly: GCA_022376925.1. Taxonomy (NCBI): domain Eukaryota; kingdom Metazoa; phylum Chordata; class Mammalia; order Artiodactyla; family Tragulidae; genus Tragulus; species Tragulus kanchil. Next base: position 14,272,218 of record JAIOJX010000006.1, on the reverse strand, counting down.
GGTCACAGGGCATGAACAGTGCTTAGTTATAGTGGAAAAGGCATGATATTTGTACAATAAGGTTTTTTGGAAGAGAGAGACAGAGAAAGAGAAAGAAAGAGACCACATTCACATGCTTCTTATTTTAGTGTATTATTATAATTGTTGTATTTTATGATTTCTGTTCTTAACCTTTTATTGTGTCTAATATATAAATTCAAATTTATTCTATACATATAGGGCAAAATAGTATATACAGAATTTGATACTATTGTCAGTTTCAGTCCTTCACTGGGGGGTCTTGGAATGCATCCCTTGTGGTTAAGGGGAACTGTACTTTTTCAGGATTGCCTTCTCTGAACTCCAGACTTGGTGATGTTCCCCTGTTGTCTACTGTCTTAGTGTTCGGTACTTTCCTTTGTAGCACTTAGGACATCTACAGTTAGTTATCTGCAGAATTATTTCTTAACTGTATTTGTTTAATGTGTGTCTCTCTGCCAGACTGTGAGTGCCTCAAAGGCAAGGGTAAATCTTTCTTTTCTTTAAATATTATTTTTAATTGGAAGAGAAGTGCTTTGCAATGTTGTGTGGGTTTCTGTTATACAACAACATGAATTGGCTGTATGTATACACACATCCTCTTCCTTGTGAACCTCCCTCCTAGTCCCAATCCCAGCCAACCTCTCTAGGTTGTCACAGAGCACTGAGTGGAGCTATCTACACAGCAACTTTCCATTAGCTATCTAGTGTACACATGGCAATGTATGTCTCAGTGCTACTCTCTCCATTTGTCCCACCCTCTCCTTCCCCAGCTGTGTCCACAGTACGTTCTCTATGTCTGCATTCCTATTCCAACCCCAAGAATAGGTTCAAAAATCTTTCTTATTTCCCATTGTGTCTCCTACTGCACCATGCAAAATACCTGTTCTGTGAGAGGATGTCAAATATTTGCTGGAAGGAACTTCCCCAGATGCTTGAGCCAAATAATAATATCTATTGGTTTACAATCACATTGGAATTAAATGTTAGAAGTGTGTACAGGAACAAACTAGAAAATAAAAGATTGAGGTGACTTCCAGCATGATTGAGAGAGAATTTAGGATTTAAACATTTGAGGTTTGGAGCCAAGATTACACAAGCATTAAGAGTCATCTACTACTTGGTATTTCTTTATCTAATGAAGCAGATCCACTTGAGATAGTCTGTACTCCTTTTTCTTTTCTTCTGTACATGCTGGAAAACATGCGATACTGGTTATTTGCTTCATTGACTAGAGGTGAACCTTGAGAAGCAAAATACCCAGATCCTTCACAGTCATTGGCTGAGCTACATAAGATCCTAAGACCTTCCAGGTAGATCAACAGATATGGCCCAGCACTAGCTACTCTGAGCTGAGCCCAAATGGCTCTGAGTCTGTCACATGTGGGCACAACAGCAGGTGGAGGCACATGTGCTAGATATAAAAGCTATGACTCAAGCAAAGAAACTGTTACACAGGATATGTTCTGCACTCCTACTTAAGAAATTATTTATTTTGTTATTATTATTTATTTTTGGCTGGCATGTGGAATCTTCCTGGACCAGGGACGGAACCTGTGTCCCCTGCATTGGCAGGTGGATTCTTAGCCACCAGGGAAGTCCTGCCCTCTTTTTTTGACAAACCGACTCATAATTGGGAATTTTCAGGGTCTGCATGAAATCGTGTAATTCAGATTGGGACTTGAACCCATGAGGCAGGGGCTTGAACCCAGCCAAAACAGTAATTGGAACTTGAGCCTGGTCTCTTAGCTGGGATCACATACCTGGTTTCAAGACTGAGTGAATTTCAGGTTCTTGCTGTCTCCAGGCATTATACCGGGGTGGGTTGTCATTTCCTACTCCAGAGGATCTTCTCAGGTCAAGGATTGGATCTGGGTCTCCTATATCTCCTGCATTGGCAGGTGGATTCTTTACCACTGTGCCACCTGGAGACATGTAGCCTGATTATCCCACCTCTTTCTCCCCCCATTATAACATGTGGATGTGTAGAAGAAGCCACAACTGGGAAGGAAGGTGGGGGATGCTGCACTGGGTGAAGGCTGTCCCCAGTTTTGAGAAGACTGCTCAGATTGCTGATTTTGGAATCTGGCCCAACATCATCTTAGTTGGATTGGTATCTCTGTTTTCTATTAGGTCAATCCAGATCCTCAAACGGTCATACCTACTAGCACAAATAACATAAATGTTTTACAGGAGACTATATGAAGAAAATACCAGGAGAATATATGACAGAAAGTAGGATTTGGAATCACTTTTTTATTCCTCATTGATTCATCAAAGAGAACATTTATGGAGCCATCCCTAATCACATCTAGCTTTTAATTTAAAATTAAGATTTTACACTTCAGCATACAGATGACCAGAAGGCACATGAAAATGTATTCAACATAGTTAATTATTAGAGAAATGCAAATCAAACTACAACAAGATATCACCTCACACCAGTTAGAATGGCCATGATCAAAAAGTCTACAAATAATAAATACTGAGAGGGTTTGGAGAAAAGGACACTAGATCCTAAGACCTTCCAGGTAGATCAAGATATGGCCCAGCACTAGCTACTCTGAGCTGAGCCCAAATGGCTCTGAGTCTGTCACATGTGGGCACAACAGCAGGTGGAGGCACATGTGCTAGATATAAAAGCTATGACTCAAGCAAAGAAACTGTTACACAGGATATGTTCTGCACTCCTACTTAAGAAATTATTTATTTTGTTATTATTATTTATTTTTGGCTGGCATGTGGAATCTTCCTGGACCAGGGACGGAACCTGTGTCCCCTGCATTGGCAGGTGGATTCTTAGCCACCAGGGAAGTCCTGCCCTCTTTTTTTGACAAACCGACTCATAATTGGGAATTTTCAGGGTCTGCATGAAATCGTGTAATTCAGATTGGGACTTGAACCCATGAGGCAGGGGCTTGAACCCAGCCAAAACAGTAATTGGAACTTGAGCCTGGTCTCTTAGCTGGGATCACATACCTGGTTTCAAGACTGAGTGAATTTCAGGTTCTTGCTGTCTCCAGGCATTATACCGGGGTGGGTTGTCATTTCCTACTCCAGAGGATCTTCTCAGGTCAAGGATTGGATCTGGGTCTCCTATATCTCCTGCATTGGCAGGTGGATTCTTTACCACTGTGCCACCTGGAGACATGTAGCCTGATTATCCCACCTCTTTCTCCCCCCATTATAACATGTGGATGTGTAGAAGAAGCCACAACTGGGAAGGAAGGTGGGGGATGCTGCACTGGGTGAAGGCTGTCCCCAGTTTTGAGAAGACTGCTCAGATTGCTGATTTTGGAATCTGGCCCAACATCATCTTAGTTGGATTGGTATCTCTGTTTTCTATTAGGTCAATCCAGATCCTCAAACGGTCATACCTACTAGCACAAATAACATAAATGTTTTACAGGAGACTATATGAAGAAAATACCAGGAGAATATATGACAGAAAGTAGGATTTGGAATCACTTTTTTATTCCTCATTGATTCATCAAAGAGAACATTTATGGAGCCATCCCTAATCACATCTAGCTTTTAATTTAAAATTAAGATTTTACACTTCAGCATACAGATGACCAGAAGGCACATGAAAATGTATTCAACATAGTTAATTATTAGAGAAATGCAAATCAAACTACAACAAGATATCACCTCACACCAGTTAGAATGGCCATGATCAAAAAGTCTACAAATAATAAATACTGGAGAGGGTTTGGAGAAAAGGAAACCCCTTTACGCTGTCGGTGGGAATGTAAACTGATGTAGTTATTATGGAGAACAATATGCAGGTTTTATAAAAAACTAAAAATAGAACTACCGTATGAATGAGCAAGCCCACTCCTGGGTATATGTCTAGAAAAAACCATAGCTGGAAAAGATACATGGACCCCAATGTTCACTGCATCACCATCTACAATATCGGAGACACGGAAGGAACTTACATGCCCATTGACAGATGAATGGATAAAGAAGATGTGTGCTATACACACACACTCACAATGGAGTACTACTCAGCCATAAAAAGAATGAAATAATGCCATTTACAGCAACATGGATGGCTCTAGAGATTATATGAAGTGAGGCAAACCAGACAAGACAAATAACATACAATATTGCTTATATGTAAAGTCTACAAAAAAAGATTCCAATGAACTTATATACAAGAAAGAGACAGGGGCTTCTCTGGTGGTCCAGTGGGTAAGGATACCACCTTGCTGTGCAAGGGGCACTGGTTCGATCCCTAGCCTGGGAAGATCCCACATGCTGCGGAGTGGCTGGACCGATGTGTCCAACTACTAAGCCGGAGCTCTGGAATGCATGCGCTCAGAGCCGGTGCTCTGCGACAAGAGAGGCTACTGTGATGGGAGGCCCACACAGGCCAAAAGAACAAAGATAAATAAATGAAAGATCAATAGAAGTGGCCACCACCACCAACAACAACAAAAAAAAACAAGAACAAAGAAAAAGAAAAAGACAGACCCACATACATAGAAAATAAACTAATGGTTGCCAAAAGAGAAAGGGAGAAGGAGGGATAAATTAGGAGTTTGGGATTAACACATACAAACTACTATATATAAAATAATCAATAAGGACCTACTGGAGAGCATTGGAAACTATATTTGGTGTTCTTTAATAACCTATACAGGAAAAGAAGCTGAAGAAAAAATATATGTATAACTGAATCGCTTTGCTATACACTTGAAAATAACACAGCATTGTAAATGCAACTGTGCTTCAATAAAAATAAATTAAAAAAAAGATCTTACACTTCAAAGGGCACAGAGGATTTATAATGTTGGCATTTAAACAAAGGGGGGGGGACACTAATGTGAAACCGGTGAAAGTGAAATGGAAATAACCAATGGAAGAAGGTTGGAGGCTTCGCTCCTCCCCCCATCTGTGGTCCCAAGGATCTCTGCTCCAGGTTTCTCCAAGTCTGAGCCTCTACGAATCACCTGGGTCATTTGCTAAAAATGCACATTCCCAGGCCCTGCTCCTCTTGTATAGACCCAGGAAATTGGTATTTTTTGAGAAGAACCTGCAGAGATTCAGAGGTACTCTAACGTTTTCAGCTCTAAGAGATCCCATTGAACTGGAGTGGAACCAAGAGCTCTATATTTTAAACTAATGCTCCACATAATTTTGATAGTTAGCCTAAAGTTTGCCAACCATGGAACTGTGTGGCTCTCTAAAGTGCTTTTATCTGAGTCTGTGGTTCTCAAAGTGTGGTCCTGCGACCAGCACATCAGCATCATCTGGGACTTCCAGAAACACACATTCTTGGGGGCCCTGGCAGCCCCGGATCAGAATCCTGGGCACAGCCTAGCTATCTGTGTTGTAACAAGCCCTGCAGGTGATTCTAATGCTGCTAGTGTTTGAAAACCACTGGCTTAAAATATTTTAAATTCTTGTTGTTCGTTGCTCAGTCATGTCTGACTCTTTGTGACCCCATGGACTGTACCTGCCAGGTTCGCTTCTCTGTCCAGGGAATTTTCCAGGCAAGAATACTGGAGTGGGTAGCCAGTCCCTTCTCCAGGAAATCTTCTGACCCGGGGGTAGAACTCAGGTCTCCTGCACTACAGATAGACTCTTTACCACTGAGCCACTAGGGAAGCTATCTTAAGTATTTTAAAATATCTCCCTTAACGCCATTCCCCAGTAATGCACTGACACTCTCTGAATATCTCTCAGAAGCTTCAGAAGGCCTAGAGAAGTCCCAGTTCTCAGAGATTTGCTGGTGGTACTTTCTTTGTATCCCTGATTTAGGTACTGGGGTGATCAGGAGAATGACCAGTTTCAGGTGGTAGAAAGAAGTCTTTGTTTGAATATTAAAAATGGTGGCCTTTATAAAGAGTATTAATTTCATTCTTTGTCTTTCCCACATTTTCCAGATATTAAGCAATTTGGATCAGCCAAAAAAAAAAAATTTCTGGAGAATAAAAATAATCAGCACAAAGTGACTTGTAAATACAGTCAGCTGGGTGTGATGTTGGCTATATAATTACCCAAAGCGGGCTAGGCGCTAGCAATTTCCGTGTTTTTTCTTTGGTTGGGAGCTGACATCATGAAGGACTTTGTGGGGTTGCCATTGTCTTTACTCTTCTGCGTTATTTTGGCTTTTTCCAAGCAAGAGACAGGTACAGGAGCAGCCCCTGCGTTTTGCTGAAGGTGTAGAGGTTGCTGGGCCTTTTGCTGTTGCTAGTTTGAGTAGAGTAGTTTGCTGTTTTATTTTCCTGACTTCTGTAGTGGTGTTGCTTTCCCTCCTTTGCCCTCTGTCTCTCTACCCTCCGCAAGTGATTTTTCCCGTTTATCCTCCTGCTTGGGAAAGAGCTATTTTTAAAATTTTTCCTTTTATTTTATTTTATTTATTTATTTTTTAAACCTTTATTTTACTTTTAACTTTTACAGAGTTTTGTTGTTTACAGATATGCATGTTCCCAGATTAGTCATATGTATATGCCCCCCTTCCCATCCCTCAAATATTTCCTTATAGATATAGGTATTTTCATTGTGCAGTACTCCACTGCATTCAGCCTACCTAATGCTGCTAGTGTTTGAAAACCACTGGCTTAAAATATTTTAAATTCTTGTTGTTCGTTGCTCAGTCATGTCTGACTCTTTGTGACCCCATGGACTGTACCTGCCAGGTTCGCTTCTCTGTCCAGGGAATTTTCCAGGCAAGAATACTGGAGTGGGTAGCCAGTCCCTTCTCCAGGAAATCTTCTGACCCGGGGGTAGAACTCAGGTCTCCTGCACTACAGATAGACTCTTTACCACTGAGCCACTAGGGAAGCTATCTTAAGTATTTTAAAATATCTCCCTTAACGCCATTCCCCAGTAATGCACTGACACTCTCTGAATATCTCTCAGAAGCTTCAGAAGGCCTAGAGAAGTCCCAGTTCTCAGAGATTTGCTGGTGGTACTTTCTTTGTATCCCTGATTTAGGTACTGGGGTGATCAGGAGAATGACCAGTTTCAGGTGGTAGAAAGAAGTCTTTGTTTGAATATTAAAAATGGTGGCCTTTATAAAGAGTATTAATTTCATTCTTTGTCTTTCCCACATTTTCCAGATATTAAGCAATTTGGATCAGCCAAAAAAAAAAAATTTCTGGAGAATAAAAATAATCAGCACAAAGTGACTTGTAAATACAGTCAGCTGGGTGTGATGTTGGCTATATAATTACCCAAAGCGGGCTAGGCGCTAGCAATTTCCGGTGTTTTTTCTTTGGTTGGGAGCTGACATCATGAAGGACTTTGTGGGGTTGCCATTGTCTTTACTCTTCTGCGTTATTTTGGCTTTTTCCAAGCAAGAGACAGGTACAGGAGCAGCCCCTGCGTTTTGCTGAAGGTGTAGAGGTTGCTGGGCCTTTTGCTGTTGCTAGTTTGAGTAGAGTAGTTTGCTGTTTTATTTTCCTGACTTCTGTAGTGGTGTTGCTTTCCCTCCTTTGCCCTCTGTCTCTCTACCCTCCGCAAGTGATTTTTCCCGTTTATCCTCCTGCTTGGGAAAGAGCTATTTTTAAAATTTTTCCTTTTATTTTATTTTATTTATTTATTTTTTAAACCTTTATTTTACTTTTAACTTTTACAGAGTTTTGTTGTTTACAGATATGCATGTTCCCAGATTAGTCATATGTATATGCCCCCCTTCCCATCCCTCAGATATTTCCTTATAGATATAGGTATTTTCATTGTGCAGTACTCCACTGCATTCAGCCTACCTGGGGAAAAAAGATTTCCCTGTTTCAGTTTTCAGCTTTTTTTCCCCCATGTTGCACTCTAGTCTGCTGATTTTTCAGCCCCCTGTCTCTGGTCATCCTCTATCCACCCACTCCCCTCCACTTAAAATTTATTAAAGATTTTAAAATTGTATTATAGTAGGTTTACAATGTTGTGTTCATTGCTGGCATACAGCAAAGTGAATTAGTTATACATATATCCATTCTCTTTTAGAATCTTTTCTGATATAGGCCATTATAGAGCATTGAGGATAGTTCTCTGTCATTCGTTATCTGTTTTTTATATATATATATATATATATAGTGTGTCTGTATATGCCAATTCCAATCTCCCATTTTACCCCTCCCCTCCCCCTGTGGTAACCATGTTCTTTTTCTACATCTGTAACTCCATTTAAGTGTTGGCCCGCTGGCTTGCTACTTCTAATCAAGTCTTGGAAATAATAGATCTTCATTTTTCTCTCCGTGCTGGCTTGCTAGTTTTAATCAAGTCGTGGAAATAGAGATCTTCATTTTTCTCTCATTTATTTTTCCTAAGTCATAGTTGTCTTTTAGTACTTATTTTTTAAAATTTTGGTCTTTTTTATTGGTTTTTTTTTTAAACCTTTATTTTACTTTTAACTTTTACAGAGTTTTGTTGTTTACAGATATGTATGTTCTCAGATTAGTCATATGTATATCCCCCCCCTTCCCTCCCCTCCCGTATTGGTTTTTTATTTATTTATTTATTTTCATCCATCTTTATTCTTTGGCCTGTGTGGGCCTCCCATGGCAGTGGCCTCTCTGGTTGCTGAGCACCGGCTCTGGGCGCATGCTCTCCAGAGCGCTGGCTCGTAATTGGACACACCGGTCCAGTTGCTCCGCGACACGGATCTTTCTGAGACAGGGATGGAACCAGCGCCCCCTACCCACACTGCAAGGCAGACTCCCCACCCACTGGACTGCTGAGGAAGCCCCCTACATTTTTTTAAAAACAATTTTAAAGGTTCTTTCCATTTAATCAGTTATTGCAAAATATTGACTCTATTCTCCATGTTGTACCGTACAACCTGGAGCCTATTTTATACCCAATAGTTTATATCCCCACCCCTAGAGGTCTTCTTGCTCTCCTACCCCAACTAGTAACCAGTAGTTTGTTCTCTGTATCTGTGTGTCTGCTCCTTTTCTTGTTATGTATTTTTTAGATTCCCCATATAAGTGATATCGTACAGTATTTATCTTTCTCTGTCTGACATATTTCACTTAGCATAATGCCTTCCAAGTCCATCCATGTTGCTGCAAGGGGCAAAATTTCATTCTTTTTATGGATGAATTGTATTCCATTTCACACCCTGCCCTCTCAGTTTTCTTAATCCACCCGTCCATTGATGGACATTTAGGTTGCACCCATGTCTTGGCAATTGCTAATAATGCTGCTATAAACACGAGTGCATGTATCTTTTTGAATTAATAGGATTCTTTTTTTCAGTAATATCTGTTTTATTTGCAACTCGCTTACTTTGTCCATGTGTCTTAGGTGCGGCTTTAGTCATTCTTTTCTTGCCTGAACTCTTTCTTCATTAAAAAAGTCACTAGAGTCACTAGACACATTGACTTTCTATGTAGCACTTTAAACATTTTGTCATTTCTGGTATTTCCTTATGAAAATTTAGTGATGGATCACTCTATTGGTAGGAATGCCTTTACATCTTTATCTAAAAACTTCCTTAGGATGTATTTCTTGTAGAATTAATGGGGCACCACAACTGTGGATAATGATCCATTTCCCAGATCCCCAGATGTAAACAGGCTTTACTCTAAGACTGTCTTCATTTTGCTTTAGAGAAGGATCCAGGGCAGGAGACACAGTAGGTACAGACCTTCATTTCATGGGCGGTTCCAGCAGCTGCTCAGATATATGGCTTCCTTTGACCCTTCACTCACAAAAGGTGCAGCTGACTGTGTTAGATGAGGGCCAGAAGCTACAGAGAAGCTGCTGCCTTCGTGTCCTACCGTCATTTACCCTGGCTTCATCATGCAGACCCAAGGCCAACACGCCAGCTTGAGTCTCCCCCGATCTGGGGGCCAGTCCCACATAGCAAGGGAAGCAGAATCACATTTACTGGACTGCTGAGGAAGCCCCCTACATTTTTTTAAAAACAATTTTAAAGGTTCTTTCCATTTAATCAGTTATTGCAAAATATTGACTCTATTCTCCATGTTGTACCGTACAACCTGGAGCCTATTTTATACCCAATAGTTTATATCCCCACCCCTAGAGGTCTTCTTGCTCTCCTACCCCAACTAGTAACCAGTAGTTTGTTCTCTGTATCTGTGTGTCTGCTCCTTTTCTTGTTATGTATTTTTTAGATTCCCCATATAAGTGATATCGTACAGTATTTATCTTTCTCTGTCTGACATATTTCACTTAGCATAATGCCTTCCAAGTCCATCCATGTTGCTGCAAGGGGCAAAATTTCATTCTTTTTATGGATGAATTGTATTCCATTTCACACCCTGCCCTCTCAGTTTTCTTAATCCACCCGTCCATTGATGGACATTTAGGTTGCACCCATGTCTTGGCAATTGCTAATAATGCTGCTATAAACACGAGTGCATGTATCTTTTTGAATTAATAGGATTCTTTTTTTCAGTAATATCTGTTTTATTTGCAACTCGCTTACTTTGTCCATGTGTCTTAGGTGCGGCTTTAGTCATTCTTTTCTTGCCTGAACTCTTTCTTCATTAAAAAAGTCACTAGAGTCACTAGACACATTGACTTTCTATGTAGCACTTTAAACATTTTGTCATTTCTGGTATTTCCTTATGAAAATTTAGTGATGGATCACTCTATTGGTAGGAATGCCTTTACATCTTTATCTAAAAACTTCCTTAGGATGTATTTCTTGTAGAATTAATGGGGCACCACAACTGTGGATAATGATCCATTTCCCAGATCCCCAGATGTAAACAGGCTTTACTCTAAGACTGTCTTCATTTTGCTTTAGAGAAGGATCCAGGGCAGGAGACACAGTAGGTACAGACCTTCATTTCATGGGCGGTTCCAGCAGCTGCTCAGATATATGGCTTCCTTTGACCCTTCACTCACAAAAGGTGCAGCTGACTGTGTTAGATGAGGGCCAGAAGCTACAGAGAAGCTGCTGCCTTCGTGTCCTACCGTCATTTACCCTGGCTTCATCATGCAGACCCAAGGCCAACACGCCAGCTTGAGTCTCCCCCGATCTGGGGGCCAGTCCCACATAGCAAGGGAAGCAGAGTCAACATCCTACATTTAGCTTCACTCTGTAGTTTTTCAGGAAATGGTACTGGGTGGAGGAGATGGAGGTGGTCACTTGAGAAGCCTGGAAGTCTGACCTGAGGTTAATTTTCACTGACAGCTATTATGACATCACCAAATGATTACATTGCATTTGTCAAGGGTGTTCTAAGGGCTGCACATGGTGCGCGTGTGTGTATACATATTTTAATAAGAAACTCAAATTTTCATCAGTGTTCTCTAGGACAAAAATTTCTATCTGAATTTTTCTTTCTTGGGTTCTTTCAACAGTGTTCACAGCGTGTACTTTGTCTACCTTCTGGGCTGTGGTCCCACCGACTCTGCTTGGTCATGGCCGTGTCTTGTATGCTGATGAAGTGTCCCTGGGAACTGGTTGTCCTGTCACCAACATAACTGAGAAGGGGTATGAGTTTTATTATCTTGTCACCCAGTGTGGGATTCAGAAACAGGTAAGAACTATAACCATTTCAGATTAAAAAAACTACCCTCCCTCTCCCTAGTACTTTGCATTGGCCATTGTTCTTAGCCACTGTAGAGAATAGTGTGGAGGTTCCTTAAGAAAATAAAAACAGAGCTACCATAGGTTCCTGCAGTCCCACTCTGGAGAAGAACATGGTCCTAAGGGATACATGAGCCCCTGTGTCCATTGAATATAATTTTTATTAATACGAAAAGTAAGGAACATATAATATAAATGTCCTATACTTCATTATCTAAAACTTCCTTAGGATGTATTTCTTGTAGAATTAATGGGGCACCACAACTGTGGATAATGATCCATTTCCCAGATCCCCAGATGTAAACAGGCTTTACTCTAAGACTGTCTTCATTTTGCTTTAGAGAAGGATCCAGGGCAGGAGACACAGTAGGTACAGACCTTCATTTCATGGGCGGTTCCAGCAGCTGCTCAGATATATGGCTTCCTTTGACCCTTCACTCACAAAAGGTGCAGCTGACTGTGTTAGATGAGGGCCAGAAGCTACAGAGAAGCTGCTGCCTTCGTGTCCTACCGTCATTTACCCTGGCTTCATCATGCAGACCCAAGGCCAACACGCCAGCTTGAGTCTCCCCCGATCTGGGGGCCAGTCCCACATAGCAAGGGAAGCAGAGTCAACATCCTACATTTAGCTTCACTCTGTAGTTTTTCAGGAAATGGTACTGGGTGGAGGAGATGGAGGTGGTCACTTGAGAAGCCTGGAAGTCTGACCTGAGGTTAATTTTCACTGACAGCTATTATGACATCACCAAATGATTACATTGCATTTGTCAAGGGTGTTCTAAGGGCTGCACATGGTGCGCGTGTGTGTATACATATTTTAATAAGAAACTCAAATTTTCATCAGTGTTCTCTAGGACAAAAATTTCTATCTGAATTTTTCTTTCTTGGGTTCTTTCAACAGTGTTCACAGCGTGTACTTTGTCTACCTTCTGGGCTGTGGTCCCACCGACTCTGCTTGGTCATGGCCGTGTCTTGTATGCTGATGAAGTGTCCCTGGGAACTGGTTGTCCTGTCACCAACATAACTGAGAAGGGGTATGAGTTTTATTATCTTGTCACCCAGTGTGGGATTCAGAAACAGGTAAGAACTATAACCATTTCAGATTAAAAAAACTACCCTCCCTCTCCCTAGTACTTTGCATTGGCCATTGTTCTTAGCCACTGTAGAGAATAGTGTGGAGGTTCCTTAAGAAAATAAAAACAGAGCTACCATAGGTTCCTGCAGTCCCACTCTGGAGAAGAACATGGTCCTAAGGGATACATGAGCCCCTGTGTCCATTGAATATAATTTTTATTAATACGAAAAGTAAGGAACATATAATATAAATGTCCTATACTTCATATACGACTGATAGACGTTTGATTGAAACAACATGAATAGCAACATGTGTTACTGAGTGCTATATTTCTATTAACTGTCCTTGGAAATATTATTTGTGCGAGTGTGTGCATGTTCAGTCATTTCCGTTGTGTCCCCCCTGGACTGTAGCCCACCAGGCTCCTCTGTCCACAGGATGCTCTAGGCAAGAATACTGGTGTGGGTTGCCATGCCCTCCTCCAGGGAATGTTCCTGACTCAGGGATGGAACCTGCATCTCTTGTGTGTCTTGTATTGGCAGTTGGACTCTTTACCACCAGTGCCACCTGAGAAGCCCTATTTACATGAATTAATAAATGAAAGTATAAATTAATAGGTTGAGAAACAGTATTCCAGTATGACGTTTTAAAGTCGTAGCAAAAGCATATACCTAAATGTGTTTACAGAAGGTGGTAGGATTAAGGACATTTTTATTTTATGGTAATAGTGTTCTTGTATGTCTCCACAATAAGCACATAGTCAGGAGACACAAAACTCCAATTAGGACTTTAAATAAAAATGCCTCTTGGTAATCTTTCTGGCCACCTGGGACCTAGCACTATGGTAATGTTCCAAGCCAAGTCCCAGAATAAAGTTACGAAGTTGAAGTTGTAGCCTGTGTTTCTAGCTCCGCCACTCACCATTTCTGCTTCATGATTTCCATCTCCGCAGATACTAACTGGTGGTACCAGTGCTCCTGAGTTGATGTTTTCTTAGTGGCTTCTGTGGGAAGTCTCTTCAGAATCCATGGGGAGAGACCTTTGTGTAAAACTCTTACATCTTGATCTGTTTCTCGTTCAAATTTCATTACAACTCCTGTATGGATGGTATACTTCCCCCACCTCCTTTTTTTGTTCCATCAGGTTTCCGCCAATTATCTTGTCACCCAGTGTGGGATTCAGAAACGTAAGCTAACCATTTCAGATTAAAAACTACCCTCCCTCTCCCTAGTACTTTGCATTGGCCATTGTTCTTAGCCACTGTAGAGAATAGTGTGGAGGTTCCTTAAGAAAATAAAAACAGAGCTACCATAGGTTCCTGCAGTCCCACTCTGGAGAAGAACATGGTCCTAAGGGATACATGAGCCCCTGTGTCCATTGAATATAATTTTATTAATACGAAAAGTAAGGAACATATAATATAAATGTCCTATACTTCATATACGACTGATAGACGTTTGATTGAAACAACATGAATAGCAACATGTGTTACTGAGTGCTATATTTCTATTAACTGTCCTTGGAAATATTATTTGTGCGAGTGTGTGCATGTTCAGTCATTTCCGTTGTGTCCCCCCTGGACTGTAGCCCACCAGGCTCCTCTGTCCACAGGATGCTCTAGGCAAGAATACTGGTGTGGGTTGCCATGCCCTCCTCCAGGGAATGTTCCTGACTCAGGGATGGAACCTGCATCTCTTGTGTGTCTTGTATTGGCAGTTGGACTCTTTACCACCAGTGCCACCTGAGAAGCCCTATTTACATGAATTAATAAATGAAAGTATAAATTAATAGGTTGAGAAACAGTATTCCAGTATGACGTTTTAAAGTCGTAGCAAAAGCATATACCTAAATGTGTTTACAGAAGGTGGTAGGATTAAGGACATTTTTATTTTATGGTAATAGTGTTCTTGTATGTCTCCACAATAAGCACATAGTCAGGAGACACAAAACTCCAATTAGGACTTTAAATAAAAATGCCTCTTGGTAATCTTTCTGGCCACCTGGGACCTAGCACTATGGTAATGTTCCAAGCCAAGTCCCAGAATAAAGTTACGAAGTTGAAGTTGTAGCCTGTGTTTCTAGCTCCGCCACTCACCATTTCTGCTTCATGATTTCCATCTCCGCAGATACTAACTGGTGGTACCAGTGCTCCTGAGTTGATGTTTTCTTAGTGGCTTCTGTGGGAAGTCTCTTCAGAATCCATGGGGAGAGACCTTTGTGTAAAACTCTTACATCTTGATCTGTTTCTCGTTCAAATTTCATTACAACTCCTGTATGGATGGTATACTTCCCCCACCTCCTTTTTTTGTTCCATCAGGTTTCCGCCAATGCAGTGATATTTTATTCTGTTCTCTACTGTAACATAATGCACAGTGGAATCACTGGGCAAATTCCTTTAAGGTGCATTCTTTCCAGGTGAGTGTCATGGGCCAGCTGGCTAATATTTTACTTTCTATGAACAACTCGTTGCAAGTAAAGGGAATTCGGGATGGACAGGTACATGCTGCTATATTTAACATGGATAACCTATAAAGACCTACTGTATAGCACAGGGAACTCTGCACAGTGTTATGCGGCAGCCTGATGGGAGGGGAGCTTGGGGGAAAATGCATACATGTATACGTATGACTGAGTCCCTTCACTGTTCACCTGAAACTGTCATGATATGTTAATTGGCTATACTTCAATACAAAATAAAAAGTTAAAAAGATTAAAATGTTAAGAAATTGCAGCTCATTGGAGTTCAAGTCCTGGAACGTTGGTGTGCAGAGCCCGTTAGTCCAGGGAAGTACTTATTCATGTCGTTGGGTTTCTGCAGATGCTATGGACCCAGTGGAGTGCCCTCAGCATGTCTGTGTGCCCCTCCCCTTGCTTCTGTGGAGTTTGGTCTTCTTTGACCCTAAGTGGGTCTTGAAGTTTACAGAATTCCCCTGCCCCCCCCCCCACTTTTTTTTGTCTCTAAGTCATTGGTTATTTTGCATCCATCTTTATTCTTCGGCATGTGTGGGCCTCCCATTGCAGCAGCCCTTCTCTCTGCAGAGCACCATCCCTGGGTGCATGTGCTCTAGAGCACCGACTCACAATTGGACACACCGGCCCAGCCACTCCTCTGCACATGGGATCTTCCCCGGCCAGGGACTGGACTGGTGTCCCTTGCACTGCAAGGAGGACTCTTTACCCACTGGACCACCAAGGAAACCCTCCCCTGGCCCTTTTAAGTGGTGTTTGAAAGCCAGTTCTGTTGCTTTGTTCAAGGAAAAATTATGAGGCAGGATTTGAATTTAAAAGTCTCCTGTGGGTTCTCCTGAGGGTAGGACTTTGCTCTCTTCTGTGCTTCCCAGTGTGTGGGGGCACTTGTATGATAAATCCTCTGCATAGAAATCTCTCTTGGTCAGATTTTGCTTTGGGGGAACATTACAAAGACAGCAAAATGGATTAATAGAAGCTCAAAGGTTGATGCGCTCAAGATCATGTAGGAAGTCAAGACCTAAACATACCTCCTCAGGTAGGTGCCTCTGAAGATCCAGAGTTGTTTGGAGACATAGTAATGGTAGACAGGCACTCACTGTCCACTCTTAAAGGCCAAGCATTTAGAAGAAGTTAAATCCTGACTTCTGTTTATATTTCTTTGTTCTATATACAAGATCTAATGTTTTCTAATATTGGTGACATTCTTAACTCCTATACACCCAAATGGCCATAACTGAATTGAAAAAGTTTTTTTCTCTAAAAAAGAGATTCAGATGCTTGTTTAATACAGATACCATGACATTATGGCTCTAGGGAAAATGCCCTAGACATTTTTATACCTTAAGGATCAGTGAAATAAGCCTTTTAGTGTTCTCATATTTTATGAATGGAAAATTTAAAAGATCTAGGACTCTTTATGCTAATGAGAGATATCTTGGATAACTTCTTCATAAGGCTGTGAGAACTAACATTTTCTATACTGGGGGACAGATTCGCCAATAGTGGGTCATTGGGAGGGGGACGAGGAATCCCTAATCGTGTTATTTCTGATCTCCCCAAGCCAACATGGTCACAAATGTCAAAATTTCATTTTTTTAAGGCTAATATTCCATTGTGTGTCTTCTTTACCCCCGACCCCAGCAGACCCTTCTCTGCAGAGCACCATCCCTGGGTGCATGTGCTCTAGAGCACCGACTCACAATTGACACACCGGCCCAGCCACTCCTCTGCACATGGGATCTTCCCCGGCCAGGGACTGGACTGGTGTCCCTTGCACTGCAAGGAGGACTCTTTACCCACTGGACCACCAAGGAAACCCTCCCCTGGCCCTTTTAAGTGGTGTTTGAAAGCCGGTTCTGTTGCTTTGTTCAAGGAAAAATTATGAGGCAGGATTTGAATTTAAAAGTCTCCTGTGGGTTCTCCTGAGGGTAGGACTTTGCTCTCTTCTGTGCTTCCCAGTGTGTGGGGGCACTTGTATGATAAATCCTCTGCATAGAAATCTCTCTTGGTCAGATTTTGCTTTGGGGGAACATTACAAAGACAGCAAAATGGATTAATAGAAGCTCAAAGGTTGATGCGCTCAAGATCATGTAGGAAGTCAAGACCTAAACATACCTCCTCAGGTAGGTGCCTCTGAAGATCCAGAGTTGTTTGGAGACATAGTAATGGTAGACAGGCACTCACTGTCCACTCTTAAAGGCCAAGCATTTAGAAGAAGTTAAATCCTGACTTCTGTTTATATTTCTTTGTTCTATATACAAGATCTAATGTTTTCTAATATTGGTGACATTCTTAACTCCTATACACCCAAATGGCCATAACTGAATTGAAAAAGTTTTTTTCTCTAAAAAAGAGATTCAGATGCTTGTTTAATACAGATACCATGACATTATGGCTCTAGGGAAAATGCCCTAGACATTTTTATACCTTAAGGATCAGTGAAATAAGCCTTTTAGTGTTCTCATATTTTATGAATGGAAAATTTAAAAGATCTAGGACTCTTTATGCTAATGAGAGATATCTTGGATAACTTCTTCATAAGGCTGTGAGAACTAACATTTTCTATACTGGGGGACAGATTCGCCAATAGTGGGTCATTGGGAGGGGGACGAGGAATCCCTAATCGTGTTATTTCTGATCTCCCCAAGCCAACATGGTCACAAATGTCAAAATTTCATTTTTTTAAGGCTAATATTCCATTGTGTGTCTTCTTTACCATTCATCTGTTGATGGGTAGACTCTAAAAAATAAAATGTGAAACAGACTCACAAAGATAGAGAACAAACTAGTGGTTATTAGAAGGGAGCGAGTCAGGGGGAAGGGCAAAATAGGTGAAGAGAATTAAGAGGTACAAGGTATAAAATAGTTTACAAGGATGGAATTGTGCAGCATAGGGATACAGTCAATATTGTATAACAACTTTGTATGGAGTGTAATTTGTAAAAATATACATTAAAAATAGATTGACTCTGTTGCCTGAAATGATATAATGTAAGTCAACTGCACTTCAGCAAAATAAAAGGAATCTAGTAGGGGCAGCATGATGGCCCTATGACTGTTAAAGTGGGACGGACAGCATTGAATCGAGCTAAAATTGGACCCAATGTTTTATTTTTAAATGTAACCTAATGTGCTGGTTTTCTCTTCTTTAAAACTTATAGCTCATCATTTTTGGCGACTCCTTTGAGCACTGTCAACAACAATCTTACAGAGTTCAAAAATGATATTCCCTCTGCTGGCTCCTCTTCTTCCGGGAGTCTGTTTGGATTGCCTTGGAAACCATACTTACAGCACTCCTCGGTGAGGAGCCTTAGAACAGGCGGCAGATGCTGGAGTTAATACAAGCAAAGAAAAAGCTCAAAGTTCTGCTAATTTTGTTTGTTTATTTTAAATGGCATCTACATATGTCATGCCTACATTAATTACAATCATGTTTACAAAAGAATAATACTATTTCCATGTGTCTATGTGTGTTCTGGTCTTATGATAAGTCTTCTCTTACCCCATTTATCATGTCAGATCAACGAAATAAGCCTTTTAGTGTTCTCATATTTTATGAATGGAAAATTTAAAAGATCTAGGACTCTTTATGCTAATGAGAGATATCTTGGATAACTTCTTCATAAGGCTGTGAGAACTAACATTTTCTATACTGGGGGACAGATTCGCCAATAGTGGGTCATTGGGAGGGGGACGAGGAATCCCTAATCGTGTTATTTCTGATCTCCCCAAGCCAACATGGTCACAAATGTCAAAATTTCATTTTTTTAAGGCTAATATTCCATTGTGTGTCTTCTTTACCATTCATCTGTTGATGGGTAGACTCTAAAAAATAAAATGTGAAACAGACTCACAAAGATAGAGAACAAACTAGTGGTTATTAGAAGGGAGCGAGTCAGGGGGAAGGGCAAAATAGGTGAAGAGAATTAAGAGGTACAAGGTATAAAATAGTTTACAAGGATGGAATTGTGCAGCATAGGGATACAGTCAATATTGTATAACAACTTTGTATGGAGTGTAATTTGTAAAAATATACTTTAAAAAATAGATTGACTCTGTTGCCTGAAATGATATAATGTAAGTCAACTGCACTTCAGCAAAATAAAAGGAATCTAGTAGGGGCAGCATGATGGCCCTATGACTGTTAAAGTGGGACGGACAGCATTGAATCGAGCTAAAATTGGACCCAATGTTTTATTTTTAAATGTAACCTAATGTGCTGGTTTTCTCTTCTTTAAAACTTATAGCTCATCATTTTTGGCGACTCCTTTGAGCACTGTCAACAACAATCTTACAGAGTTCAAAAATGATATTCCCTCTGCTGGCTCCTCTTCTTCCGGGAGTCTGTTTGGATTGCCTTGGAAACCATACTTACAGCACTCCTCGGTGAGGAGCCTTAGAACAGGCGGCAGATGCTGGAGTTAATACAAGCAAAGAAAAAGCTCAAAGTTCTGCTAATTTTGTTTGTTTATTTTAAATGGCATCTACATATGTCATGCCTACATTAATTACAATCATGTTTACAAAAGAATAATACTATTTCCATGTGTCTATGTGTGTTCTGGTCTTATGATAAGTCTTCTCTTACCCCATTTATCATGTCAGATCAACGAAATCTCCAGTTTGGTTTAAACATAATTTGCAGATCAAACCATTTCATTTTTTTAAAAGTGGTTTTTTTTTTGAGGCTTTAAAAAAAAAAAGTGTATCATTTTATTTATTTATTTATGACTTGTTTTGTTGCTGTGCAAGCTTTTCTCTAGTTGCGGTGAGCAGGGGCCAGGCTGTAGCTGTGGTGAGCAGGGGCCACTCTGTAATTGAGGTGAGTGGGCATCTCACCTAGGTGGCCTCTCTTGTTGTGGAGCACAGGTTCTAGGGCTCACTGGCTTCAGTTGTTCTCGTGGAGCACAGGTTCTAGGCTTCAATAGTTATGGCACATATGCTCAGTCATGTTGGCTCTGGAGCACAGGCTCCACGGCTGTGTCACACAGGCTCCTTAATTGCTCCTTGGCACGTGCAATCCTTCCAGATCAGGGATGGAACCCATGTCTCCTGCACTGGCAGGGGGAGTCTTTACCACACAGCTGCCAGGGAAGCCCCATTCACTTTAAGTAGTGCTCAGTTACTGGGACAGAAGTTGACAAGTATCTCAGTTTCCTCAGCTGTACCCTTTGATCCTGGATACCTAGGAGATGCCCAGTATTCAGTGATCAGAGTGTTAGTCATTGTGTTTTCTGTATCAAGTGTGTCAGTAGTTACATCGCCGCTGTTGACTAATTTTCCATTTTTTCTTCTGCAGGTGAAGCCATCTGATCAGTTATTTCCACTTGAAATGCCTCAGTCTTTAATTCATGAGAGTGCAAATGTAGTTCTGTTCTAGATTATTCTGTGGCAATCTTTATAACTCTTTTGGGATAGCTTCCTTTAATTTTAAAATGAATCATAGCTTTTAGAACTTTTCTGTGCCACATCCTGAGAAGTCATGTAGAAGTTGGGGTTCAGATAGTGCCTAATGTTTTATATACTTTTTGAAAGTGTTCCTTTTAAACAAGTGGTAATGTAGCCCTTGCCTATTCTCTGATGGCGGTGTATAATTTTTATATAGAGATGATTTTATAAATAACACTTTGTGAATCTACATATGTCATGCCTACATTAATTACAATCATGTTTACAAAAGAATAATACTATTTCCATGTGTCTATGTGTGTTCTGGTCTTATGATAAGTCTTCTCTTACCCCATTTATCATGTCAGATCAACGAAATCTCCAGTTTGGTTTAAACATAATTTGCAGATCAAACCATTTCATTTTTTTAAAAGTGGTTTTTTTTGATGCTTTAAAAAAAAAAAGTGTATCATTTTATTTATTTATTTATGACTTGTTTTGTTGCTGTGCAAGCTTTTCTCTAGTTGCGGTGAGCAGGGGCCAGGCTGTAGCTGTGGTGAGCAGGGGCCACTCTGTAATTGAGGTGAGTGGGCATCTCACCTAGGTGGCCTCTCTTGTTGTGGAGCACAGGTTCTAGGGCTCACTGGCTTCAGTTGTTCTCGTGGAGCACAGGTTCTAGGCTTCAATAGTTATGGCACATATGCTCAGTCATGTTGGCTCTGGAGCACAGGCTCCACGGCTGTGTCACACAGGCTCCTTAATTGCTCCTTGGCACGTGCAATCCTTCCAGATCAGGGATGGAACCCATGTCTCCTGCACTGGCAGGGGGAGTCTTTACCACACAGCTGCCAGGGAAGCCCCATTCACTTTAAGTAGTGCTCAGTTACTGGGACAGAAGTTGACAAGTATCTCAGTTTCCTCAGCTGTACCCTTTGATCCTGGATACCTAGGAGATGCCCAGTATTCAGTGATCAGAGTGTTAGTCATTGTGTTTTCTGTATCAAGTGTGTCAGTAGTTACATCGCCGCTGTTGACTAATTTTCCATTTTTCTATTCTGCAGGTGAAGCCATCTGATCAGTTATTTCCACTTGAAATGCCTCAGTCTTTAATTCATGAGAGTGCAAATGTAGTTCTGTTCTAGATTATTCTGTGGCAATCTTTATAACTCTTTTGGGATAGCTTCCTTTAATTTTAAAATGAATCATAGCTTTTAGAACTTTTCTGTGCCACATCCTGAGAAGTCATGTAGAAGTTGGGGTTCAGATAGTGCCTAATGTTTTATATACTTTTTGAAAGTGTTCCTTTTAAACAAGTGGTAATGTAGCCCTTGCCTATTCTCTGATGGCGGTGTATAATTTTTATATAGAGATGATTTTATAAATAAACATACCATGTCTTTGTGACTATACTTCTTGATGTCTGTGTAATAATTTCAAAATAGGGTCTACACTGGGAATTTGCTTTGGAAGGGTCATTGTCACCTACACAGCTGTTAGAAGGGTTCAATAACCATTCACAGAGATACTGCTAGTTTATGTCTGGTTATTCATTCACATTCTTTGAGTTAACATACGGTGATTGCAGAAGGTATTAATATGCATGCCTTGAACCAATCAGTTTCAAACCCTTATCTCAGAGTCTGATTCCCTGCAGACTCCACGCCACTTACAAGCTGTGTGACTCAGGGCAGGTTATTTAATTCAAGTGTCACCTGACTGTCTGTAAAATGGGTGGAAAACAATACCTACCTTCAAGGACTGTTTTACTGTCTAAATGAACGAATTAATAGAAAACTTTGAGAACAACACATGTTCAAACTTTAACTCCTATGTAGCACATATAATGAAAAAAATTAGAGGACTTTGACCACCTGTTGTGAAGAGCTGACTCATGGGAAAAGATCTTGATGGTCTTTTCCTGATGGAAAAAATTGATGGCAAGAGGAGAAGAGGGCAGCAGAGGATGAGATGAACACATAGCCTGACCAATGGACATGAATCTGAGCAAATTCTGAAAGAGAGTGGAGGACAGAGGAGCCTGGTGGGCTACAGTCCATGGGTCAAAGAGTTGGATACACTTAGCAACAGAACAACAATAAATAAAATGTTAATACTATTAAAGATGAATCACAGAATATTTCTAGTATTATATAACTTACAAAACATTAAAAATATGTGATGTGCTATATTTGTAAAATGAAGGCTATCTGTAGATATGTACTTAGTAAAAGTAAAACCATGCAAAGGAGTGATGGTTACTATCTTGGGAGAGGAACAGAGAACTGCATTTAGTAGGGACACCTGGGTGAGGTTTTCACTGTCATGTTTTATTTCTAAATTACATCTGAAGCAAACACAGAAACATATAATAAAATGTGTTCAAATTGAGTGGTGGGCATATAAATGTTCTTTCCTTTAATTTTCTGGTGGTTTTAAAATTTCTTTTTCTTACAAATTACACCTTGAATCTAGTGCCTGAAGAACACTGACCTGCGTAAGTCAGCACTTTGTTACTGTTCTTTACTAAACTCATTTTCAAAGAAAAGAACAAAGCCTAAGAGATGGAATTGCCACATTGACTTTGCCTGCAAGAAGCAAAGGCAGCACTGAGTGGTATCTCTTACACTCTAATCTCCCATGGATGTTATTAGCATTGGCAAATGCAGGCAGTTCTGCTCTGTTGATTAGCGATTTTCTCAATTGTGATCAAGTCATATTTTCAATTCAGTAGAAATATAATCATCGTTTACACTCTAGTTAGGTCTTTTGCCCATTTTAAAATCGGATTATAAGCTTAAATTCTTTAAGAAGGGTTTAGTAGCCATGGAGGGAATGAACACCACTGGGTGAACAAGAAGAGAGTACAAAGCTTGACCACACTGTAGGCCTGTTGGGAACAGCTGTAGTAGACTATGTCTTTACCCTTCTCCAAGATCAGTAGGAAGAGGTGAATCTTCATTCTTGGATTCTGGAAGCCAGGTAAATGGATAATTTTTTTGTTGCTAATGAGTTTTGAGTTTCTTATTTAACAGTACTTTGAATTGATCTGAGGTTAATTAAGAATTCACTTTGGATGGTGGGATTCCATCAAGCTTTATTCTGAAAGAGAGTGGAGGACAGAGGAGCCTGGTGGGCTACAGTCCATGGGTCAAAGAGTTGGATACACTTAGCAACAGAACAACAATAAATAAAATGTTAATACTATTAAAGATGAATCACAGAATATTTCTAGTATTATATAACTTACAAAACATTAAAAATATGTGATGTGCTATATTTGTAAAATGAAGGCTATCTGTAGATATGTACTTAGTAAAAGTAAAACCATGCAAAGGAGTGATGGTTACTATCTTGGGAGAGGAACAGAGAACTGCATTTAGTAGGGACACCTGGGTGAGGTTTTCACTGTCATGTTTTATTTCTAAATTACATCTGAAGCAAACACAGAAACATATAATAAAATGTGTTCAAATTGAGTGGTGGGCATATAAATGTTCTTTCCTTTAATTTTCTGGTGGTTTTAAAATTTCTTTTTCTTACAAATTACACCTTGAATCTAGTGCCTGAAGAACACTGACCTGCGTAAGTCAGCACTTTGTTACTGTTCTTTACTAAACTCATTTTCAAAGAAAAGAACAAAGCCTAAGAGATGGAATTGCCACATTGACTTTGCCTGCAAGAAGCAAAGGCAGCACTGAGTGGTATCTCTTACACTCTAATCTCCCATGGATGTTATTAGCATTGGCAAATGCAGGCAGTTCTGCTCTGTTGATTAGCGATTTTCTCAATTGTGATCAAGTCATATTTTCAATTCAGTAGAAATATAATCATCGTTTACACTCTAGTTAGGTCTTTTGCCCATTTTAAAATCGGATTATAAGCTTAAATTCTTTAAGAAGGGTTTAGTAGCCATGGAGGGAATGAACACCACTGGGTGAACAAGAAGAGAGTACAAAGCTTGACCACACTGTAGGCCTGTTGGGAACAGCTGTAGTAGACTATGTCTTTACCCTTCTCCAAGATCAGTAGGAAGAGGTGAATCTTCATTCTTGGATTCTGGAAGCCAGGTAAATGGATAATTTTTTTTTTCTAATGAGTTTTGAGTTTCTTATTTAACAGTACTTTGAATTGATCTGAGGTTAATTAAGAATTCACTTTGGATGGTGGGATTCCATCAAGCTTACTTCTATAGCAGGCTAGGATGGTCTTCTAGGTTTGAATTCCTTTCAACTTGCCCTTTGACGGATAAAAGCCTTCAAGCCTGTTCCTGCTTCTCCCAGTAACCCAGTGGGAGATGCGTGTGTGCTCTGTCACTCAGTCATACCTGACTCCTTGTGACTTCAGGGACTGTAATCCACCAGGCTCCTCTGTCCATAGGATTTTCTAGGCAAGAATACTGGAGTGAGTTTCCATTTCCTTCTTCATTTAATTCCTATGTAACACATAAAATGATTACTTTGGCCACCAAATGTAAAGAGTCAATTCACTGGAAAAGACCCTGGGAATGATGGGATAGATTGAGGGCAGGAGGAGAAGGGGGCGACAGAGGATGAGATGGTTGGATGCCATCACCAACTCAATGAACCTGAGTTTGAGCAAACTCTGGGAGACAGTGAAGGGGAGCCTTGGCATGGTGTAGTCCATGGGGCTGCAAAGGTCGGACACGACTGAGTGACCAACAGCAACAGTGTGATACATAGTTTACCTATATAATTTTTATTCTCTGTATCCATTCATTATAGTATCTGTTCCAGGAGATTCCTTTGCCCACTTCTGTATCTCCAGTGCCTAGAACAGAATCTGGCATATAACATTTCATTCATTCTAACAAGCACATTTTTCCCCCCATATACTAAGATTCATCCAAACGATCGGGGCTTTGTAATCAATAACATTACAGTTGGCCAATTGTGATCAAGTCATATTTTCAATTCAGTAGAAATATAATCATCGTTTACACTCTAGTTAGGTCTTTTGCCCATTTTAAAATCGGATTATAAGCTTAAATTCTTTAAGAAGGGTTTAGTAGCCATGGAGGGAATGAACACCACTGGGTGAACAAGAAGAGAGTACAAAGCTTGACCACACTGTAGGCCTGTTGGGAACAGCTGTAGTAGACTATGTCTTTACCCTTCTCCAAGATCAGTAGGAAGAGGTGAATCTTCATTCTTGGATTCTGGAAGCCAGGTAAATGGATAATTTTTTTTTTGCTAATGAGTTTTGAGTTTCTTATTTAACAGTACTTTGAATTGATCTGAGGTTAATTAAGAATTCACTTTGGATGGTGGGATTCCATCAAGCTTACTTCTATAGCAGGCTAGGATGGTCTTCTAGGTTTGAATTCCTTTCAACTTGCCCTTTGACGGATAAAAGCCTTCAAGCCTGTTCCTGCTTCTCCCAGTAACCCAGTGGGAGATGCGTGTGTGCTCTGTCACTCAGTCATACCTGACTCCTTGTGACTTCAGGGACTGTAATCCACCAGGCTCCTCTGTCCATAGGATTTTCTAGGCAAGAATACTGGAGTGAGTTTCCATTTCCTTCTTCATTTAATTCCTATGTAACACATAAAATGATTACTTTGGCCACCAAATGTAAAGAGTCAATTCACTGGAAAAGACCCTGGGAATGATGGGATAGATTGAGGGCAGGAGGAGAAGGGGGCGACAGAGGATGAGATGGTTGGATGCCATCACCAACTCAATGAACCTGAGTTTGAGCAAACTCTGGGAGACAGTGAAGGGGAGCCTTGGCATGGTGTAGTCCATGGGGCTGCAAAGGTCGGACACGACTGAGTGACCAACAGCAACAGTGTGATACATAGTTTACCTATATAATTTTTATTCTCTGTATCCATTCATTATAGTATCTGTTCCAGGAGATTCCTTTGCCCACTTCTGTATCTCCAGTGCCTAGAACAGAATCTGGCATATAACATTTCATTCATTCTAACAAGCACATTTTTCCCCCCATATACTAAGATTCATCCAAACGATCGGGGCTTTGTAATCAATAACATTACAGTTGGCCACAGCTGTGCTCTAGCTGGGACCTCCTGCACGTGAAGAATTTGGTCTGGGGACTTCCCTGGTGGTCCAGTGGCTAAGACTTTACTGCAACGAGCTGGGATTCAGTCCCTGACTGGGGGACTAGATCCCACATGCTGCAACTATTAAGGCCCTGTGTAGCCAAACTGAGAGAAAAAAAAAAAAAGACTTTGTTCTGAAATTTTCTGTTGACACCTCCTGGTAAGATCAGAGACAGTCAGCATGAAAACTTGAGAACTGAGGTCCACTAATGGGCAGGCAATTCTGGAGATGAGAGGAGCATTTTAAAAAAGAGATATTGCATTATCAGTACTTGTAATGGCTCCAAGGATGATAAACATGTGAGAATGTTTTAAGTGATTTAGAAGAGTTGGACTCACTGAAAATATTTTACTATAACCAGTAAATTTTGTTTACATTTGCTTTCGTGTGCAGTGTGTGAGTGATAGGGTTAAAAACGCCGCGAGCTCTTTTAATTTGCATAGAATGACTCTAAGTAACAAAATGTGTCAGATTAGTTGGTAGTTTTTTTTATCTTAGTGGTCCGTAGAATCATGTTGTATCTATAGTTGAAGGAATCTTAGCTTCAGGGAAGAAAACTGGCACAGGTGCTCACTTTGCTAAACCAGTGATCTGAAGTTCACCCCGACTTTCTTCGCGTTTTCCTCCAAAGACCCGCATGGCTCCTTCTAAACCTTTGAAACAGTGTCACCTGCAGGAATGGCAGGTCATGACATCTGGTTTGGCGTGGCTGTGACGTACACCGGATGTGTGGGGCAGGACTGAGGGACTAAGCTGTACAGCACAGGGAACCAGACCCCGCGTGTGGCAACTAAGACCCAGTGCAGCCAAAATGAAATAATAATAAAAAATACAGTGGAAAGGACCGAGGTTTGGACCACTGTAGCTTCAGAGAGTGGGGTTTCCTGGCTTCGGGCTAAAAGAACATGCAAATTGAAAACCTCTGTTATTAGTCATGTCTGCACAGAGAATATGTGGGGTTTGCAAGGGCAGGGCTGACTAAATAGAACTCATCCAGGTCCATGACAGAAGCTCAATAGCCAGTGTGGACTTTGGAAGAACTCTGCCCTGTATCTGGGCATCTGATTGGACCTTTTACCACGTTTTACCCAAGAAAGTTGATTGTATCATTACCCCAGAAGATACGATGGAGATTTCTCAGATGGTAACATAGATGAAATCTAAAAAAGCATTTAAATACTTTCCTTCTAACACACTCATTGGTTTTGGACTCAGATACTCAGTTCTGAGCATAGTAAAGTGAAATCTGTACTGTTAAAGAAAAAAATTATAGGGTGAGTAGAGATTTATTAGACTAATAGGTATAGGTTCTTCCTCGTATGAATACCAAGTAAGGCGTGATGCAAGTATAAGAAGGAGAAGTCAATATAACCCTTATACATAACTCTACCACTGAATTGTATGCCATTCAGATCCCAGTGGGAATTTCACCCCCCTATGACTCATGAAATTTTTAAAGAAAACATTTGCTTTCGTGTGCAGTGTGTGAGTGATAGGGTTAAAAACGCCGCGAGCTCTTTTAATTTGCATAGAATGACTCTAAGTAACAAAATGTGTCAGATTAGTTGGTAGTTTTTTATCTTAGTGGTCCGTAGAATCATGTTGTATCTATAGTTGAAGGAATCTTAGCTTCAGGGAAGAAAACTGGCACAGGTGCTCACTTTGCTAAACCAGTGATCTGAAGTTCACCCCGACTTTCTTCGCTTTTCCTCCAAAGACCCGCATGGCTCCTTCTAAACCTTTGAAACAGTGTCACCTGCAGGAATGGCAGGTCATGACATCTGGTTTGGCGTGGCTGTGACGTACACCGGATGTGTGGGGCAGGACTGAGGGACTAAGCTGTACAGCACAGGGAACCAGACCCCGCGTGTGGCAACTAAGACCCAGTGCAGCCAAAATGAAATAATAATAAAAAATACAGTGGAAAGGACCGAGGTTTGGACCACTGTAGCTTCAGAGAGTGGGGTTTCCTGGCTTCGGGCTAAAAGAACATGCAAATTGAAAACCTCTGTTATTAGTCATGTCTGCACAGAGAATATGTGGGGTTTGCAAGGGCAGGGCTGACTAAATAGAACTCATCCAGGTCCATGACAGAAGCTCAATAGCCAGTGTGGACTTTGGAAGAACTCTGCCCTGTATCTGGGCATCTGATTGGACCTTTTACCACGTTTTACCCAAGAAAGTTGATTGTATCATTACCCCAGAAGATACGATGGAGATTTCTCAGATGGTAACATAGATGAAATCTAAAAAAGCATTTAAATACTTTCCTTCTAACACACTCATTGGTTTTGGACTCAGATACTCAGTTCTGAGCATAGTAAAGTGAAATCTGTACTGTTAAAGAAAAAAATTATAGGGTGAGTAGAGATTTATTAGACTAATAGGTATAGGTTCTTCCTCGTATGAATACCAAGTAAGGCGTGATGCAAGTATAAGAAGGAGAAGTCAATATAACCCTTATACATAACTCTACCACTGAATTGTATGCCATTCAGATCCCAGTGGGGATTTCACCTTACCTGTTGTCACTTGCCCTGAATACTTTTTTTAAATTATTTTTTTCCCATCATGCCTCTTTTATTTTATATTTATTTTCATCCATCTTTTATTCTTTAGCATGTGTGGGCCTCCCATTGCAGGAGTCTCTCTTGTTGGCTCCAAAGCGCTCGCTAGTAATTGGACACACTGGTCCAGCCTTTCCGCAACACGTGGCATCTTCCTGGGCCAGGAATTAAACTGGCGCCCCTTGCACTGCAAGGCTGTAGGCCCCAAGACGCTTAGACCTCCAGAGCTAAACTGGCCACCCAAGAGAAACTGGGCAAGAGTCCTGTCATGACTTTCCCATAACCCCAGGGTGAAGGACTGAGAGCAAGATATTGCAAATAACGTCATACATGCAAGGTATTTGGCAAGCGATATGACTGACGACAAGCTGTCGATTGCTGTTCTCACGACCAGATCCTTGAGGAAATTGTTGGAAAATGACATGTTCTGCCGAGAACATAAACAGGACTATTAAAGGTCAGGAATTAAACATTATGACTCTTTGTATAGGACAATGAGGTCTAAGCATTGTATGATGTTGATCATTATCATTCTGCTATGAAAAAACAGGTGCCTATGCTGCACATACAAGGAAGCAATCTGAGACAATCCAAAGATATGTGTGGACTCAGAGCGGTGCTATTGCCTTCTAATGGCTTTAGCCCCTGACCCCCTCTCTATTTCTTTGTTTGTATCTTTATTCTTCTGTGGTACTGTGCTTTCAGGTTTGTTCGTTGTTGGTCAGGCACCGACACAAGGCAGACTCTCTACCCACTGGACCACCAGGGGAAACCTGCCCAGAATAATTTTATCATAAAATCCCTGACTGGGCACATTAAATGTTGGTCTTTGTGGACATCCTTAACTGGTGTTCTTTTGAAGTGGGCATCACCACATTTTGAGCCATATTGGTACCATATCAAGAACACTTTTGAGCAGGTGAGGGTATGGTTAAGCTAGAAGTCTTGCTGGAAAACTCATCAGATGAGACGTAAGAGCTTTCAATGGAAAACAGAAAAGAACTAGAAAGTAATACAGGGACTTTTCTGATGGTCGAGTGGTTAAGAATCTGACTATCAATGCAAGGAACATGGGTTTAACCCCTGGTCCAGGAAGATCCCACATGCCTCTGAGCAACAAAGCCTGTACACCACAGCTACTAAGCCTGTGCTCTAGAGACCCTGAGACATAACCACTGAAGCCTGGACACCTTAGAGCCCATGTTCTGCAATAGGAGAAGCCAATTTTCTGCACCATACTAGAGACCCCGCCCCCTGAGACGGCCCTTGCACTGCAAGGCTGTAGGCCCCAAGACGCTTAGACCTCCAGAGCTAAACTGGCCACCCAAGAGAAACTGGGCAAGAGTCCTGTCATGACTTTCCCATAACCCCAGGGTGAAGGACTGAGAGCAAGATATTGCAAATAACGTCATACATGCAAGGTATTTGGCAAGCGATATGACTGACGACAAGCTGTCGATTGCTGTTCTCACGACCAGATCCTTGAGGAAATTGTTGGAAAATGACATGTTCTGCCGAGAACATAAACAGGACTATTAAAGGTCAGGAATTAAACATTATGACTCTTTGTATAGGACAATGAGGTCTAAGCATTGTATGATGTTGATCATTATCATTCTGCTATGAAAAAACAGGTGCCTATGCTGCACATACAAGGAAGCAATCTGAGACAATCCAAAGATATGTGTGGACTCAGAGCGGTGCTATTGCCTTCTAATGGCTTTAGCCCCTGACCCCCTCTCTATTTCTTTGTTTGTATCTTTATTCTTCTGTGGTACTGTGCTTTCAGGTTTGTTCGTTGTTGGTCAGGCACCGACACAAGGCAGACTCTCTACCCACTGGACCACCAGGGAAGCCTGCCCAGAATAATTTTATCATAAAATCCCTGACTGGGCACATTAAATGTTGGTCTTTGTGGACATCCTTAACTGGTGTTCTTTTGAAGTGGGCATCACCACATTTTGAGCTATATTGGTACCATATCAAGAACACTTTTGAGCAGGTGAGGGTATGGTTAAGCTAGAAGTCTTGCTGGAAAACTCATCAGATGAGACGTAAGAGCTTTCAATGGAAAACAGAAAAGAACTAGAAAGTAATACAGGGACTTTTCTGATGGTCGAGTGGTTAAGAATCTGACTATCAATGCAAGGAACATGGGTTTAACCCCTGGTCCAGGAAGATCCCACATGCCTCTGAGCAACAAAGCCTGTACACCACAGCTACTAAGCCTGTGCTCTAGAGACCCTGAGACATAACCACTGAAGCCTGGACACCTTAGAGCCCATGTTCTGCAATAGGAGAAGCCATTGCAATGAGATGTCTGAGCACCATGACTAGAGAGTACCCCTGCTTACTGCACCTAGACAAAGCCTGAGCAATCAACGAAGACACAGCGCAGCCAAAAAATAAACAAAAATTTTTTAAAAAATTAAAAATTGAATAAAAAGTAATACAAAGGTTTAAGATACCATTCCTGAGATTGAACTTTGTACCAAGATATGATTGGCCCTTGCTTTCACAGGTATAACTTTTTTGCTTTGTTTTAAGAATAACACAGTATCCTGTTGTTCAGCGTCCTCCACCTCTCACCAAATTCTTCATTGAGGGTTAATAAATTACGGACCCAGAAATTGTTCTCTGTTTAATTAAGAAAAAAAAAACATTTCAAGAAGATAGGAACAGGAATTTTGGTTTAAAAATAGCAATAGGTCTCAGGCAAGATTTTCGCAGTGTCTCTCAGTTTCTTAATTAAATTACCAAAGAGCTATCCTTGTATCTATACAAAGATAGATGCATAAATGTTTATAGCTTTATTCATAGTAACCTCAAACTGGAAACAGCTTAAATGTCTACCAACTCATAAATGATTAAATGAGTGCTACAGTCATAGAATGGAACACTACTCAATTGCAATGAGAAGCAAACTACTGTTACCCCTAACAATTTAAAGTGAATGAAATCTCAAAAGCAATATGCTAAGTGAAAGAAACAAGACACAAAAGAATACTAACTGTGACATTCCATTTAAATGACACTTGGGAGAGGATAAAATTAGACAGAAAATAGGTATGTGATTGGCTGGGGTGGGGAAATCAGGTGACTGCATAGAGAGATATTGATATATGGGAGCATTTGGGGAGATGGAAATGTTCTGTGTCTTGAGTGGTGTACCATGAACGTGACTGTGTATATTTGTCAAAATTCATGCAACTGGACACTTTTTTTTTTTAAATGTTGGCCTCTTTTATTGGTTTTTTATTTATTTATTTTTATCCATCTTTATTCTTTGGCCCATGTGGGCTTCCCATTGCAGTGACCTCTTGTTGCAGAGCACCAGCTCTGGGCACATGCACTCCAGAGCTTGTATTGGACACACGGGTCCAGCCACTTTGCGGCACGTGGGATCTTCCCAGGCCAGGAATCTAACCAGTGCCCCTTGCATTGCAAGGCAGACTCTTTAACCTTCAGACCACCAGGGAAGCCCCAACTGGACATTTTTTTAATAGCTTATTTTTTTTTTAATTTTTTTTTTTTTTGCCATTTCTATTGGTCTTTCATTTATTTATCTTTGTTCTTTGGCCTGTGTGGGCCTCCCATCGCAGTGGCCTCTCTCATCACAGAGCACTGGCTCTGGGCACATGCACTCCAGAGCTCCGGCTCGGTAGTTGGACACATTGGTCCAGCTGCTCCACGGCACATGGGATCTTCCCAGGCCAGGGATGGAACCGGCTCCCCTTGCACTGCAAGGTGGTGTCCTTACCCACTGGACCACCAGGGAAGCCCTGGACACTTTTTAAAGAGTGAATTATTATTTGTAAATTTTGCCTAAAATTTTTAAAAATAAAAAAATGAATTTTTAAACTGAAAAAGAAAGCTGAGGGCCAAATGTTAGTACATTATAGAAGAGTAAAGGGATATAATAACCCCAAGCAATGCATCAAACTTTATTCAGAATATCATAAATAGTAATAAAGAGCCATAAAAGAGCCATACTGAGGACAACTAGGAAACCTTAAATTTGGCCTGTATTTTACATGGTCACTCTAATAAGCCCGGAACTTTCTAGAACCTCAAATGAGGAGAGAGGATCTCATTTCACCTTCCTGCTATTTCCTGTGCTGTCTCTAGCCAAACCATTTTACTCCCCACATTGAAATATACTCTCACTAATGTACTTATTTTTTTAAGTACTTAAAATGTAGTTAAATTTTTTTTTAAAAGTGCTTTGGGACTTCTCTGGTGATACAGTGGTTAAGAATCTGTCTTGCAGTGTGGAGGATGTGGGTTAGATCCCTGGTCATGGAACTAAGACCCCACATGTTGCACAGCAGCTGAGCCTGTGAGTCACAACTACTGAACTTGCACTATCCGGAGACTGTACTACAATGAAAGATTCTGCACAACACGACAAAGATTGTAAGTGCTGCAATTAAGACCTGAAGCTAAATACACAAATAAATCAACAATAAAAATACTTACAATAGAAAAAGGAGATTTTTTTTCAGGGTATGGAAAGCAATTAAGGATTTATTTAAAAAAAAAATAGAGAAAAGGTCATGAAAACCTGAAGATAGAGGCTCAAAAGCAGAAGTATTTAGAGATCATGGAAAGCACATTTTTAAGTCTCTGTCCTCAACTGGAAATTATTGCTAGTCTAGAGATTTAATCAGCTAATTTTAAGACAAAGCACATAGTCCTTTATCTATTTTCTAACAATTTGTGAACAGTTCTTTTGCAGATATGAAATTTGTACTGGCCTTTAGCAGTGCTGATCTGGTTGACAGTATCTAGGAAATATTCTTTTAATGTGCTTTTATTCTATTGTGTATAAAATTTCACAAGCATAATTATTAAAATTTGTAGATATTTGTATCTATTAATACACACAAGTGGAACATAAGTATTTGGACTCTACTGTTGGCTAAGATAGTAAAGAATATGCCTGTAATGCGGGAGACCTGGGTTTGACCTCTGGGTTGGGAAGATCCCCTGAAGAAGGGGAAGGCTAGCCACTCCCATATTCCTTTTTTTTTTTTTTTGGCCACTTCTATTGGTCTTTCATATATTTGTTTTTATCCATCTTTGTTCTTTGGCCTGTGAGGGCCTCCCACTGCAGTGGCCTCTCTCCCTGCAGAGCCCCGGCTCTGGGCACATGTGCTCCAGAGCTCCAGCTTGGTAGTTGGACACATTGGTCCAGCCACTCCGCAGCATGTGGGATCTTCCCATGCCAAGGATTAAACTAGTGCCCCTTGCACTGCAAGACAGTAGGTCCTTAGTCACTGGACCACCAGGGAAGCCCAATCCAATATTCTTGCTTGAAGAATTCCAAGGACAGAGGAGGACGGCAGGCTACAGTCCATGGGTTCATAAAGAGTCAGACTCTACTGAGTGACTTTCACTTAAATTGAAAAAATGTTAATGAATTATATTTCTTTTCAACTGCTCTCCTCACCCCACCCCTTCCTCTTATCAGGTATCAGGTTTGCCAAGTTAGGGAGGTGTAAAAATACAGGGAGATGGTCCTGCCTTCGACGATCTCATTTAATGACCTTTACTTTTAGAAGAGATGGCCAATGTAGTAATAAAATTAACTTAATACCAAGGATAGTTACATGCATTTGTCTAATCATTTCGAATCTCTGTAAATTTCTGCTTTCCATGTTCTATTAAAACAGCACAAAGATCACTGAACATGAAGGACTGGTGTTCTAGAGAGAGAAAGAAAAAGGTAAAATGCATTTGAAACAAATTTCATTCCGCTTCCTTTTCTTCGTGAGATTTTGAATATCTCATTTTCATTCACATCGTCTCTTGAAGAAAGGAATTTGAATGTCATAAGAATATCTCCAGGTCTTGCTAAAAATTATTTACAAACCAGTATCACCAAGAGTTTGTTAGAAATGTAGAATTTCAGTTCTGCCCTAGGCCTTCTAAATCACAACACGCATTGTAACATGATCCGCAAGTGATGTACTCGCTCTTCAAAGCTTGAGAAGCTCTGCTGATGGGCATCAGCTCAGCATGTACTCTGGAGGCAAACCCTTTGGAACAGTGATTCTCAAAATATAGTCCTTGAATGGTATGAGCATCATCTGAAAACTTGTTAGAAATGCAAATTCTCATGTCTTACCCTATCAGTAAGATGAGGCTCAGTTAGCTGTGTGGAGTTCAATAAACTCTGCACGTAAGTAGGATGTCTGCGTTTTATCCATCTTTGTTCTTTGGCCTGTGAGGGCCTCCCATGTGGCCTCTCCCTGCAGAGCCCGGCTCTGGGCACATGTGCTCAGAGCTCCAGCTTGGTAGTTGGACACATTGGTCCAGCCACTCCGCAGCACGTGGGATCTTCCCATGCCAAGGATTAAACTAGTGCCCTTGCACTGCAAGACAGTAGGTCCTTAGTCACTGGACCACCAGGGAAGCCCAATCCAATATTCTTGCTTGAAGAATTCCAAGGACAGAGGAGGACGGCAGGCTACAGTCCATGGGTTCATAAAGAGTCAGACTCTACTGAGTGACTTTCACTTAAATTGAAAAAATGTTAATGAATTATATTTCTTTTCAACTGCTCTCCTCACCCCACCCCTTCCTCTTATCAGGTATCAGGTTTGCCAAGTTAGGGAGGTGTAAAAATACAGGGAGATGGTCCTGCCTTCGACGATCTCATTTAATGACCTTTACTTTTAGAAGAGATGGCCAATGTAGTAATAAAATTAACTTAATACCAAGGATAGTTACATGCATTTGTCTAATCATTTCGAATCTCTGTAAATTTCTGCTTTCCATGTTCTATTAAAACAGCACAAAGATCACTGAACATGAAGGACTGGTGTTCTAGAGAGAGAAAGAAAAAGGTAAAATGCATTTGAAACAAATTTCATTCCGCTTCCTTTTCTTCGTGAGATTTTGAATATCTCATTTTCATTCACATCGTCTCTTGAAGAAAGGAATTTGAATGTCATAAGAATATCTCCAGGTCTTGCTAAAAATTATTTACAAACCAGTATCACCAAGAGTTTGTTAGAAATGTAGAATTTCAGTTCTGCCCTAGGCCTTCTAAATCACAACACGCATTGTAACATGATCCGCAAGTGATGTACTCGCTCTTCAAAGCTTGAGAAGCTCTGCTGATGGGCATCAGCTCAGCATGTACTCTGGAGGCAAACCCTTTGGAACAGTGATTCTCAAAATATAGTCCTTGAATGGTATGAGCATCATCTGAAAACTTGTTAGAAATGCAAATTCTCATGTCTTACCCTATCAGTAAGATGAGGCTCAGTTAGCTGTGTGGAGTTCAATAAACTCTGCACGTAAGTAGGATGTCTGCTTGTGTTGAAGTTGTTTAGAAGGTGGTTGGTAAATTAGATGAAAGTAGGGGAAAACAGTCTTGTAAATCCTCAAGCCTTATTCCTCAAGGCTTTGCCTTCTCATGTGCACAGGATAATGAAATTCTATTACAGTTATTATTGTTTTAGTGCTCAGACATGGAGATTGATACAAAGGAGCATAGGGAGTTTGAATAAAGTAAATCTTAATTCATAAAATGACTTCATATTTGATGAATTAGACTCCAAAGAAAATGAAGTGGCACTTTCTATTGATCTTCTAATCATATCTAAAAGACCAGCCTTCTAAGCTTTAATAGTCATCATTCTAATCTGTGTGTGAGTTTCATGGGTATTTTTTGTTGGCTTTCAAAATTCGCTGTTCCATGGGAACAAAACATTTGAATAAAACATGTTAGATGCTTTAGGCAATGAACTAATGGTATATTTATGGCATGTGTGTGGTTCCAGAAATTGGTAGTTGATTTCTCACACTTGAGTGTGGCTTCAGCTATGTTGGTGTATAAGTCCGTTATTCCTAGCCTCCTGTCTCTTGAATGGGATTTTATTTCCAATTTGAGCCAATGAAGACCCCTCTGGGATTAGGAGGACTCTTACTCCTTTTCTTTCTGACGTGGACTTGTGCTGGGGATTGGTCAGGCACAACATAAAATTTGGAGAGTAGGATTTTTTTTTTAATGCCAAAAGATGGAGCTTTCAATGTGATTTTGGTCTCAGTGAATCCTAGAGATAGCTGAGGATACATATGGTGGAGGTTTCTTTTAGGTGTTTTGATCTTGAGATGCTATCTGAGACTTGAGAGTCTGGACCAACTTGAGAGGTTTTTTTTTTTTTCTTTCTCAATTTCCCTTCCAACTCCTTTCAGACCATGTCAGATTCTTGGGGCTCAAATACTTGTCATGGGTTGAATATAAGGAGTGTGTGTGACCTGGAACATAAGGAGACTTCCTTGGGTGGTGGCAGGGCCTCAGGACTCTAGAATGTGCCAGGCAGGAAGAAATATTTCTTAGGGGCTCTGTTGTCCTTTTACGCTATTCTTTACAAATCCATTGTGTTTGAGAAGAATTCAGCCCTTCCTATATGGAATGACCAGTTGTCTTGGTTTTCCTATTTTAGCACTAAAAGTCTCCTGTCCTGAGCAAATGGGATTGTTGATTGCCTTTTGCATAACCTTTGGTTTGTCCATTTCTGATGTTGAAATTTCAGAGTTGCAGTAAGAGAGTTGCCTGTTCCACAAGGCCAACAAAATGTGCTGTGTGAGTACTTGCAAGGATCTTAGTGTATTTATTGTGTGCTTTTCTTTACTAAGGAAATACTTGAAACAGACAAGAATAACATCACTGACCCACTCTCCAGCTTTATTAAATACACAATAATTGGCTATATTTGGTTAAATTTTAATTTCTGGTAGAAGTCAAAGTTCAAGGTAGAGTTGAACTCCCCATGGCCATCCCTGATTCTCTTCTGTTCCCTCCTTGCCCACATGTGAGCTTGGTAATTCTGTACTTCTCTGTGCATTTTATAATTTTATGTCATTTGATGGATACCTAAGCATGTTTTTCAGACACTTACACTTTTGTTTCTGTTTCATCCCAGAGCTTTTGTTGTTGACCAGCGCTATTTAGAGATTTATATGTATAAGTCTGATTTAATTATTCTATGATATTCTATTGAGTGAATCCATCATAAATTGTTTCCATTTTCCAATTGATAGGTAGAATATTTCCATGTTTGATTGTTACATGTAGTGTTTATACTTGAGTATTTTTGCACACTCAGGAATGGGAATCAGTGCAGGTTTCTTTTAGGTGTTTTGATCTTGAGATGCTATCTGAGACTTGAGAGTCTGGACCAACTTGAGAGGTTTTTTTTTTTTTCTTTCTCAATTTCCCTTCCAACTCCTTTCAGACCATGTCAGATTCTTGGGGCTCAAATACTTGTCATGGGTTGAATATAAGGAGTGTGTGTGACCTGGAACATAAGGAGACTTCCTTGGGTGGTGGCAGGGCCTCAGGACTCTAGAATGTGCCAGGCAGGAAGAAATATTTCTTAGGGGCTCTGTTGTCCTTTTACGCTATTCTTTACAAATCCATTGTGTTTGAGAAGAATTCAGCCCTTCCTATATGGAATGACCAGTTGTCTTGGTTTTCCTATTTTAGCACTAAAAGTCTCCTGTCCTGAGCAAATGGGATTGTTGATTGCCTTTTGCATAACCTTTGGTTTGTCCATTTCTGATGTTGAAATTTCAGAGTTGCAGTAAGAGAGTTGCCTGTTCCACAAGGCCACAAAAATGTGCTGTGTGAGTACTTGCAAGGATCTTAGTGTATTTATTGTGTGCTTTTCTTTACTAAGGAAATACTTGAAACAGACAAGAATAACATCACTGACCCACTCTCCAGCTTTATTAAATACACAATAATTGGCTATATTTGGTTAAATTTTAATTTCTGGTAGAAGTCAAAGTTCAAGGTAGAGTTGAACTCCCCATGGCCATCCCTGATTCTCTTCTGTTCCCTCCTTGCCCACATGTGAGCTTGGTAATTCTGTACTTCTCTGTGCATTTTATAATTTTATGTCATTTGATGGATACCTAAGCATGTTTTTCAGACACTTACACTTTTGTTTCTGTTTCATCCCAGAGCTTTTGTTGTTGACCAGCGCTATTTAGAGATTTATATGTATAAGTCTGATTTAATTATTCTATGATATTCTATTGAGTGAATCCATCATAAATTGTTTCCATTTTCCAATTGATAGGTAGAATATTTCCATGTTTGATTGTTACATGTAGTGTTTATACTTGAGTATTTTTGCACACTCAGGAATGGGATCATGAGGTCACAGTGTGCAGGTCTGAAAATCAACTCATTCTTGCCCTATGGTTCTCTAACAGGGTGTGAGAGTTTAGTTTTCCTAGGAGAATGAAAGTTGCTCATTTTCACCAACACTTGGTGTTTTCAGATGTCTTACTTTCTGAAAATCTGAGGGTAAGATAAGAATAATTCAGGCTTTTTTTTTTTTTTGCTGAACTTTTAAATTTTTAGATAATTCTAGATTCATATGCAGTTGTGTAATGCATGGGATTTCCCAGGCAAGAATACTGGAGTGGGTCACCATTTCCTTCTCCAGTGGATCTTCCCAACCCAGGGATCGAACCCACATCTGCATTGGCAGGCAGAACTTTTACCAGTGAGCCACTAGGGAAGCTTAGGTCATATGGTAGATTTAAGTTTAGATTTTAAAGAAATTATGAGACTAATTTCCAAGGTGGTAATATTTCACATTGCCACCAGCAGTGTGTGAATAGTCCAGTTTCTCCACAGCCTTGTCAACATTTGATGTTGTTATATTTTTATTTTAGCTATTCTGGTAGGTGTGTGGTTATATCTCCTTGCAGTTTTAACTTGTGTTTGCATAATGGCTAATGATATCGAATGTCTTTTCATATGCTTATTTGCAATCTATGTATCCTCTTAGTGAAAAGATTGCAGGTTATATGGTTTCCATTTAGCTGGTGAGTTTTCAGTATCCTCTGAGGGTCGTTTTAGTATACCATGTGAAACTAAGATTTATGTTTAGTTAAGACTACATAAATAGCCAACTTGACTCTTCTATCTCATGTCCTACCCAATTCAGTAATTTTTAGGGCATTCTGATGTGCTTCTCCTAGAACCTAGCTCACATAGAAAATTATATTAGAAAATGATTCCTTTTCTCAGTCATTTAAATTTTATGTTTTAAAGTCAGACACTTACACTTTTGTTTCTGTTTCATCCCAGAGCTTTTGTTGTTGACCAGCGCTATTTAGAGATTTATATGTATAAGTCTGATTTAATTATTCTATGATATTCTATTGAGTGAATCCATCATAAATTGTTTCCATTTTCCAATTGATAGGTAGAATATTTCCATGTTTGATTGTTACATGTAGTGTTTATACTTGAGTATTTTTGCACACTCAGGAATGGGATCATGAGGTCACAGTGTGCAGGTCTGAAAATCAACTCATTCTTGCCCTATGGTTCTCTAACAGGGTGTGAGAGTTTAGTTTTCCTAGGAGAATGAAAGTTGCTCATTTTCACCAACACTTGGTGTTTTCAGATGTCTTACTTTCTGAAAATCTGAGGGTAAGATAAGAATAATTCAGGCTTTTTTTTTTTTTTGCTGAACTTTTAAATTTTTAGATAATTCTAGATTCATATGCAGTTGTGTAATGCATGGGATTTCCCAGGCAAGAATACTGGAGTGGGTCACCATTTCCTTCTCCAGTGGATCTTCCCAACCCAGGGATCGAACCCACATCTGCATTGGCAGGCAGAACTTTTACCAGTGAGCCACTAGGGAAGCTTAGGTCATATGGTAGATTTAAGTTTAGATTTTAAAGAAATTATGAGACTAATTTCCAAGGTGGTAATATTTCACATTGCCACCAGCAGTGTGTGAATAGTCCAGTTTCTCCACAGCCTTGTCAACATTTGATGTTGTTATATTTTTATTTTAGCTATTCTGGTAGGTGTGTGGTTATATCTCCTTGCAGTTTTAACTTGTGTTTGCATAATGGCTAATGATATCGAATGTCTTTTCATATGCTTATTTGCAATCTATGTATCCTCTTAGTGAAAAGATTGCAGGTTATATGGTTTCCATTTAGCTGGTGAGTTTTCAGTATCCTCTGAGGGTCGTTTTAGTATACCATGTGAAACTAAGATTTATGTTTAGTTAAGACTACATAAATAGCCAACTTGACTCTTCTATCTCATGTCCTACCCAATTCAGTAATTTTTAGGGCATTCTGATGTGCTTCTCCTAGAACCTAGCTCACATAGAAAATTATATTAGAAAATGATTCCTTTTCTCAGTCACAAAATTACTGTCCAGTTATTATTTAGGAAGGAAAAGATAAAACACTATAGGCACTCAAGTTCTATAAATGCATAGTTGTTAGGTTTTAATTTTTGGACAAGTCTTTATTGCTTCATCAGCCCTTAGTTCATTCTTTTACACATCATGAAGCTGTGCATACAGACACTGAAAAAAGGGCTTCCTTAGGGGAACTTCAGCTGAACATGGGAGATCAAGGATGCTCCATATTTCATAGCAGAAATTATATAGTATATTGATAGTTACTGTTAATATATTGATAGTTATTGATTCTTATGATGCCGGTTCTATAACCAAGGACTTTGGAGAACTAGATTATAAGATTTTAGTTCATATTGGAGGATATATGTTTGTGTAAGTATTTTCAGTGGATGAAGCAATATACTGAGACCATCTTTTGCAGACTTGCTCATCTCTAAGGTATTTTTTACTTAGTGGAAAGATGATGTAGCTGTTCATGGGACTGCAAAGAATTGGGCATCACTTTGTGACTGAACAACAGAAGGATGATCTCTTCATTTATATTAACTTGCTGTGCTAAAATTTTCTGAGCTGATTTGTGTAACAGCAATACTAACAGAAAGTTTCTCTTTCTACTTCTTAGCTATGAAAGTGCTATGCAGTCACTATTGGTTCTGTGTCAAGATTAAAGTCACGGTATTTCACAATTTGTATATGAATCCCGATTTGAAGCGTTTTAGCTATTCTGGTAGGTGTGTGGTTATATCTCCTTGCAGTTTTAACTTGTGTTTGCATAATGGCTAATGATATCGAATGTCTTTTCATATGCTTATTTGCAATCTATGTATCCTCTTAGTGAAAAGATTGCAGGTTATATGGTTTCCATTTAGCTGGTGAGTTTTCAGTATCCTCTGAGGGTCGTTTTAGTATACCATGTGAAACTAAGATTTATGTTTAGTTAAGACTACATAAATAGCCAACTTGACTCTTCTATCTCATGTCCTACCCAATTCAGTAATTTTTAGGGCATTCTGATGTGCTTCTCCTAGAACCTAGCTCACATAGAAAATTATATTAGAAAATGATTCCTTTTCTCAGTCACAAAATTACTGTCCAGTTATTATTTAGGAAGGAAAAGATAAAACACTATAGGCACTCAAGTTCTATAAATGCATAGTTGTTAGGTTTTAATTTTTGGACAAGTCTTTATTGCTTCATCAGCCCTTAGTTCATTCTTTTACACATCATGAAGCTGTGCATACAGACACTGAAAAAAGGGCTTCCTTAGGGGAACTTCAGCTGAACATGGGAGATCAAGGATGCTCCATATTTCATAGCAGAAATTATATAGTATATTGATAGTTACTGTTAATATATTGATAGTTATTGATTCTTATGATGCCGGTTCTATAACCAAGGACTTTGGAGAACTAGATTATAAGATTTTAGTTCATATTGGAGGATATATGTTTGTGTAAGTATTTTCAGTGGATGAAGCAATATACTGAGACCATCTTTTGCAGACTTGCTCATCTCTAAGGTATTTTTTACTTAGTGGAAAGATGATGTAGCTGTTCATGGGACTGCAAAGAATTGGGCATCACTTTGTGACTGAACAACAGAAGGATGATCTCTTCATTTATATTAACTTGCTGTGCTAAAATTTTCTGAGCTGATTTGTGTAACAGCAATACTAACAGAAAGTTTCTCTTTTCTACTTCTTAGCTATGAAAGTGCTATGCAGTCACTATTGGTTCTGTGTCAAGATTAAAGTCACGGTATTTCACAATTTGTATATGAATCCCGATGAAGCGTTTTTAGCAGATCACTGCCTTGTAACCCACATTTTTCCGGATGGTCATTATGAGTTTTTTTACTATTCTGATAACAGTGGCATCATAACCAAAGTAAGAAGAATGGCTATTTAACCTAAAATCTGAGTTTGTATGTTTCCTTCAACAGCCCCCAAACCAGAAGTCATTATGTTTCTACCTATAATATGACTGGAATTTTTTCTGTAATAGTCACATTCAGGACTGAGGAAATTAATGAAGGAGATGATGATAAATACTTATTTTTTGTTGGAAAATAACTGCAAACTCTAATATGAACCTTTAGATATAAAAATCAATTGGTGACAGAAAAGTCAGGGAGATGACAAGTTTGAAAGTTTCTACATATCACAAGTTTATCATGTTATACTACAGTTTATAAAGTTATGTTGCAGTTTATAAAGATACATTACAGTTTATAAAGTCTGGCCAGGTATAGTCAGAAGAAGGAAATAACACAGTCAAGCATTAGAAGATTCTTCAAAGTAAATGTTTAACATTCTACGGCCCCTCCCAATCCCATTCACCAGAGATTCTGATGTGCCTCATTGGCTACAGTGAATGATCAACTGTACAAACTGCTTAAAAACAATTGACTGGGATTTTGGCTTAATTAAAAAAATTTTTAGCAGCCTACCAAAGTTTGTTATAAAATTACTCATTATTTTGGTTAGTATCCCAAATGGAATATTAGAACTTTTCCACTCTAGCTAAATGTTAAATATGGGGTTCCACAGAAAGCAAAATCTGAGATGGAGTTGAGCGTGCAGGATGTTTATTAAGAAGTGTCTATTTTTCATGCCAGTACCGTGTTTTGATTAATGAAGCTTTATAGGATAGTTCTTTTTTTCCCCAAAAGGAAATAGTACCATTGATTACAGCTATAGATTCAGTATGTCTTCTGTGGGAAGGACAAAGTTTAGGATTTTCTTATGTTACCTTTCTGAACAAGATGTAGTGTAACTTGTAATGGTCCCAGCTTTATTTTTCTCTGGATTGCTTTGATTATTCAAGATTTTTTTGTGTTCAGTACAACTTTTGGGTAGTTTTTATTTCTTGTGAAAAATATTATTGGGGTTTTGATTGGAACTGTATTGAATCTATGGATAGATGTGGGTAGTATGGGTATTTGAACAATGCTAATCCCTCCGATCATGAACAAATGGGATATCTTTCCATTGTCTGTCTTTGATTTCCTTCATCAAAGTTTTGTGATTTTCAGTGTACAGATCTTTTACTTTCTTAGTTAAATTTATCACTATGTGTCTTATTTTTTGATGTTATTGAAAACTGGGACTTTTTCTTTGTTTTTCATTTATTTTGTTGTTATTGTATAGAAACATATCTAATTTTCTAGGGACTAAAAGTGAGCAGAGGCAGCTCCCAGCTTCAAAAGTATATTTCTATGGGCTCAAAGCTCATACTCTCTACACTAAGCAATATTTCAGTTGCAGCAGTATTTCTCAAAAGCAGGTATAAACAAACAAACAAAAGTAGGTATAAACAAACAGTTTCTTATATATGAATCACAAAAATCCTTTTTATTTCAATTAACAAGCATTAACTGTCTTTTATATACAAGCATTGTGCCAGATTTTAATGTTTGTGTCCAGTCAGAAATAACCTAGTTTCCCATGAACTTGAGTATGGTCATTTTTAGAAAGCTTGGATTAGAGAACTTGAGGGATCCATGACTACCTAGTCAAAAAACTATGTTTCCTGAGACTCTTAAGATAAACATCTGTTTAAAATCTTCCTCTGCCCCTTTAGATTTTCCAGGAGACACTTCTGCTTCAG
The DNA here is from genome assembly GCA_022376925.1 of Tragulus kanchil. Lineage (NCBI taxonomy): Eukaryota > Metazoa > Chordata > Mammalia > Artiodactyla > Tragulidae > Tragulus > Tragulus kanchil. The sequence continues at coordinate 14,227,286 of JAIOJX010000006.1, read as the reverse complement.
ACTAAACTCAAGTATATCTCAAGGAACTCTGGAGACACAAAATAAGCAAAATAAGCATGGTATGCCCGGTTCTTATCCTGGTTCCCAGCTCCATCTTAGTCTTCAAGATAACAAACCAACCCTGAAAGGTTAATAACTAGGGGAAAACAGACACAACCCTATTGGTAACATCGATTTGTTGATCTCTGGCCATGTATTACAGCTATAGATTCAGTATGTCTTCTGTGGGAAGGACAAAGTTTAGGATTTTCTTATGTTACCTTTCTGAACAAGATGTAGTGTAACTTGTAATGGTCCCAGCTTTATTTTTCTCTGGATTGCTTTGATTATTCAAGATTTTTTTGTGTTCAGTACAACTTTTGGGTAGTTTTTATTTCTTGTGAAAAATATTATTGGGGTTTTGATTGGAACTGTATTGAATCTATGGATAGATGTGGGTAGTATGGGTATTTGAACAATGCTAATCCCTCCGATCATGAACAAATGGGATATCTTTCCATTGTCTGTCTTTGATTTCCTTCATCAAAGTTTTGTGATTTTCAGTGTACAGATCTTTTACTTTCTTAGTTAAATTTATCACTATGTGTCTTATTTTTTGATGTTATTGAAAACTGGGACTTTTTCTTTGTTTTTCATTTATTTTGTTGTTATTGTATAGAAACATATCTAATTTTCTAGGGACTAAAAGTGAGCAGAGGCAGCTCCCAGCTTCAAAAGTATATTTCTATGGGCTCAAAGCTCATACTCTCTACACTAAGCAATATTTCAGTTGCAGCAGTATTTCTCAAAAGCAGGTATAAACAAACAAACAAAAGTAGGTATAAACAAACAGTTTCTTATATATGAATCACAAAAATCCTTTTTATTTCAATTAACAAGCATTAACTGTCTTTTATATACAAGCATTGTGCCAGATTTTAATGTTTGTGTCCAGTCAGAAATAACCTAGTTTCCCATGAACTTGAGTATGGTCATTTTTAGAAAGCTTGGATTAGAGAACTTGAGGGATCCATGACTACCTAGTCAAAAAACTATGTTTCCTGAGACTCTTAAGATAAACATCTGTTTAAAATCTTCCTCTGCCCCTTTAGATTTTCCAGGAGACACTTCTGCTTCAGACTAAACTCAAGTATATCTCAAGGAACTCTGGAGACACAAAATAAGCAAAATAAGCATGGTATGCCCGGTTCTTATCCTGGTTCCCAGCTCCATCTTAGTCTTCAAGATAACAAACCAACCCTGAAAGGTTAATAACTAGGGGAAAACAGACACAACCCTATTGGTAACATCGATTTGTTGATCTCTGGCCATGTATATTTCAAAATGTATGGCAATTGTCCTCTAGGATGTAGAGTAGCCTGCCAGGCTCCACTGTCCATGGAATTCTCCAGGCAAAAATCCTGGGATGAGTAAGCTTTTCCTTCTCTAAGGGATCTCCCCAGACCTGGGCCTCCTGAACTGCAGGCAGGCTCTTTACCGTATGAATCACCATGGAAGCCCTAGGATATAATCATATCAGGAAATACTGAAAAATGATTGATTTTTTGGATACAATGGTCAGAGTCACTGAAAACTTGCTATATCCTAACCAGATCTTTTTTTTTTTTTTTTTTTTTTTTAAGATTTATTTATTAATTTATTTTGGGCTGGGGTAGGGTTGAGGAGGGAGGGGAGCAGGCGGGCCACTTCTATTGATCTTTCATTTCTCTATTTTCATCTGTCTTTGTTCTTTGGCTCCTGTGGGCCTCCCATCGCGGTGGCGTCTGTCATTGCAGAGCGCCGGCTCTGGGCGCATGCGCTCCAGAGCTCCGGCTCGGTCATTGGACACATGGGTCCAGCCGCTCCGCGGCACGTGGGATCTTCCCAGGCCAGGGATCCACCCGGCTCCCCTTGCACTGCAAGGCGGTGTCCTTACCCACTGGACCACCAGGGGAAGCCCTAACCAGATCTTAATCAAATCTAGTTATTTTGAAGTTTGAACCCATATTCAAGATTTCTGAAAGAAATGAAAAACAAGGTCAAAATGATAGTATATGAACTCACTGAGGATTCAAGGTCAGCATGCTGGACTGAAGATGTGGGGAGAGGGATGGAACATACTAGAACAGGATACAAAGGTTAAGATTAATTTTGTTTGTATCTTACCAACTTTTAAGAAAGTCTTAAGTCATCACAACTTTGATCAGGTCTTGGCAAAATTCTGGTTATTGGCAGTATTTTCTTTAGATAATTTTTCTGTTAGAGTCTTCTGGTTAAAATCTTGAACTGAGAGTTTTTTCTCTCAGTGATGATAGAAAAGCCTCACTACATATTTTTCTTCTCATAGGCAACAACAATAATAAGTAACAATTAACATTTACTAATCACTTACCTACAATCAGACACAACCCTATTGGTAACATCGATTTGTTGATCTCTGGCCATGTATATTTCAAAATGTATGGCAATTGTCCTCTAGGATGTAGAGTAGCCTGCCAGGCTCCACTGTCCATGGAATTCTCCAGGCAAAAATCCTGGGATGAGTAAGCTTTTCCTTCTCTAAGGGATCTCCCCAGACCTGGGCCTCCTGAACTGCAGGCAGGCTCTTTACCGTATGAATCACCATGGAAGCCCTAGGATATAATCATATCAGGAAATACTGAAAAATGATTGATTTTTTGGATACAATGGTCAGAGTCACTGAAAACTTGCTATATCCTAACCAGATCTTTTTTTTTTTTTTTTTTTTTTTTTAAGATTTATTTATTAATTTATTTTGGGCTGGGGTAGGGTTGAGGAGGGAGGGGAGCAGGCGGGCCACTTCTATTGATCTTTCATTTCTCTATTTTCATCTGTCTTTGTTCTTTGGCTCCTGTGGGCCTCCCATCGCGGTGGCGTCTGTCATTGCAGAGCGCCGGCTCTGGGCGCATGCGCTCCAGAGCTCCGGCTCGGTCATTGGACACATGGGTCCAGCCGCTCCGCGGCACGTGGGATCTTCCCAGGCCAGGGATCCACCCGGCTCCCCTTGCACTGCAAGGCGGTGTCCTTACCCACTGGACCACCAGGGGAAGCCCTAACCAGATCTTAATCAAATCTAGTTATTTTGAAGTTTGAACCCATATTCAAGATTTCTGAAAGAAATGAAAAACAAGGTCAAAATGATAGTATATGAACTCACTGAGGATTCAAGGTCAGCATGCTGGACTGAAGATGTGGGGAGAGGGATGGAACATACTAGAACAGGATACAAAGGTTAAGATTAATTTTGTTTGTATCTTACCAACTTTTAAGAAAGTCTTAAGTCATCACAACTTTGATCAGGTCTTGGCAAAATTCTGGTTATTGGCAGTATTTTCTTTAGATAATTTTTCTGTTAGAGTCTTCTGGTTAAAATCTTGAACTGAGAGTTTTTTCTCTCAGTGATGATAGAAAAGCCTCACTACATATTTTTCTTCTCATAGGCAACAACAATAATAAGTAACAATTAACATTTACTAATCACTTACCATATTCCTGCACTGTTCCAACACTTGTATAAATGTGTTTGTTCTTCATAACAACTCAGTGAAATAGATACTATTATGCCAATTTACGGGTAAGGAAATTAAGGCACAGGGAAATTATTTTCCCAAGATAATTTTCTGGTAGATGGTATAACCAGGAAGTAAATGCCGGGTTTGGTTTCTAAGCCCATGATTTCTAAGCCAATGCCACAAACACTGCCTGTAATGTTCTGCCACAATAAGTAAAAATCAATACCTCTACTAATCATAGGAATTTGGTGTTAAGTTCAGCCTTGAAAACAGTAAGGTTTGAAAAGATCTTCGATTCATGTGATATTTCTATATTTTATTCTCTCACTTTAGTATGTACACTTTTTCAAGTGAAACCGAAAGTGCAGAAAATGAAACCAGCTCTGAAGACGTGGAAGTTGCCTTTGTGGTGCAGCCACAGTAAGGCCCTCAGAACTGGTATTTTACAATTTTGTGCATGCCTGTCCTAGACAGAAGCCAATACAATTGGCAAGGGAATGTCCCACATTTGTATTAAGGTGTTTCGTGCCTAAAAAGCTTCTAGTCCAAGAATGAGCAGTTCATGCATTTGTTCCTGTGTTTGTTGAAGGTACTGCTGATCATGGCGCCTTGTTAATCTGTCACTAACTCCCAGGGATTCTATTTAAGTAAGAGCTATCCTTTATGGGTTTCATATGAAATTCCACAGTAAATGCAAAGGTGTTAAAGATATCCATCAATTCCGACATCAGTGGAGTTCTGAATCCTAAAAAAAACAGTGTCAACTGAGCCTACAAAGTGGAGGCTTAATGGTGGTAATCCCGGGGAAGTGAATTCAGAAATGTCATATTGGGCTTCCCCTGGTGGTCCAGTGGGTAAGGACACTGCCTTGCAGTGCAAGGGGCGCTGGTTCGATCCCTGGCCTGAGAAGATCCCACGTGCCGTGGAGCAGCTGGACTGATGTGTCCAATTACCGAGCTGGAGCTCTGGGGCGCATGCGCCCAGAGCCGGTGCTCTGAGACAACAGAGGCCACCACGATGGGAGGCCCACAAGGGCCAAAGAACAAAGGCAGATGAAAATAGAGAAATGAAAGACCAATAGAAGTGGCCCGCCCGTCCTCCTCCCTCCCCACCTCACCCCCCAAAAAAAGATAAATAAAAAAAAAAAAAGAAAAAAAAAGAAATGTCATATTGCTCAATGGTTCCTTCTTCCAGGAAGGACCAAATGCCTCAAGGCAGTACAGTTCTCTCTGTCTTGAGCTACGTATGAAGGGATGTTATGAAAAACCCACATGTGTGTTGATTTTTGGTTATCAATAAAGAGATAGAGCTAAGATTTAGAGAATACCAGAATAATCTTAGAATATTTGGGTTGTACTTTATAGTTTAACGAGGCCACTTAGTTTTGCATTGCACTTCAATCATTACACACCTAAGGATATTGTCTCAAGGGTGAATTGTTTCCTTTCTCTTCAGTTCTCCGTCAATTTTCATCTACACCCTCTCTCCTAGCCATACAATCATACATACAAACTGCTTTGCTGGTGAATAGCAAGCTCATTAAGATGGTTAACTAATGCTTATATTGGGACTAATTTCTGAACTGTCTTTCTTCTATTTCAGGAAGGATCTGAATGCTATATCCTCTTTGTGTACCAAATGACGTACCTGTACTGGGAGAGAAGAAATTATGTTTCTGTGAAAAGGCAATCTCTAAAATGACTGTTTGGGATTGAAGACTTACTGTGCTGTTCTATAGAGACCAGAGCAGCTGGCATGGAACTGAGTGATACCCAATTTTCTATTTCAAAAAGCTAATTTGCAAGTTTAAATTAAATTACATTAATGTAAATAGCATTCCTTCTTATCTCTTTTTTCAAAAAGGCATTGCCCCTGCTTTTAACTCTATAGAGGCTTCTTTATAAATAAAGTGTATTTGATTATCTGACTGTAATTACTGAAGGGCTGATGTGTGTCATTTTAAGCTTGATGCTCACTGTAAAGAGGTTTTTAAGGGCACATGACCAGTTCGTCTCTGCTTGGTGGCTGATGTATGTCCTTAACTAAGATTTAGTAATAGTTGGACCTAGTAATCATGTATATCATTTATTTCATGAAAATTCCCTCACAGAATTTACGTTTTGGTAGGAGGAGTATTACATGGCATCAATGAGTCAACGGACATGAGTCTGAGTAAGTTCTGGGAAATGGTGAGGAACAGGGGAAACCTGGCGTGCCTCAGTGCACGGGGTTGTAAAGAGTTGGACATGACTGAGCGACTAGACTGAGAAGGAGTATAACCTTAAAAACTGTGAATGCCTTGCTTTCACTGCCAAGGGTGCAGGCTCAGTCCCTGGTTGGGGAGCTAAAACCCTGTAAGCTGTATCACCAAAAAAAAAAAAAAAAAAGTAAAAATGAAAAAAAAACCTCTCAATTTTGGACTTCCCTGGTGGTCCAATGATTAAAAATCTGCCTGCCAATGCAGGGGACATGGGTTCCATCCTTGCTCCAGGAAGATTTCACAGGTCAAGGGGCAGCTAAGCCTGTGCACCACAGCTACTGAGCCAGTTTTAGAGCCTGAGAACTGCAAGTGAGAAGCCACAACAATGAGAAGCCCACACACCACAGCAAGAGAGTAGCTCCCACTTTTTGCAAGTAGAGAAACCCCGTGCAAAGCAACAAAGACCCAGCACAGCCAAAAAAAAAAAAAAAACAAATAAATAATTTAAAAAACCCGTTTCTAAATTAGTATAAGAATAAAAGATTTCTTTTAAACCTACACTACCACATGTAAAAGAGACAACCATTGTGAATATGCTGTAAGACTAAGGGAACTTACGTGCGGGGATGAGCATAAGAGGCTTCTTTATAGAGACCAGAGCAGCTGGCATGGAACTGAGTGATACCCAATTTTCTATTTCAAAAGCTAATTTGCAAGTTTAAATTAAATTACATTAATGTAAATAGCATTCCTTCTTATCTCTTTTTTCAAAAAGGCATTGCCCCTGCTTTTAACTCTATAGAGGCTTCTTTATAAATAAAGTGTATTTGATTATCTGACTGTAATTACTGAAGGGCTGATGTGTGTCATTTTAAGCTTGATGCTCACTGTAAAGAGGTTTTTAAGGGCACATGACCAGTTCGTCTCTGCTTGGTGGCTGATGTATGTCCTTAACTAAGATTTAGTAATAGTTGGACCTAGTAATCATGTATATCATTTATTTCATGAAAATTCCCTCACAGAATTTACGTTTTGGTAGGAGGAGTATTACATGGCATCAATGAGTCAACGGACATGAGTCTGAGTAAGTTCTGGGAAATGGTGAGGAACAGGGAAGCCTGGCGTGCCTCAGTGCACGGGGTTGTAAAGAGTTGGACATGACTGAGCGACTAGACTGAGAAGGAGTATAACCTTAAAAACTGTGAATGCCTTGCTTTCACTGCCAAGGGTGCAGGCTCAGTCCCTGGTTGGGGAGCTAAAACCCTGTAAGCTGTATCACCAAAAAAAAAAAAAAAAAAGTAAAAATGAAAAAAAAACCTCTCAATTTTGGACTTCCCTGGTGGTCCAATGATTAAAAATCTGCCTGCCAATGCAGGGGACATGGGTTCCATCCTTGCTCCAGGAAGATTTCACAGGTCAAGGGGCAGCTAAGCCTGTGCACCACAGCTACTGAGCCAGTTTTAGAGCCTGAGAACTGCAAGTGAGAAGCCACAACAATGAGAAGCCCACACACCACAGCAAGAGAGTAGCTCCCACTTTTTGCAAGTAGAGAAATCCCGTGCATAGCAACAAAGACCCAGCACAGCCAAAAAAAAAAAAAAAACAAATAAATAATTTAAAAAACCCGTTTCTAAATTAGTATAAGAATAAAAGATTTCTTTTAAACCTACACTACCACATGTAAAAGAGACAACCATTGTGAATATGCTGTAAGACTAAGGGAACTTACGTCGGGGCTATGCAGCAACCTGGAGGGGTGAGATGGTGAGGGCGTGGGATAGGGGCTCAGGTGGGAGGGGTCAAGGGTGTGCCTATGACTGATTCGGGTTTATGTATAGCTGCAAACAACAAACTCTGTAAAAGTAAAATAAAAATAATTTTAAAAAAAGGTTTTTAAAAATCTTTTCATTTATAGTTATGAATTTGTCCTCTTCTATAAGTAATTATTTTATGTCTCTGAGTTAAATTTTCGTCTTAGTACATTTTAACCAATATAGCAGCACACACAGCAGACAACGGTGGCTGAATAGCTTAGCCTGAGCTAGGTCTACGTGATTCCTTCTATCTTCTCTTCACCTTCACCACTTACTTGTCATATGAAGACTGGAGTTCAGTGGGTACAAAGATATTGAATTTTCCCTGTGCCATGTGGTATGATAAATTGTGAAAATGTTAAAGCACATGGACACTCTCTTGATTTATCTAAAACTTCTAGACAGTTGAAGTGGCCCAATGCTTCTTTCTGCAGGAAAGCAGTTTCCCTTGCCTATAGAGTCTGTAAATATCTTCCTTGAGGCAGGATCTTCATAAAATGACACTTATCTCCTTCAAACTCGACTCTGACTGCCCTTAATCCCCTCAGGCTGATAGTAAGGTCAGAGCTCAGCACTGCAAGAAGGAGAATAGAGTCTCTAGGGAGGAGATTGTTAGTAAATTTGAAAAAGACTTAAATGTCCATTAAATTTTAAATATTTCACGGTTTTCGTATAATGGGTACTATGCTGTCGTTAGAAAGAAAGTATTAGAGGCAAAGGCCATGGTCTTTTCAAAAAATAATTTAAATTATTTATATTTGGCCGTGCTGGGTCTCCGTTGCTGCGTGGGCTTTTCTTTAGTTGGAATAAGCTGGGGCTACTGCCCAGTTGTGGTGCACAGGCTTCTCCTCACAATGGCTTCTCTTGTTACAGAGCACAGGTCCCAAGGGCCATGGGGTTCAGTAACTGGTGCCATGCGGGCTCACTAGTTGAGGCTCCCGGGATCTAGGGCACAGGTCCAATAAGGGCACACAGACTGAGTTGCTCCATGGTTGTGGGATCTTCCTGGATCAAGGACCGAACCTGTGTCTCCTGAACTGGCAGACGGATTCTTTACCACTGAGCCACCAGGGAGGCCAAAGGCCATATTAAAATTCTCTGAGATAGTTTATGTAAATAAACCTCAATATAGAATATAAATTCCACAATATAAATTCCATTTATCATGAATACCTACTTATAGGTACATCCACAAGATGAAATCATTGTAAAGAAAATTGCCAAGGTATTCTCCAATAAAATATTACCAGGATTTACCTGAGCCGAGGGGATAAATGTATAAGCTATGGGTTAAGAAGACATTTCAGTGTTATTTTACATGCTTCTATAATGTTTCAGTCATTTGCAATATGTTCCCATCTTGCATAATTCAGAAAATTATCAACTATGGTTTACTGATATTGTCTTTGTAAAATGCAGTCTACTCATGTACCCTCATTCCTGGTTATCATTTAACACACACTCTAAAATAAAAACTCATTGGTTTTAAGAGACATTCCTCCTCCAAGGGATCTTCCTGACCCCAGGATCAAACCCAGGTCTCCTGTGGATCCCGCACTGCAGGTGGACTTTTTACCCACTCAGTCATCAGGTAAAGCCTTTAAGAGACATAAAGCATACTTAACATATTTGGTGGAAAGAACCTTCACGTGTGGTGTCTCATGATCACATGTGCATTTTGCTGGTTATTTGCATAGTCTGGGAACTTGCTATAACTGTGATAATTTTCACTAGCAAATAACCTATAGTCAGAAGTCACCCATGAAACATGCTATATAATTTCTTGTTAAACTTGTAGCAACTTTAAACAGCTTTAAAACTTGTTAAACGTTTGCTTTCGAGATGGAACGTCTGTAATTGTTGTTTCTTGCTGAAATACCGAGCTAGTTCAAACTGTTCCTTTCATCCATAATCTATCCTTATTTCAGGGTTTTACATTCCTAGATTTTACTGGACAAAAATGCTCTCCTGCACTTTTCTTCAGCAACCTGGACATGAATGCATTTGTGATAAAATGCATTTGGGAAAGCTAAATTAAGACAGCTTTTACAGCTTTGAGCATAGTTTTGCAAATTTGTTTACCTGAATGAGGATCACCTGAGGCTCATTAGAAGGATTTGTGGACCAATTGGATCAGAATTGTTGACCGAGAGGCCAGGAAATTGATGTTTTTCACAAGACCCAAAATGGTTATACTAAACAGTAACATCAATCAAATCATAAAAAAAAAAAAAAAATCTATGTTAAGCACTTGAATCTCCTTACATCATCTTGTAAAGCTCTGTCCTTCATGTTCCAATAGACACATATTAAATATTACAGAGGATACCATTTCAGACATATCATTAAGCTTGAAGAAGACAATTGGACAGGCAGGCACAGTCTAGAACTACTTTTCTTATATGTATATCCCGATTTTCTGAATCACGACGATAACACTTTCAGCCATTAAGAGGAAAAGCCAACAGTGTGTTCCAGAAGGATGATGGATCATCACTTGCAGGTGAGCAGACAAGGCCTATAAACACCTGTGAGCCCACTTTCTTCGATTTCCTGTTTCCTGGGAAGCCTTGGCTCCAGACCTGAAGCAATGAAGACCTTTGGCGTGTTCGTAGGACTCCTCATGCTTTCTGTGTTGGCCCATGATTTGAATAATGGTGAGAGAAAGGGGGTTGTGAAAGGTGGCATGTCAGGCAGTGAGGTGCTGTGTTTTATACTGTTGACTTGGGGGTGAATATTTATAGTTTGGTGATCATCTGCTAACATCTACCGGCTATCAGTTTTCACTAACCTGAAGATTTTTATTTGTGAATGTTTATCACTGTGTTTTGTCTTGAATCCTTAGGTGACTTCAGGTTGCTGTTATTTTTGTCTTTACTTGCCAAGTAGTTCAAGGTTCTTATTCTCTTTGGTGTTGGACATGTTTATCACTTGGTAGAAATACTTGTGCTGAATGGATCAATCAGGAGGCCGCCAGGTGCCTCAGACAGGAGGTTGTTTGAAATTCTTGCTGAAATACCGAGCTAGTTCAAACTGTTCCTTTCATCCATAATCTATCCTTATTTCAGGGTTTTACATTCCTAGATTTTACTGGACAAAAATGCTCTCCTGCACTTTTCTTCAGCAACCTGGACATGAATGCATTTGTGATAAAATGCATTTGGGAAAGCTAAATTAAGACAGCTTTTACAGCTTTGAGCATAGTTTTGCAAATTTGTTTACCTGAATGAGGATCACCTGAGGCTCATTAGAAGGATTTGTGGACCAATTGGATCAGAATTGTTGACCGAGAGGCCAGGAAATTGATGTTTTTCACAAGACCCAAAATGGTTATACTAAACAGTAACATCAATCAAATCATAAAAAAAAAAAAAAAATCTATGTTAAGCACTTGAATCTCCTTACATCATCTTGTAAAGCTCTGTCCTTCATGTTCCAATAGACACATATTAAATATTACAGAGGATACCATTTCAGACATATCATTAAGCTTGAAGAAGACAATTGGACAGGCAGGCACAGTCTAGAACTACTTTTCTTATATGTATATCCCGATTTTCTGAATCACGACGATAACACTTTCAGCCATTAAGAGGAAAAGCCAACAGTGTGTTCCAGAAGGATGATGGATCATCACTTGCAGGTGAGCAGACAAGGCCTATAAACACCTGTGAGCCCACTTTCTTCGATTTCCTGTTTCCTGGGAAGCCTTGGCTCCAGACCTGAAGCAATGAAGACCTTTGGCGTGTTCGTAGGACTCCTCATGCTTTCTGTGTTGGCCCATGATTTGAATAATGGTGAGAGAAAGGGGGTTGTGAAAGGTGGCATGTCAGGCAGTGAGGTGCTGTGTTTTATACTGTTGACTTGGGGGTGAATATTTATAGTTTGGTGATCATCTGCTAACATCTACCGGCTATCAGTTTTCACTAACCTGAAGATTTTTATTTGTGAATGTTTATCACTGTGTTTTGTCTTGAATCCTTAGGTGACTTCAGGTTGCTGTTATTTTTGTCTTTACTTGCCAAGTAGTTCAAGGTTCTTATTCTCTTTGGTGTTGGACATGTTTATCACTTGGTAGAAATACTTGTGCTGAATGGATCAATCAGGAGGCCGCCAGGTGCCTCAGACAGGAGGTTGTTTGAAATTCTTCTGACTTCCGCCATGCTCTTTGAAAGCTGGGCAGAATAGTCTGCTGCCTAGCTACTCCTTTTTGACCAAAGGTTTGCAACAGATCCTGCCTGTGTCTTAAGCCTGCTCTCCCCCTTAGCATCTACACAACTTAAACATAGTCATTGGAAAGTGTGGGAAATGAGTACGTTGACTTTATATGGGTATAATGAAGAGTCCATAAGGCATGTTTAAAAACAGGCTTGATTCTATATGAATGCATTAATATACAATATTTGTTTTTTCTTCTTTTCTTGACTTCTCTCTCTGTGATAGATTCTAGGTTCATCCACATTACTACAAGTGACCCAATCAGGTTCCTCTTTATGACTGAGTCATATTCCATCGTGTTTATGTACCACATCTTTATCTAGTTCATCTGTCAATGGACATCTAAGTTGTTTCCATGTCCTGGCTTTTGTAAATGGTGCTGCATAAAACATTGAGGGTACACGTGTCTTTCTGAATTATGGTTTTCTCAGGGTTTATGCCCAGTAGTGGTACTGCTGGGTCACATGGTAGCCTTATTCCTAGTTTCTTAAGGAACCTCTATACTGTTCTCCGTGGTGGTAGTAAAAAATTATATTCCCATCAACAGTACAAGGGTGTTTCCTTTTCTTCACACCCTCTCCAGCATTTACTGTTTGTAGATTTTTTTGGTGATGGCCCTCTGATTGGTGTGAATGACAACCTCATTGTAGTTATTTATTTTTGACTGTGCTGGGTCTTCATTGCTGCTCACAGGCTTCTTCTAGTTGTGGTGAGCCAGGGCTACTCTTTGGTGTGTGCTGGCTTCTCATTCTCATTAAACAATGAAATACTGCTTGAAAACATAGTAGTAGTGTTAGCCACTTCAGTTATATCTGACTCTTTGAGACCCCACAGACTGAAGCCCACCGGGCTCCTCTGTCCATGGAGTTCTCCAGGCAGCATGAATGGAGTGGGTTGCCATTCCCTTCCTCAGGGGATCTTCCCCACCTAGGGATCCAACTTGAGTCTCTACTACTGCAGGTAGATTCTTTATCATCTGGGCCACCAGAGAAATTGCTTGAAAGCATAAAGGAAATACACTTATTTTGAAGTGGGCAGCATATGTCTATAAGCTATATAAATGCTTAAAAGGGATATCATTTCAACTTAAAAGGTAGATGATCACTTGTTTCTCTAGACAGTGTACAAATTGGAGAATAACTTTAATATGTAAAACGTTATTAGAGAAGGGGCACTTTTTTCAATTATTGAATATCCCCAAAGTCCTATGTCTCAGTGTAAAGCTATCACAGCCTTGTCTAATTTAATGTTTGATTCCCAGGAAGTAGCTCCTGTGACTCCCCCATCATCCAGAAAAGGAAATTGAGGCACATACAATGAAGTAATTCACCCAAGATTTCACAGTAAAATAAATAGAAATAGAACCAAGGCATTTTTTCACTCTTGAGCCGAGCATTTCAACTGAGAGGCTGAAAATTTTCTGAGCTACTGTTTAGAGATAAAGTATGTAATCTAACATTTTCTCTCTTTTTTCTTCCATCAGTGTTCATAGCCTGTGGTAAAAACTGGCTCCAGGTCAAAGTAAAACGAATACCATTTATGGATGCGCTGATACCCCGGGCTTATGAGCTCTTTCTAGGAGATGGATGTCCTGTTACCAGAGAGCTGATTGATTCCTTTGAGTTCCTTTATGGTGTTACTTTTTGTGGCATCAGGACTTACGTAAGATTGGTCATTATTTTAATAAGAAACGATCTTTTCTTATTTGAGGGCATTTGTTGTTCAGTTGCTCAGTCATGCCCCACTCTTTGCAAACCTATGAATTGCAGTACACCAGGTTTCCCTGTCCTTCACCATCCCCTGAGTTTGCTCAAATTCATGTCCATTGAGTCAGCAAAGCCATTAACCCATCTCATCCTCTGGGTCCCCCTTCTCTTGCCCTCAATCTTTTCCAGCATCAGGGTCTTTTCCAATGAGTCAACTCTTCACATCAGGTGACCAAAGTGTTGGAGCTTCAGGATACTAGAGTGGGTTGCCATTTCCTCCTCCAGGGGATCTTCTCAACTCGGGAATCAAAACCTGGTCTCCTGCATTGCAGGTGAATTCTTTACTGACTGAGCCACAGGTCCATCCTGTTTCACGAATAGGGGAGGTGGATTTTGCTCTGAAGTTGTCATATACAGTCAAAGTTCACATGCAGAGTAAGTTGCAGAGCCTGCTCTGTGTTAGGGTCGACCTAAATCAGACCCTCATCCTAAAACAAATGTAGTAATTAAAAGTTGTCTGTGCAGACTCAATTGCCAAACAAATGCTACGTCCTTGACATGACATCGGGAGCTATGACTTGGGTCTTTTAAGAATATAGACATTTTACCATTTAACTCTGCCCTCCTGCTACTTTATATATTAAGGTAACATGATTCCTATGACTTTCTAATTATAATTTTTAGTGTTTTTTTTTAAACCTTTATTTTACTTTTAACTTTTACAGAGTTTTGTTGTTTACAGAGATGCATGTTCCCAGATTAGTCATATGTATACTCCCCCTTCCCACCCCTCCCAACCATCACACAGCACCCCTGAAGGATTTTTAGTGTTTTTTTTTTTTTTTTATGAACCCTTAAATTTAACTAAGTGAATTGTGTTTCTTCCCCCTTCAGGAAGACTCATTGGGCATCCTCATTGAAAGTTCAGTCACATATGAGCCATCGTTTCTAAATAAACGTGGTGTCATCCCAGTAAGGTGCCATGTTAAAAAGTAAGTCTAGCTGACCACAGAGATTATTATGTAACATGTACTTGGCTGTCAGGCATTTCTGATGGGACCTTAGTCCATTTAGGTTATTAAAAGAGAATACCATAGACTTGAGTAACTAACACACATACCAGCTTAGTTTTTTTCTTTTCAGAAATGATTCATCCATCTTTGTGGAAAAAGACGCACAAAGTGATCATGATACAGCTTGGGAAAGCTCCCAAGCGCCAGGCAGATGGAAAAATACAACGTCATCTGAAGCACAGTTCTTGGAGGCCCAACCAGGAACATCATCTCAGTGAGTCCTTTTTTAGGGGAGGGAGTTGAGGAGAGAGGGGGGGCGGGCGGGTCACTTCTATTGGTCTTTTATTTATTCAGTTTCATCCATCTTTGTTCTTTGGCCCGTGTGGGCCCCCCCCATCGCAGTGGCCTCTGTTGTCACAGAGCACTGGCTCTGGGCACATGCACTCCAGAGCTCTGGCTCGGTAATTGGACACATCGGTCCAGCCGCTCCGCGGCACGTGGGATCTTCCCAGGCCAGGGATCAAACTGGCGCCCCTTGCACTGCAAGGTGGTGTCCTTACCCTCTGGGCCACCAGGGAAGCCCTCAGTGAGTCTTTTTGACATAGTAGTAGAAATGTTTTCCAAGACAGAAAAAAAGCAGAGGTTCAGTAAATTGGTGATGTATGCCACACATTGTCCATCAGGTGTCCATGCAGACTCATTTAGGATTGTCATGGTATCCATGAATTTGTGGTGATTAGGGTTATAATTTTTTATACTGTTTATCATTATTCTCTCAGGGAAAAGAGTTTTGCCAGGAACACTCAATAGCCATTCATGTTATCAATCCCAGCACAGCCAGAGGAATAAAAACCCTCCACTTATAGCATGTTATATCAAACAGGCTTTAGAATTTCTAAGAATTGCCATGAAGATAGTAACTGATATGTGGTTAATTCTTAACAACCTACATTTTTATCCTGGAAGGACTCAATTCCTGTAAGACAACGCTCTTCTTAAATGTGGAAGAGACATTTTAATAGGATTAATCATAATTAATTCTCTCTTGAACTTTAGCATTGTGGATTTCTATTTCATGGATCTACTAATCCTCTTAAATCAAAAACTGAGATACTAGTGTCATGTGAAATTTACAAACAAATCAAAATTTGAGATTCTATTGTATTGTAAAAGTTAGAAACATATAAACCAATAATGGCTGTAGGTAAGGAATGCATTGACTTCACCTGCAGGTGTACCTCAGAGAGACTGAGACTTCGGATCCAGACCACTGTGATTAAGCAAACACTGCAGTAAAGTGAGTGGCATGAATTTTCTGGTTTACCAGCTCATAGGAAAGTTGTATTTACCTTACATTGTAGTCTATTAGATGTGCAACAGCACTGTCTAAAAAATAATACATATATACCTTAAATTAAAAAATACCTTATTAATAAAAAATGCTAGCCATCATCAGAGCCGTTAGGAGGCACAGCAGTAACATTAAAGATCATTGATGACAGATCACCATAGCAAATAGAATACTAAAGAAAATTTTATAAATATTGTGAAGATTACCAAAACATGAAACAGACATGAAGTGAGCAAACGCTGTTGGAAAATGGCACCGAGAGACTTGCTTGCCTTCAAATGGCGTTCCTTTTTACCCTCTGGGCCACCAGGGAAGCCCTCAGTGAGTCTTTTTGACATAGTAGTAGAAATGTTTTCCAAGACAGAAAAAAAGCAGAGGTTCAGTAAATTGGTGATGTATGCCACACATTGTCCATCAGGTGTCCATGCAGACTCATTTAGGATTGTCATGGTATCCATGAATTTGTGGTGATTAGGGTTATAATTTTTTATACTGTTTATCATTATTCTCTCAGGGAAAAGAGTTTTGCCAGGAACACTCAATAGCCATTCATGTTATCAATCCCAGCACAGCCAGAGGAATAAAAACCCTCCACTTATAGCATGTTATATCAAACAGGCTTTAGAATTTCTAAGAATTGCCATGAAGATAGTAACTGATATGTGGTTAATTCTTAACAACCTACATTTTTATCCTGGAAGGACTCAATTCCTGTAAGACAACGCTCTTCTTAAATGTGGAAGAGACATTTTAATAGGATTAATCATAATTAATTCTCTCTTGAACTTTAGCATTGTGGATTTCTATTTCATGGATCTACTAATCCTCTTAAATCAAAAACTGAGATACTAGTGTCATGTGAAATTTACAAACAAATCAAAATTTGAGATTCTATTGTATTGTAAAAGTTAGAAACATATAAACCAATAATGGCTGTAGGTAAGGAATGCATTGACTTCACCTGCAGGTGTACCTCAGAGAGACTGAGACTTCGGATCCAGACCACTGTGATTAAGCAAACACTGCAGTAAAGTGAGTGGCATGAATTTTCTGGTTTACCAGCTCATAGGAAAGTTGTATTTACCTTACATTGTAGTCTATTAGATGTGCAACAGCACTGTCTAAAAAATAATACATATATACCTTAAATTAAAAAATACCTTATTAATAAAAAATGCTAGCCATCATCAGAGCCGTTAGGAGGCACAGCAGTAACATTAAAGATCATTGATGACAGATCACCATAGCAAATAGAATACTAAAGAAAATTTTATAAATATTGTGAAGATTACCAAAACATGAAACAGACATGAAGTGAGCAAACGCTGTTGGAAAATGGCACCGAGAGACTTGCTTGCCTTAAGGTTGCTACAAACCTTCAAATTGGTTAAAAAAAGGGCAATATTTGCAAAGTGCAATAAAACCAGGTATGCCTGTAATAGGTTCTGTGGTGTGAAACTGATACCCTATTTCCCAACTCCTGTATTCCTTCCTACTGAAGTCATAGTGAAATATCTCAAGAACTTTGTAACGGTTTCTTTTTATTTCTTTTTTATTTTGAAAATTAGGAAAGTATGATAATGTATTGACAGGAGACTTGGAAAATACGGAATAAAGTTTCAGATAGTTCCACTGTGTCTGAAATTGTCTGTCTCTTATCACAGTGGAATTATGTTAGAAATCAGTACCAAAAGCTATTTGAAAATAACCTACATATTTTCAACTGCAATGTGACATTGACCAAGAAAAATATTTGACTGAGCCATTGAAAGCCTCAATCAAGTTATAAGAACGAGAAAACACAGCAGGGTGCTTGCAGGGAAGAAAGCATTTAAATGACAGATTTATATCAAAAGGAGAAATGAACATAAAATACACTTAAGCCCCATGTATTTGGAAATTAAATGTCCACTTTTAAATGATGGATGTATCTAAGAAGCCGTAACAAGGAAAATTAGAAAATACTTGTAACAAAATAAAATTGAAAAGAGACTTTACCAGAATATGTTGCATGCAGCTGAAGCCGGTCAATGCAACAAAATTATGTAACAGTTTCTCCATTGTATGACTGCCTATTTCTTTTCCTTCCTTACAGGAACAGTTCTCCCCTTGTTGAGCTGTGTAATTTTTAAAAATCTCTTTTAAAGTGAAATAATTAAGCTATAAATTCTAGTAGGTCAGAAAGTCTTACTCATCTTGGCACTTTGGCTACCTGAAGATTGTTCTGCCCCTTCAAAGCTGAACTTCGTGCCTATGGATAACACCTTTTTCCATTTTAATAACTTTCTTTTTAAAATGAATTTGCTCTCCTGTGCATGTTTATGAGCTCTTTGGGTGGGGAAAAAGGAACTTCCTAGAATTTTAACTTTGTAATGGAAGCAATTTTTAAAAATAAAGTTTTACATATTCTGAATTGATTTTTCTTTTCTTTGAAAAAAACTGAGTTCCTGACTTACAAGGCATTGTAGAGTTCTAGGCTACTGCGTCTTAACAAGGATATAGGCTTACTCATCACCTGATGCTCTGAGTGGCAAGTGACTCTCAAATTAATTCCTAATAATAATGTATGTAAAATAAGAAAATCAGTTCTCTTGTAACTGTCTCAGAATAGATTTCTTCTTGTTCAGACACTAAGTTGTGTCCAGCTCTTTTGTGACCCCACAGACAGTAGCTCAGTAGACTCCTCTGTCCGTGGAATGTTCAAGGTGAGGATACTGGAGTGGGTTGCCATTTCCTACTTCAGGGGATCTTCCCTACCCAGGGATTGAACCCCTGTCTTTTGCGTCTCTGGCATTGGCCGGCAGGAGACGCAATTCTTTTGCGATGGTGTATGTTTTTTTAAAGCTTGTCCCGAATACAGTAACTAAACCAATTTATGGAAGGATAAGCAGAGATGAAATTTGTGGATTTTTTCCTGTAGACAAGAAAAATGTTTTTTCTTTAGGTCTCTGTCTTCTCTTAGGACGCATTGAAAAAGACCTTGAGGCTGGGAAATATTGAAGGCAAAAGGAAAAGGGAGGCGGCAGAGGATAAAATAGATAGGATTGCCGACTCAATGGACATGAATTTGAGCAAACTCCAGGAGACAGGGAAGGACAGGGAAGCCTGGCGTGCTGCAGTGCATGGGGTTGCAAAGAGCTGGACACAACTTAGTGACTGAACAACAACAGCTCCTCCCAGGAATATAAGTCCCTTTATCATCTCTGCTGCCGATTCATCTTCCATAGCTGAACCCATAGAAATTAAGAAATAAGTCTTTTGATTTCAAATATGTACTATTTAGGCTATTCTGCACATTACAGGACACCTGGCAATTACCTGGGGAAAGTCGTTTTCTGTAATTAGCTTTTATTGGAAATCTGTGCCTTGCTAGTCTCCCAGGTGGTTTTTACAGGCCTCAGCAGATTGTTATCAATTAGCAGTTTTCTTTTAAAATAAAAGTTTGCTTTCCTGTGCATATTTATGAGCTCTTTGGGTGGGGAAAAAGGAACTTCCTGGACTTTTAACTTTGTAATGGAAGCAATTTTAAAAATAAAGTTTTACATATTCTGAATTGATTTTCTTTTCTTTGAAAAAACTGAGTTCCTGACTTACAAGGCATTGTAGAGTTCTAGGCTACTGCGTCTTAACAAGGATATAGGCTTACTCATCACCTGATGCTCTGAGTGGCAAGTGACTCTCAAATTAATTCCTAATAATAATGTATGTAAAATAAGAAAATCAGTTCTCTTGTAACTGTCTCAGAATAGATTTCTTCTTGTTCAGACACTAAGTTGTGTCCAGCTCTTTTGTGACCCCACAGACAGTAGCTCAGTAGACTCCTCTGTCCGTGGAATGTTCAAGGTGAGGATACTGGAGTGGGTTGCCATTTCCTACTTCAGGGGATCTTCCCTACCCAGGGATTGAACCCCTGTCTTTTGCGTCTCTGGCATTGGCCGGCAGGAGACGCAATTCTTTGCGATGGTGTATGTTTTTTTAAAGCTTGTCCCGAATACAGTAACTAAACCAATTTATGGAAGGATAAGCAGAGATGAAATTTGTGGATTTTTTCCTGTAGACAAGAAAAATGTTTTTTCTTTAGGTCTCTGTCTTCTCTTAGGACGCATTGAAAAAGACCTTGAGGCTGGGAAATATTGAAGGCAAAAGGAAAAGGGAGGCGGCAGAGGATAAAATAGATAGGATTGCCGACTCAATGGACATGAATTTGAGCAAACTCCAGGAGACAGGGAAGGACAGGGAAGCCTGGCGTGCTGCAGTGCATGGGGTTGCAAAGAGCTGGACACAACTTAGTGACTGAACAACAACAGCTCCTCCCAGGAATATAAGTCCCTTTATCATCTCTGCTGCCGATTCATCTTCCATAGCTGAACCCATAGAAATTAAGAAATAAGTCTTTTGATTTCAAATATGTACTATTTAGGCTATTCTGCACATTACAGGACACCTGGCAATTACCTGGGGAAAGTCGTTTTCTGTAATTAGCTTTTATTGGAAATCTGTGCCTTGCTAGTCTCCCAGGTGGTTTTTACAGGCCTCAGCAGATTGTTATCAATTAGCAGTTTTCGCTTGATGCCTCTTTGAGCATCAGTGTTTGGATAATTAGAGTTTCAGCCTTTAGGTGGTAGACCCTGGAAACCACCCCTTGGGTGATAACTAGCAAAATGAAGACACCCGAGCTCGGGATGCCGTATAAAGTCACTTAAGCCGTTACCACTTCCTGTTTCCCGAGGAGTCCTGGGCCGGGGGTTTGCTTACATGGAGGTCTCTACAGCTTTAGAATTCTCCATTCTCCTTGTTGCCTTGATTTGGCCGTGCACTGAGAACATCCATGGTAAAGGACTGGTTTTAGAGATCACTTCCTGGAGGGTTACTCAGAATGAAGTTCTGTCTTTCCACGCAGGCATGCTCCTTGCTACAGGGAACCGATTCTACCGTTTGTTAGAACTACTTTCAGGCCAGCTGGACTGGAGTCTTTATACAGAGGACACGTTTTAACTTTCTGTCTAAATGTCTGAGATGTTTCTTCTATGCTGTGGTCTTCTCTCTAGCTGGATCTGCATTTACAGAAATTCTTCAGAAACTGTCTCTGGCTCTATGTTTCACGGTACCCTTACGAGCCCACTGCCGATTACTAGAAGTTGGTTGTATTGTCAGGTACTTGATTGTATCTTTACTGACCTTCCTGCTTCCAGACCCTTCAAAGTTCGCCTTGATGATGATACTGCTCTTTGTTTTTATTTAAGTTCTAGCTGACCTTCACTCATGTGAAATTTCACTCTCTGCAAAGGGCAGTCATTTAAGGATAAAATAGATAGGATTGCCGACTCAATGGACATGAATTTGAGCAAACTCCAGGAGACAGGGAAGGACAGGGAAGCCTGGCGTGCTGCAGTGCATGGGGTTGCAAAGAGCTGGACACAACTTAGTGACTGAACAACAACAGCTCCTCCCAGGAATATAAGTCCCTTTATCATCTCTGCTGCCGATTCATCTTCCATAGCTGAACCCATAGAAATTAAGAAATAAGTCTTTTGATTTCAAATATGTACTATTTAGGCTATTCTGCACATTACAGGACACCTGGCAATTACCTGGGGAAAGTCGTTTTCTGTAATTAGCTTTTATTGGAAATCTGTGCCTTGCTAGTCTCCCAGGTGGTTTTTACAGGCCTCAGCAGATTGTTATCAATTAGCAGTTTTCGCTTGATGCCTCTTTGAGCATCAGTGTTTGGATAATTAGAGTTTCAGCCTTTAGGTGGTAGACCCTGGAAACCACCCCTTGGGTGATAACTAGCAAAATGAAGACACCCGAGCTCGGGATGCCGTATAAAGTCACTTAAGCCGTTACCACTTCCTGTTTCCCGAGGAGTCCTGGGCCGGGGGTTTGCTTACATGGAGGTCTCTACAGCTTTAGAATTCTCCATTCTCCTTGTTGCCTTGATTTGGCCGTGCACTGAGAACATCCATGGTAAAGGACTGGTTTTAGAGATCACTTCCTGGAGGGTTACTCAGAATGAAGTTCTGTCTTTCCACGCAGGCATGCTCCTTGCTACAGGGAACCGATTCTACCGTTTGTTAGAACTACTTTCAGGCCAGCTGGACTGGAGTCTTTATACAGAGGACACGTTTTAACTTTCTGTCTAAATGTCTGAGATGTTTCTTCTATGCTGTGGTCTTCTCTCTAGCTGGATCTGCATTTACAGAAATTCTTCAGAAACTGTCTCTGGCTCTATGTTTCACGGTACCCTTACGAGCCCACTGCCGATTACTAGAAGTTGGTTGTATTGTCAGGTACTTGATTGTATCTTTACTGACCTTCCTGCTTCCAGACCCTTCAAAGTTCGCCTTGATGATGATACTGCTCTTTGTTTTTATTTAAGTTCTAGCTGACCTTCACTCATGTGAAATTCATCAGCGGTTCTGCAAAGTCAATAGGATAAAGCTAAATCCGTGTTTGTTCTGTCTGTTGATGGATTTGAATAGCTTTCCTATTTTCCTGGAGCATTCGATGGTTTTTTTGTGATACGCAGCCTCTCCTCAGCTTCCAGGCTTGTTCAAAGCTTATTCAAGCTTTAGGTGACTAAATGTCAACTACTCTAGGGTGATGTGTATGAGCCCAAAGTTACTTCAGTCATGTCTGACTCTTTGTGACCCTACAGACCATAGCCCACCAGGCTCCTTTGTCTATGGGATTTTCCTGGCAAGAATACTGCAGTGGGTTGCCATTTTCTTCTCCAGGGGATCTTCCCAACCCAGGGATCAAACCTGCGTCTCTGAAGTCTCCTGCACTGGCAGGCAGGTTCTTTACCACTAGCACCACCTGGGAAGACCTGAGGGTGGCCCTTCACTATTACTTTCTGTATTCTTTTTTTTCCTTAAGTCAGTTGGATGTGCCGAGTTCCTTCTGCTTGAAGCAAGGTGTTTTGGGGGGAACTGATATGTGAATTTCTTATCCATTTGGCCTATAAGGCTTTTATGAGCAAGGCCTACATTTAGTTTCCGATCCTTCCACTTTAAAGATGAATCTTTCAGAATGCCTGCCTGCTGCTGCTGCTGCTTCTGCTTAGTCACTGCAGTCATATCTGACTCTGTGGGACCCCATGGACTGCCATCCATCAGGCTCCTTCGTCCATGGATTTCTCTAGGCAAGAATCCTGGAGTGGGTTGCCGTGCTCTCCTCCAGGGGATCTTCCCAACCCAGGGATGGAACCTGGGTCTCCTACATTGCAGGCAGATTGCTCAACACCGAGCCATCAGGGAAGTCCCATATTTATATGTACATATTTGAGACCCCATGGACTGTAACTCACCAGGCATCTCTATCCATGGAGTTTTCCAGGTATTCAGAATGCCTAGGTTGGTTCAGCTCACCATGTGGCAATTAGTTACTGACATGTCAGTAACTTCAATCACTTCCATTCTGCACGTGTATAGAAAGGGTAGTGATCTGTGGGTTGGGGCAGAATTCTGATGATCTGGGATGGGGTGAGTACATGATTCTTGGTGCAAGAAAGATTCTACTTCATTTGATCCAGTTATATGAGTTCTTCAGACTTTTTCTCAAATGATTTCTCAGCTATTTGAGCTATATGCTCAGAATATCAAATTGGAACTTGATTCTAAAATAAGTATAAAAAAGCGGTGAAGCCAGAAGCATGGGCTTGCTGTATGTCCATGCCCACTTATCATTTTGAATCTTTTTCTTTTCACCTTTTTTTAAATTTTGCTTTTTTGCTTTTACTGAGTTTTGTTGTTTACAGATATATATAATTCCAAATGAGTCATATGTATATACCATTCCCCCATAATCTGATTGTTGGAATATTTTTTTATTTAGGAAGGACTTTCCTGATAATCTTCTCTAGTTTATTAGAACAATTATAATCTAATTAGGATAATATTTCGAATACATGAAGAAAAGTGATTTAGAAGGTACAGTCGCTAATGTAGAATACCTGCTTTCTCCAAATCCTACTTTTTTCTTAAACATCTCCCTGTATTTTCTTATTATCTTGGTTTATCCTTAAAAATCCTGTGAGCTAACTGAAATTTACTTCTGTGAGGATGTAACTGTTCAGATATTTGGGAACGTAGCAGTAATATAAAGCCCCCCTTTATATGCTGTTCTTGAAGCCATTATTTCCTTTACCAGAGAAATATTTTATTAAACACAAAGGCGTAGTTGAATATTCTTTGAATTCTCCCTTTTTTTTAAAAAAAACTTTTATTTTACTTTTAACTTTTACAGAGCTTTGTTGTTTACAGATATGTATGTTCTCAGATTAGTCATATGTATTGAATTCTCCCTTAAGATAAATACGCAGCCGACATTTTCTCGTATGATTCTCTCTGCAGTGAAAATGAGCTGTTCTATGGACTGGGTGATGATCTCTGCTACTCCATATACATCTAGAAATCAGTATATATTTGCTGATGAATTACATCTGGGATCTGGTTGCCCCGTGACTTGTATAAAACATATGTGTATGATTTTATATACCCAGTCCATGACTGTGGGATCAAAAAAATCCGGATTAGATAACTTCAATCACTTCCATTCTGCACGTGTATAGAAAGGGTAGTGATCTGTGGGTTGGGGCAGAATTCTGATGATCTGGGATGGGGTGAGTACATGATTCTTGGTGCAAGAAAGATTCTACTTCATTTGATCCAGTTATATGAGTTCTTCAGACTTTTTCTCAAATGATTTCTCAGCTATTTGAGCTATATGCTCAGAATATCAAATTGGAACTTGATTCTAAAATAAGTATAAAAAAGCGGTGAAGCCAGAAGCATGGGCTTGCTGTATGTCCATGCCCACTTATCATTTTGAATCTTTTTCTTTTCACCTTTTTTTAAATTTTGCTTTTTTGCTTTTACTGAGTTTTGTTGTTTACAGATATATATAATTCCAAATGAGTCATATGTATATACCATTCCCCCATAATCTGATTGTTGGAATATTTTTTTATTTAGGAAGGACTTTCCTGATAATCTTCTCTAGTTTATTAGAACAATTATAATCTAATTAGGATAATATTTCGAATACATGAAGAAAAGTGATTTAGAAGGTACAGTCGCTAATGTAGAATACCTGCTTTCTCCAAATCCTACTTTTTTCTTAAACATCTCCCTGTATTTTCTTATTATCTTGGTTTATCCTTAAAAATCCTGTGAGCTAACTGAAATTTACTTCTGTGAGGATGTAACTGTTCAGATATTTGGGAACGTAGCAGTAATATAAAGCCCCCCTTTATATGCTGTTCTTGAAGCCATTATTTCCTTTACCAGAGAAATATTTTATTAAACACAAAGGCGTAGTTGAATATTCTTTGACTTCTCCTTTTTTAAAAAAACTTTTATTTTACTTTTAACTTTTACAGAGCTTTGTTGTTTACAGATATGTATGTTCTCAGATTAGTCATATGTATTGAATTCTCCCTTAAGATAAATACGCAGCCGACATTTTCTCGTATGATTCTCTCTGCAGTGAAAATGAGCTGTTCTATGGACTGGGTGATGATCTCTGCTACTCCATATACATCTAGAAATCAGTATATATTTGCTGATGAATTACATCTGGGATCTGGTTGCCCCGTGACTTGTATAAAAACATATGTGTATGATTTTATATACCCAGTCCATGACTGTGGGATCAGGATAAAGGTAAGAATAGTGACTATCTGTTAAAGAGTAATTTCTAGATAGTTTTTTCGGAATTTTTTAGCTAGTGCTAAAATTCTTGTCCTGGTGGTCTTTTGTTTAAGAATGAATTTTACTGCCAATTATAGTAAGGTAAGGGGCAACACAGTTTCTTCGTCATTGAATATTGGGTCTCCTCAAGCTGCAGGACCTTGTAGCACAGATTTCTAGATTGGTGAGTGAAATGATTTTAACTTGTCTTTGGGTGACAACTGTATTTCCCTAAGGCTTAGGAGACAAGTTTAAATTCCATCCAGTGTTCCTTATGTGGAAGGTCACCAATTCTGGGAAGATCTTTCATATTCAACAATAAATTATTTGAATTTACCCATGTTCTGAGAGAATGTGGATGTGTATGTGGGCACTAGAACACAATGTGTAATAAAGTCTTTAAATTATTTTTCAAGGCCCAAATCTTAAAACTGTGCTGTTATCCTGGAGTATTATCTTTTTGTTAATTCCCAAATTTAAACACCTTACAGTTTATATTACAGAAGTGTTTGGGGCCAATACCTAATGAAAACAGTCACCTATGCATTTGTGTATTAAAAAAACAGAGACATCACTTAGCTGACAAAAGTCCATATAGTCAAAGGTAAGGGTTTCCCAGTAGTCATATATGGATGTGAGAGCTGGATCATAAAGAATGCTGAGCATTGAAGAATTGATGCCTTTGAACTGTGGTGCTGGAGAAGATTCTTGAGAGTCCCTTGGACAGCAAGGAGATAAAACCAGTCAATCTTAAAGGAAATCAACTCTGAATATTCATTGGAAGGACTGGTGCTGAAGCTGAAGCTCCAATACTTGGGCTGCCTGATGTGAACAGCCAACTCACTGGAAAAGACCCTGATGCTGGGAAAGATTGAAGGCAGGAGGAGAAGGGGGTGACAGAGGATGAGATGGTTGGATGGCATCACTGAGTCAATGGACATGAGTTTGAATAAGCTCCGGGAGATGGTAAAGGACAGGACTGGTGTGCTGCAGTCAATGAGGTTGCAAAGAGTTGAACATGATTGAACGACTGAACTGAACTGATCAATTAGATATTGTCTTTATTTTAGACAGGGAGCTAGAGCTTCGAAAGATGTTTAACAATTTTCCCAGGGACACACAGCCAGTTGGTGGTTAATTTAGCTGCCAAACAAAGATTCCCTTCCAAAGTTAGGTTTTAAGCTGCTCTGTTATTTGATTTCCAAATCATCTGTCTCAGAAGAATCAGTGAAAACCTTTTCGTTAATGCATCATGAAGATAACTCTGAATAATAGTTTGTTTGTTCCTATGTACTATTAAGACTTTTCAGGTACTTTAAATCCACTCTCACAGATAACAGTTCTCTTCTGTATCATTGAGTGGTCAGATTTTGTATGTACCTGAAAGCCATTTCTGAAATCTTGAATGGGTTTTGACTTCTTAATCAAGTGTGCATGCCTCCTTTGTTACTAGAAACATCCTCTGCTTAACCTGTGTGCTCTTCTAGGTTGTTTCAGAAGATATGCTCCTTTTCAAAAGAGCTCTACTTTAACCCTTTTTTTGTTTTAAATTATTTTTCAAGGCCCAAATCTTAAAACTGTGCTGTTATCCTGGAGTATTATCTTTTTGTTAATTCCCAAATTTAAACACCTTACAGTTTATATTACAGAAGTGTTTGGGGCCAATACCTAATGAAAACAGTCACCTATGCATTTGTGTATTAAAAAAACAGAGACATCACTTAGCTGACAAAAGTCCATATAGTCAAAGGTAAGGGTTTCCCAGTAGTCATATATGGATGTGAGAGCTGGATCATAAAGAATGCTGAGCATTGAAGAATTGATGCCTTTGAACTGTGGTGCTGGAGAAGATTCTTGAGAGTCCCTTGGACAGCAAGGAGATAAAACCAGTCAATCTTAAAGGAAATCAACTCTGAATATTCATTGGAAGGACTGGTGCTGAAGCTGAAGCTCCAATACTTGGGCTGCCTGATGTGAACAGCCAACTCACTGGAAAAGACCCTGATGCTGGGAAAGATTGAAGGCAGGAGGAGAAGGGGGTGACAGAGGATGAGATGGTTGGATGGCATCACTGAGTCAATGGACATGAGTTTGAATAAGCTCCGGGAGATGGTAAAGGACAGGACTGGTGTGCTGCAGTCAATGAGGTTGCAAAGAGTTGAACATGATTGAACGACTGAACTGAACTGATCAATTAGATATTGTCTTTATTTTAGACAGGGAGCTAGAGCTTCGAAAGATGTTTAACAATTTTCCCAGGGACACACAGCCAGTTGGTGGTTAATTTAGCTGCCAAACAAAGATTCCCTTCCAAAGTTAGGTTTTAAGCTGCTCTGTTATTTGATTTCCAAATCATCTGTCTCAGAAGAATCAGTGAAAACCTTTTCGTTAATGCATCATGAAGATAACTCTGAATAATAGTTTGTTTGTTCCTATGTACTATTAAGACTTTTCAGGTACTTTAAATCCACTCTCACAGATAACAGTTCTCTTCTGTATCATTGAGTGGTCAGATTTTGTATGTACCTGAAAGCCATTTCTGAAATCTTGAATGGGTTTTGACTTCTTAATCAAGTGTGCATGCCTCCTTTGTTACTAGAAACATCCTCTGCTTAACCTGTGTGCTCTTCTAGGTTGTTTCAGAAGATATGCTCCTTTTTCAAACAGAGCTCTACTTTAACCCTAGGGATGTACATTATGACCCTCAGAAAATCCCTCTGGAATGTTCTGCCTCGAGGTAAGTCCAATAGACCAGGTCTGTTTGAATGTTAATTTCACTTTTACTTACCAGACACTTCTGAAGAAGCACAGATTGTAGAGATTATAACATGACTCACCTATCAGTGTAAGGCCAAATGCTACATTAGCACCAAATTAGTAGTTAAGCAACAAAACAGACATAAAAAAAAGAACTGAGCTTAGAGCAAATGTGCAATATCTTTTAACATCATCAGGGTCCCTTTTTTAGAAGTGATGGAGAGTTGGTATTTTCTTATTGTGTTAAAGTATATGTATGATGAAATTTACCATTTTTAAGGGTATCATACAGCGGCTTTGGGCTTCCCTGGTGGCTCAGATGGTGAAGACTCCACCTGCGAAGCAGGAGACCTGGGTTCGATCCTTGGGTTGGGAAGATCCCCTGGAAATGGAAATGGCAACCCACTCCAGTATTCTTGCTGGAGAATTCCATGGCTCCTCCATGGGGTCGCAAAGAGTCAGACACAACTAAGGAACTTTTGTTTGTTCATTCGTTCAGTGGTATTAAATGCAATTGCGCTGTTGAATATTCTGATCTTCCTTTTATTTTCACATGGAAAAACCAAGGCTGAGGAATTTAGTGATACTCTGGGAAGTAGCTGATCCTTAAGTAGAAATTAGCATTTGATTCTGTGTACACACACACACGCACACACACTTTTATTCCTATGTACTGGCCAATGCTTTCAGTAACACAAAAATATCCAACCTAATCCGCTGGGTCTCTTGCTTTTCCATATGCTACCAGATTAATAGCGATGACTAAGGCATTTCTGTTTTGGTGCCAATTATTATATTCTTTGCAGTTATCATTCTTTTAAAAAATGAAGACTAGGCCAACAGAGGTATATGACTAGGTTTTTGGTGTATTAATTTTTTTGGTGTATACATCCACCCACCCACCACACCTCCACCACCAGTACACTGGGTCAGATTAAGTTTCTGACAACTTTTACTGTTCTTAGGATTCATTTATTCAAGTCTGCTTTACTGGGCACTTTGATACTCTATTAAGGCAAGTATTACAGATCCTCTGTTCTCCAGAGGGTACGAGCCTTATGCAACACCCATGAAGCACCATATTGAAAATGATTGTGATGTTAAACAGTGGCAAAAGAAATAGCTTGGCCCTGGGTTTAGATTCAGAAAAATCTCATACCAAGTATGCCCACCCTCTCTGCTTTTTGTTTCTTTCCTTTTCAGGAAGTCCGTGTGGCTGACACCAGTTTCTACAGAGAATGAAACAAAATTAGATCCCAGTCCCTTCATTTCTGACTTTAAGACAACACCAGAAGAGTTAGGATTATTAAATTCCAGTAATCCTAATAGTCCTCTGAGCCATGGTCTCTGCAGGCGGAGCAGTGGTCTTACTTCTCGACGGTCTTCACTGTGTGTTTTAAAATGACAACCACACAACAGAAACTCTTTGCCTGTCACTTAAGATCATAAACTTCAGGCAATAATATTTTCTGTGTATGCTTTTAAAATTATTTTTTGGGATCATAGCTTGTTTTATTTTGTGCTATAAAAGTATCAGCATTAAATTACTTATATTCTTAGAATACATGGAGTGTCTTTTCTTGACAGATCAGTGCCTTTTTATTCTTGTATTCCATTTTACGTTTCTGGCCTGGACTCACTAAAATCATGCCTTTGATGTGCTCCTCACCTATCTGGGACCACTGTCCTGGGTTTTCACATGCTGAACCTCAGGGCTCACCCGCTCACCATCAGTGGTGGCTGCAATGTCTGATGATTCTGACATCTTTGTTACTTATACAGCAGGAAGTCGTCTACTCCTCACAGTGCTGCATGTTCTATCTTCCTGGCTGCTGGTTCCCTGCTCACTTTATATTCAGTGGCCCAATGCTCACAAGCCGCTTTCCCAAGCTGCCCCTTGGTGGTAGCATTAGGCCCTGTTTCTCTTACCTGTGACCAGTTCCCCACTTACGCTCTAGAGCTAGGACTTTATCCAGCTGCCTGTGAACCTTCTTCTCTTTCCCACAGACTGGCCCGACCTGACCTGATGGGCAGCACCCCAGTTCTACACCTTCCCCTTGGGTCTTGCCTGGGACTTCCCAACCTAGGATTGGGTTTTCCTTACTCCCTGTCTCTCTGCTCTGTGTTTTCCATTACCAATTTCAAGTCATTTATTCATTTAGGAGGACAATTTATCTTCTAGACATGGACACTTCTTAAAGTGAAAGTAGTGAAATGAAAGTCCCTCTGGGGAAACAGGTATGACTGTGACCTCATGAGACTGAGAACCTGAATTTTGTACACAGTTCGACTGGTTACCATGTGATGTTGGAAAAGCTGGTTAACATTTCTATGCCATTTTTTGTTGTTTAGTCACTAAGTCGTGTGTGACTTCTTGCAACCCCATGAACTGTAGTCCACCAGACTCCTCTGTCCATGGAATTTCCCAAGCAATAATACTTGAGTGGGTTGCCATTTCCTCTTCTAGGGGAATCTTCCCAGCTCAGGAATTGGGTTCGCATCTCAAGCCCCCTTCTATGCCAAAACTTTTCTATAATGTTGGGTTATACCTAGGAGACACCGGTATTATGAGGAAGAAAGTGAATACATGTGAAGCATTTAGAACAACCTAGTAATCCTTAAATGCATTTAAACTACAATTTGCATCATTTTTATGTCTATGATGTTGGTGAATTAATTCACCTTTCTAAGCCTGTATGAATTGAATGTGATAATGAGCATGGTCATTATGCCTCCCCTCCAAACCCTGAAAGTGCTAGGTGGTGTCTTAAGGAGAATGGTGAGGGACAGCAGAGAGCTCCGTTCCCTTATGTCTCAATGCAGAATTCAGTGGGAGGAGAAGTGATAAATAAGAAGTGATTTATTAGAATAGGATGCTTGTGAGGCTTCAAGCAGATGGATGACAGGGCAATGCACCCTGAGAAATTTAATGGACTACAGTTTTATAATCAAAGAGAAAGAGGGGAGGTGGGGAAGATCTTTTTCTTCCTCATTCTTGAGTAGACATCACGCTTACACCATCAGCTCCTTCTCCAGTTTGGGCAGAGGGATTTTCTTGTCCCTAAGTTGTCAGGCTAAGACTGTCATGACACTATGGAGAAATTACTTCAGGTCTCAGTACACTGAGCATCTGTCACTTTGAAATGCCCCTTGCCATAAATTACTGATGTGTGCAGAGAGCTTATGGATTGTTAACTTTTTTTTGACCTCTTTTATTGGTTTTTTATTTTTTAATTTTCACCCATATGTATTCTTTGGCCTGTGTGGGCCTCCCATTGCAGCAGTCTGTCATTGCAGAGCAGCAACTCTGGGCGCACACACTCCAGAGCACTGGCTCCAGGGTGGACACACCAGTCCAGCCGCTCCATGGCACGTGGGATCCTCCCAGGCCAGGGATCAAACCGGTGCCTCTTCACTGCAAGGCAGACACTTTACCCACTGGACCACCAGGGAAGCCCCCAGGGATCATTAACTTACTGAGCTCCCTGGGTAGGAGGAGATAGGTCTCATGCCACCAGTGTCTTATTGTTTTGGGGCATGTCTCATGTTTATGTTACATGGTTTTGTTGCCAGACATACCTACTTAGTTCTGTGGTTAAGCAAATGTACAGTAATTCTTAAGTAATCATTACCTTATAGGAATCTCCCATTATTTTCTTTCTATTTACAATAGTGAGATTGAATTAATTAATCATCTACACCCTTAACTCTGGCCCTACCAACACTACTCTTATAATCTGATTTTTTCTCTTTTTGTTGTTGTTTAGTGGCTAAATCATGTCCAGCTCTTTGCAATCCCCGTGGATTGCAGCACACCAGGCTTCTCTGCTCTTCACTATGTTCCAGAGTTTGCTCAAACTCATGTCCATTGAGTTGGTGATGTCTCTTCTCACTATGCAAATAGCTGTTCTACCTCCATTCCTCAAACCTTTCCCACCCATCTTCCCATGTTTCTGCCTGTGTTTCTTGTTTCAATGATGTATTAAGCAACATCTCAAAGCCAGAAGAGAGTTACTCCTGCTACCAGTTTCCTAATCGACACTCAAATTTCAGGAAAGCACAACGAAATTCAAGAGGCCACAGACCCAGATGTGGTTTTTGCACACTCTGCAGGCCACCAGAAAACATTTGCACTGACCCCTCTAAAGTGTGGTGGAAGGCAAGGCTACATCAGGCCTGAGCTAAATGAGGCTATTGTTCTCCAGAAAATGTACCATGAGTGATCCTTGTTGAGTGTCTCCTGCTTGTAACAAGATGGGCTTGAGAGGAAAGAATTCAACCAAGGTCTGAAGCCTTCAAGGTAAATCCTATAGTGGATTATAGTAAATCTCTTTGGTGTCCATGTGCTTGTTCTCCTCATCTGTGTCTCTATTTCTGTTTTGCAAATAAGATAAATGACCAGTAAGAACCTACTGTATAGCTCAGGGAACTCTACTCCGTGCTCTGTGGTAAAACAAATAATTTAAAAAAGATTACCTCCATAGAAAGGCCACTTTCTTTTTGTCTGTCAAAGGTGCCAGCTAGTGGGATACTCAGAATGTCTTCAGAGTTTTTGTTTGGTGGCTGAACACTTAGCTATGAGGATGTCTTCCCATTAGAATTTGCTTGTTACTCTGCTGCCATAGACTCTTGCCCAGTTAAACAAAAAGTGCTAGACATGGGCTTCCCTGGTGGTCCAGTGGGTAAGGACACTGCCTTGCAGTGCAAGGGGCACCGGTTCAATCCCTGGCCTGGGAAGATCCCATGTGCCGCAGAGCGCCTGGACCCATGTGTCCCATTACCGAGCCCGAGCTCTGGAGCGCATGCGCCCAGAGCCGGTGCTCTGCGACAACAGAGGCCACCGCGATGGGAGGCCCACAGGAGCCAAAGAACAAAGATGGATGAAAATGGAGAAATGAAAGACCAATAGAAGTGGCCCGCCTGTTCCCCTACCTCCCCACCTCACCTCTACCAAAATAAATAAATAAATAAATCTTTAAAAAAAAGAGAAGTGCTAGACATAATTATGTAGCTATTACTTTGGAAAAATGGGAGAATGGATAGCACATACATGCAGACACACATGCCTTGTGTGTATGTGTGTGTGTGTGTGTGTGTGCTCAGTGGTGTCCAACTCTTTGTCTCTTTGTGACCCCATGGACTAAAGACTGTCAGGCTCCTCTGTCCACAGGATTTTTCAGGCAAAAATCCTGGAGTGGGTTGCCATTTCCTCCTCCAAGGGATCTTCCTGACCCAGGGATTGAGTCTATGTCTCCTGAGTCTCCTTCATGGGCAGGCAGAGTCTTTGTCACTGTGCCACCTGGGAAGCCACATTACATACATTTTAGCAAATCAAATATTCTAGCAAGTCAAATATTCTATTTAAAGTATATACATATTTCCCAGAGGATATCTTTTAAGCCTGAATTTTGCACTGTTAATGTGGAATTAAAATTATGTCCATTTTACAGATGTGACAACTGAGATTCCCACTACTAGATCCTAGAACTAATAAGTGGTCAAATTTGGATTTACACCTGACTTCCCCATGGTACTTAAACTCTTTGCATTGTGCTTTGTTGCTATCCAGAAATTACTACATAATGCTTAAAAAGATTACCTCCATAGAAAGGCCACTTTCTTTTTGTCTGTCAAAGGTGCCAGCTAGTGGGATACTCAGAATGTCTTCAGAGTTTTTGTTTGGTGGCTGAACACTTAGCTATGAGGATGTCTTCCCATTAGAATTTGCTTGTTACTCTGCTGCCATAGACTCTTGCCCAGTTAAACAAAAAGTGCTAGACATGGGCTTCCCTGGTGGTCCAGTGGGTAAGGACACTGCCTTGCAGTGCAAGGGGCACCGGTTCAATCCCTGGCCTGGGAAGATCCCATGTGCCGCAGAGCGCCTGGACCCATGTGTCCCATTACCGAGCCCGAGCTCTGGAGCGCATGCGCCCAGAGCCGGTGCTCTGCGACAACAGAGGCCACCGCGATGGGAGGCCCACAGGAGCCAAAGAACAAAGATGGATGAAAATGGAGAAATGAAAGACCAATAGAAGTGGCCCGCCTGTTCCCCTACCTCCCCACCTCACCTCTACCAAAATAAATAAATAAATAAATCTTTAAAAAAAAGAGAAGTGCTAGACATAATTATGTAGCTATTACTTTGGAAAAATGGGAGAATGGATAGCACATACATGCAGACACACATGCCTTGTGTGTATGTGTGTGTGTGTGTGTGTGTGTGTGTGTGTGTGTGTGTGTGTGCTCAGTGGTGTCCAACTCTTTGTCTCTTTGTGACCCCATGGACTAAAGACTGTCAGGCTCCTCTGTCCACAGGATTTTTCAGGCAAAAATCCTGGAGTGGGTTGCCATTTCCTCCTCCAAGGGATCTTCCTGACCCAGGGATTGAGTCTATGTCTCCTGAGTCTCCTTCATGGGCAGGCAGAGTCTTTGTCACTGTGCCACCTGGGAAGCCACATTACATACATTTTAGCAAATCAAATATTCTAGCAAGTCAAATATTCTATTTAAAGTATATACATATTTCCCAGAGGATATCTTTTAAGCCTGAATTTTGCACTGTTAATGTGGAATTAAAATTATGTCCATTTTACAGATGTGACAACTGAGATTCCCACTACTAGATCCTAGAACTAATAAGTGGTCAAATTTGGATTTACACCTGACTTCCCCATGGTACTTAAACTCTTTGCATTGTGCTTTGTTGCTATCCAGAAATTACTACATAATGCTTAAAAAATTCAGAACATTAAAGTAGATATCTCAAGCAGGGTCTGAACTCAGGAGCTGTATAAGTTTGAGAAAGTTGTGTAAGCTGTCTATGCCTCAATTTTCTCATTTTTTAAATGGGAGTAATAATATTACAACATGAAGTTGTTAGAAGGATTAAATATGCTAATACATTTGGAGAAAATAGATAGTGTTGGTCACATATGAGTGAGTAGTCAATAAATGACACCTAATAATGTGATTAACATTATCTTCCTAACATAAGACATCACTGCTTAGTGAGAACATACATGTGGATGTCAAGGACTGAAGAGAGGCGGGGACTATGCATGCATGGAGGAAGTGAGAAAGGAATCGCTCTTTGCTGACCCAAAGTTAGGTGCTCAGGCCTGTTACAACGATCTGATGACGCCTACTACAACAATATAAAATGGAATTCAACAAAGTCAAAACTCTACACCTCTGCCCCATGGGTGGAGGGTCATTTTGCTATCTAGACAAAATGGAACCCTTCTGTTGCACTATAAATAATAAAACCATTAATCGTAAAAGGAAAATATCAAAATTTTGGATTTCATTTCTGTGATAGCCATCAAAACCCCAAATGGCCTCCAAAGATGTTGATACTGCAGAGCTGGGGGCAGCTTCAGCTGGTGAGACCGCAGGAGGACAGGGAGAACCCGGGGTGGAGAACAGTTCTGCCTGTCCGCCCATTAGATCACCACATTACCAAGAGGTACTACAAGCTCTTGGGGTAAGTCAACCTCAGTTAAAAAATTTGTTTAAGATGGAAGATAATGAATGTCATGTGGAAAACCATCAATGACATTGTTCCTTTAAGAAAAAAGTGGAGGTGTATTTTAATTTCAGTTTTCTTGAATTTACTGAGGTGTATTTTAAACCTAAAGAATAGAAACTGCAGAGGTGTAATCTCACAGTGGGGGACATCCTATCAGTGCTGGAGAATGGACTTCACCATACTATGGCCCCAAGGCATGCTGGGAAGATAGTTCCACCCAGTCTCTGTTATCAGCCGTATCTCCTTCATTCTGTCATTTTCTGAAGGGAGTCTGCGAAAGTGAATGGAAGTAGCAGGGGAGAGGAGAAGATGAAGTGTTGCCACTGGAATCTGTGGGAATCATCTGGAGCAAAAACCTTCTGGAATAGGCTCCTGCCCAGTTAATCTAGGCTCGATTTTTTTTTGACCATTTCAAGCACTTATATCACCTTTTTGAGGAATATTCAAGTGATCTCTTTCCCAAATACCATATGGTATCACTTATATGTGGAATCTAAAACATGATACAAATGAACTTATCTATGAAACAGAAACAGATTCACAGACAGATTTGTGATTGACAAAGGGAAGGGCATGGGGGAGGGATGAATTGGGAGTTTGGGATTAGCAGATACAAACTATTAATATATATAGGATGGTTGTCCAACTGTATAGCACAGGGAACTATATTCAATATGCTACTTATTCAAGGTCTTACAATATCCTACAATATTCAAGGTCCTACTGCATAGCACAGGGAATTATATTCCATATCACATCGAAGTTTGGGATTAGCAGATACAAACTATTAATATATATAGGATGGGTGGACAGCAAGGTCCTAATGTATAGCACAGGGAGCAATATTCAGCATCCTTCAATAAACCATGATGGGAAAAGGAAAAATAAAAACAAATAAAATGATCTCTTCTCAAGTACACTAGTATATGACCATTTATGCTTTCTCTCTTTCTTTTCCTTCTTACAGGCTGTCCAGATCCTGAATGGAGCAATAATTCTGGGTCTGGGTGGTTTTATGTATTTCTTACAACTCTTGCAGAGCTGGGCAGCTTCAGCTGGTGAGACCGCAGGAGGACAGGGAGAACCCGGGGTGGAGAACAGTTCTGCCTGTCCGCCCATTAGATCACCACATTACCAAGAGGTACTACAAGCTCTTGGGGTAAGTCAACCTCAGTTAAAAAATTTGTTTAAGATGGAAGATAATGAATGTCATGTGGAAAACCATCAATGACATTGTTCCTTTAAGAAAAAAGTGGAGGTGTATTTTAATTTCAGTTTTCTTGAATTTACTGAGGTGTATTTTAAACCTAAAGAATAGAAACTGCAGAGGTGTAATCTCACAGTGGGGGACATCCTATCAGTGCTGGAGAATGGACTTCACCATACTATGGCCCCAAGGCATGCTGGGAAGATAGTTCCACCCAGTCTCTGTTATCAGCCGTATCTCCTTCATTCTGTCATTTTCTGAAGGGAGTCTGCGAAAGTGAATGGAAGTAGCAGGGGAGAGGAGAAGATGAAGTGTTGCCACTGGAATCTGTGGGAATCATCTGGAGCAAAAACCTTCTGGAATAGGCTCCTGCCCAGTTAATCTAGGCTCGATTTTTTTTTGACCATTTCAAGCACTTATATCACCTTTTTGAGGAATATTCAAGTGATCTCTTTCCCAAATACCATATGGTATCACTTATATGTGGAATCTAAAACATGATACAAATGAACTTATCTATGAAACAGAAACAGATTCACAGACAGATTTGTGATTGACAAAGGGAAGGGCATGGGGGAGGGATGAATTGGGAGTTTGGGATTAGCAGATACAAACTATTAATATATATAGGATGGTTGTCCAACTGTATAGCACAGGGAACTATATTCAATATGCTACTTATTCAAGGTCTTACAATATCCTACAATATTCAAGGTCCTACTGCATAGCACAGGGAATTATATTCCATATCACATCGAAGTTTGGGATTAGCAGATACAAACTATTAATATATATAGGATGGGTGGACAGCAAGGTCCTAATGTATAGCACAGGGAGCAATATTCAGCATCCTTCAATAAACCATGATGGGAAAAGGAAAAATAAAAACAAATAAAATGATCTCTTCTCAAGTACACTAGTATATGACCATTTATGCTTTCTCTCTTTTCTTTTCCTTCTTACAGGCTGTCCAGATCCTGAATGGAGCAATAATTCTGGGTCTGGGTGGTTTTATGTATTTCTTACAACTCTTGTCCCATCCCTACAATGACTTCTTTTTCTCAGTTGTTTACACAGGCTATTCTTCATGGGGTGCTATATTTGTAAGTATTCAAATTCCTTGGACAGTAGATCATTTCTTAGCTAGCCCTACTAGAAATGTACTTTGGCAACTTTTTCCTGCAATTTTAGAAGTGACTTAGTAAATGATGGTGAGGATTTTTTTTTTTTTTAAATTTTCATCCATCTTTATTCTTTGGCCTGTGTGGGCCTCCCACTGCAGTGGTCTATCTCATTGCAGAGCACCGGCTCAGGACACATGTGTTCCAGAGCGCTGGCTAGTAGCTGGACACACCGGGTCCAGCCACTCCGCAGCACATGGAATCTTCCTGGGCCAGGGATCAAACCGGTGCCCCTTACACTGCAAGGCAGACTCTTTACCCACTGGACTACCAGGGAAACCCTACTGTGAGATTTTTTGAGACAAAAAATAGAGGGGAGTTTTGAGAAAGCCATGAACATGTAGAGATTTCCCTTTATCAAAATTAGAGGCACTAATTGGAGGCACTAGAGGAACTAATGGTGGGTCAAAATATAAATTTAAAAGTTAGTAGCTATGTCCATGTAGACATTTAGATGTATCAAAGTTCTTTCAGAACACCGAGTCCAATATATCACACACATATCTGAAGCTTGGATAAGTATATGAGAATGATATCAAATATACATGTATCTGTCTATGAATATTATTTGCATTTAATAGGAACACAAACAAAGGTAATTATATTATGTTGAATATGCATATTATTATATATTAAGCTAGGGATGCCCATATAACCTGTAAAAGGTCAGACACAAAACAAAATGAAAATCTTATATGTTTACACAAAATTTAAACTGATTTAAAATTTTCTGAGTATAAAATAATAAGAAAGATCAAGTAATTTTGTGTTCTAGAATGTGAATTTGAAAAAGAAGTTTTGCACAACTACTGTTAGTTATCTGCTAAGTAAGACTTCACTTCCTATTTTCAAACAGTTTATTGTTTCAGGGGTTTTATCTGTCTCAGCTGGGAAAAAGCACACCAAAACACTGGTAAGTGGCAGCTCTCCCTCTTTTTCTATGATTCTAAGAGTGGAAATAAGCCATCCATTAACAGTAGGAGAGCAGAGGTTGGTGAATTCAGTCGAGACCCTGAGTCTTTGGGTGGGAAATCTTTGTTTCCAAGGATCTAGGATACAGCTGGGTGTGTACCATTTTCAATGGCTATGTATTTAAATAAATTGTAGTCAAAGGAATGAAGTATGTGCTGCCCGTGTTAACTGAGATTTTCTTTTTCAGATGGGTGGGAATTTTGGGATTCACATCGCCAGTGCTGTCATTGCACTAGTTGGGATTGTTTTTCTCTCAATGAATTTATTTGCTAATGACTCATTACTCAAGGACTGTCAGTCTTCCCAGACACCTGACTTGTGCATTTACACGGAAGCCTCTTCACACGTATGTCTTTAAAAATTATGGATATCTATGACGTATTTCAACAATTCAAAACGTAGAGACAATAATAGATCAGACCCCAGACTGCCTTGATTTGAATCTTGGTTCTGCCATTTAGTAGGTTTGCTTTGAGGGAACAAACAAGATAACTTTTTTGTGCTTCAATTTTTTTCATCATTGAAATGAGGATAGCAATAGTATCAGTCTTACAGGGCTGGTGTAAAGATTATGTAAATTAATATTTGATAAGTAAAACAATATGTATTGTGTTAGATTATTACACACTATTATTACTAGTAGTGGTCTTCCACTAGGTGGTGCTAGTGGTAAAGAATCGCCCCATCAAGGCACAGGATACAAAGACGTGGGTTTGATGCCTGCCTCAGGAAGATCCCTTTGGAGGAGGGCACGTCACCCACTCTAATATTCTTTAGCATTTTTGCCTGGAGAATTCCATGGACAGAGGAGCCTGGCAGGCTACAGTCCATAGGGTCGCAAAAAGTCAGACGTGACTGAAATGACTTAGCACATAAGCACACGCTACTACTACTATGGTTATTGTTTCCCAGAGAGATTACGTTTAAAATTTTTTACTTTACATTTTTCTTAATGAAACTGAAATGGTAGATTTACAATTTTCTCTGTGATCTGGAACGTTCAAATAGTGATCCACTGAAGTTCTGAATGGCTTCTTTTTTGAATTTTATTTTATTTTTTCTGCCATTTTAAAAATTTTGCTATTTTGCTTTTACAGAGATTTGTTGTTTACAGATATGTATAATCACTTTTGAATTTTTTTGAGTGAGATATTTTAAAAGGGAAATTCTTGAATAGCCTTTCCAAAGTATTTTTTTGGTTTGTCTTCAGATGTTCTCTGTCTTCTGGAGTCAACTGAGAAATTAATATTTCCCTCCAAATGTGTCTATTTTCCCATGATTTATGCACTGTTATTTACTGAGTCTTCCTATTTGCTAATACTACTCATGGAAGTTTGAGTCCTAGCTTTCTTCACTATAATGTTCAGTAATCTAAGTTTGTATTTATATGGGTTTGATTTTTGTGGATTTTGGAGTAATTTCTCTTCAGAGCAATTAGTATTTGATTCTTCTAGCTGCCTCGGTGACAACAGGAAGATCACAAGTCCAATAATTTTGTGTCTCACTTTTCAGCTAGTGTTTCATTTGTAGGGATACTGTAAACACCTAAGCCTCTAGGAAGTAATGAACTGATGAAGAGGTCACTTTTGTTCCTTTTCCTAAACTGCCTATATGTCTGCTGAGTTTACTACTATTCCAGTTGGTAGATGTTAACGGTAATGTCAGCAGGTTTTCCAGGTTGAGTATTAAGTAAAACAATATGTATTGTGTTAGATTATTACACACTATTATTACTAGTAGTGGTCTTCCACTAGGTGGTGCTAGTGGTAAAGAATCGCCCCATCAAGGCACAGGATACAAAGACGTGGGTTTGATGCCTGCCTCAGGAAGATCCCTTTGGAGGAGGGCACGTCACCCACTCTAATATTCTTTAGCATTTTTGCCTGGAGAATTCCATGGACAGAGGAGCCTGGCAGGCTACAGTCCATAGGGTCGCAAAAAGTCAGACGTGACTGAAATGACTTAGCACATAAGCACACGCTACTACTACTATGGTTATTGTTTCCCAGAGAGATTACGTTTAAAATTTTTTACTTTACATTTTTCTTAATGAAACTGAAATGGTAGATTTACAATTTTCTCTGTGATCTGGAACGTTCAAATAGTGATCCACTGAAGTTCTGAATGGCTTCTTTTTTGAATTTTATTTTATTTTTTCTGCCATTTTAAAAATTTTGCTATTTTGCTTTTACAGAGATTTGTTGTTTACAGATATGTATAATCACTTTTGAATTTTTTTGAGTGAGATATTTTAAAAGGGAAATTCTTGAATAGCCTTTCCAAAGTATTTTTTTGGTTTGTCTTCAGATGTTCTCTGTCTTCTGGAGTCAACTGAGAAATTAATATTTCCCTCCAAATGTGTCTATTTTCCCATGATTTATGCACTGTTATTTACTGAGTCTTCCTATTTGCTAATACTACTCATGGAAGTTTGAGTCCTAGCTTTCTTCACTATAATGTTCAGTAATCTAAGTTTGTATTTATATGGGTTTGATTTTTGTGGATTTTGGAGTAATTTCTCTTCAGAGCAATTAGTATTTGATTCTTCTAGCTGCCTCGGTGACAACAGGAAGATCACAAGTCCAATAATTTTGTGTCTCACTTTTCAGCTAGTGTTTCATTTGTAGGGATACTGTAAACACCTAAGCCTCTAGGAAGTAATGAACTGATGAAGAGGTCACTTTTGTTCCTTTTCCTAAACTGCCTATATGTCTGCTGAGTTTACTACTATTCCAGTTGGTAGATGTTAACGGTAATGTCAGCAGGTTTTCCTCTACAGATGCCACACGAGGGTTGATACAGAAATACAATGTCTCTCTTTCCAGGAAAAATATTTACATGTTTTTAGATGAACACTGTGTCTTGTATAGAATGTTGGTGTGTGGCTGTGTATTAAATCTAATTTACGGTTCACTTTGGCTTGTTTTATGGGAGGGGAGGTATTATAGTTTGGTTTCCTGGAGACATTTTTATTTTCTGAATGTTTCTACTGGATTTAATATGAGCTATCCTATTCCCTAGGGTCTTGTCTCTCTTATGCTGATCTTCACCTTGCTAGAGTTGTGCATATCCTGCTTTATCTCAATCCTGTGG
Organism: Tragulus kanchil; assembly: GCA_022376925.1. Lineage (NCBI taxonomy): Eukaryota > Metazoa > Chordata > Mammalia > Artiodactyla > Tragulidae > Tragulus > Tragulus kanchil. The sequence continues at coordinate 14,185,042 of JAIOJX010000006.1, read as the reverse complement.
ATCAAAGCAAATTTCTATCATTTAAGAAAGGTGGGTTTGTTTAAATGACTTACAATGCACATGGTCTACACCCTCCCTCTAGGGTTTGAGGTTGTCACTGACTTTTGGAATTGGAGAGAAACTCTCATGCAGTAATGACTTGTGGGGTTCCTGGAGTTAGAGCTCGTAGAAATGTTAAACTAGGCATGAAGGCTGGAAAAGAATTTTAGTGTACAAATACAGGACTAGACAGTGTATTTAATTTTTAATAGCATACCTTTTTAAAAATTAATTTTTACTTTTTATGTAATGTTTAAAGGTTATATTCCATTTACATTTATTGTAAAATATTGTCTCTGTTCTCTGAACTGTATAATACATCCCTGAGCCTGTATTGTATCCAATAATTGGTACCTCCCATTCCCCAAACTCTATATAACCTGTCCTTCCTTTCCCACTGATAACCACTAGTTCATTCTCTATGAGTTTTCTTTTTTTGATTATATTCACTAGTTTCTTGTATTTTTTCAGATTCCACATATAAGTGATAGCATACAGCATTTATCTTTCTCTGTTTGACTTAGCGTCATGTCCTCCAAGTCCATCCACATTGTTGCAAAATGGCAAAATTTTACTCTTTTTTATGGTTGAGTAATATTCCATTGAATATATCTCTACCACATCTCCTTTATCCAGTCATCTGTTTTTTTTTTTTTTTTTAAAGTTTATTTATTTACTGGGGGGAGGCTGGGGAGGGGGGAGGAGGACAGGCGAGCCACTTATATTGGTCTTTCATTTATACAGTTTCATCCATCTTTGTTCTTTGGCCCGTGTGGGCCTCTCATTGCAGCGGCCTCTGTTGTCACAGAGCACCGGCTCTGGGCGCATGCGCTCCAGAGCTCAGGCTTGCTAATTGGACTCATGGGGCCAGTCGCTCCGCGGCACATGGGATCTTCCCAGGCCACGGATCGAACTGGCAACCCTTGCACTGCAAGGCGGTGTCCTTACCCACTGGACCACCAGGGAAGCCCCTCCATTCATCTGTCGATGGACACTTATACTGGTTCCATACCTTGGCAATTGTAAATGATGGTGCTATGAACATTGGAGTGAATGTATCTTTTCGAGTTAGCATTTTTGGTTTTTCTGGGTATATATCTGGAAGTAGAATTGCTGAGCCATATGGTAGGTCTACTTTTAGTTCTTTGAGAGACTTCCATACTTTTTTTCACAATGGCTTCACCAATTTACACTCCTACCTACAGGGTAGGAGGGCTCCCTTTCCTCCACGTCCTTACCCACATTTGTTATTTGTAGACTTCTTTTTTTATATATATTTATTTATTTGGCTGTTCTGGGTCATAGTTGCAGTATGTGGGATCTAGTTCCCTGACCAGGGATCGAACCCAGGCCCCCTGCACTGGGAGCCTGGAGTCTTAGCCACTGGACCACCAGAGAAGCCCTGTAGACTTTTTGATACTAGTCATTCTGACAGGCATGAGGTGATATCTCGTGGTTATGATTTGCATTTCCCTGATGATTAACGAGGTTGAGAATGTTTTTATGTGCCTGTTGACCATTTGGATTTCCTATTTGGGAAAATGTTTGCACAATTCACTTGTCCATTTTTTAAATTGGTTTGTTTTTCTTTTGATGTTGAGTTATACGAGCTATTTATATATTTTATTAATTCTATGGCATAGATTTCAAATGGAGATAAATTTCATTGAATATATCTCTACCACATCTCCTTTATCCAGTCATCTGTTTTTTTTTTTTTTTTTAAAGTTTATTTATTTACTGGGGGGGGGCTGGGGGGGGGGGGGGGGGACAGGCGAGCCACTTATATTGGTCTTTCATTTATACAGTTTCATCCATCTTTGTTCTTTGGCCCGTGTGGGCCTCTCATTGCAGCGGCCTCTGTTGTCACAGAGCACCGGCTCTGGGCGCATGCGCTCCAGAGCTCAGGCTTGCTAATTGGACTCATGGGGCCAGTCGCTCCGCGGCACATGGGATCTTCCCAGGCCACGGATCGAACTGGCAACCCTTGCACTGCAAGGCGGTGTCCTTACCCACTGGACCACCAGGGAAGCCCCTCCATTCATCTGTCGATGGACACTTATACTGGTTCCATACCTTGGCAATTGTAAATGATGGTGCTATGAACATTGGAGTGAATGTATCTTTTCGAGTTAGCATTTTTGGTTTTTCTGGGTATATATCTGGAAGTAGAATTGCTGAGCCATATGGTAGGTCTACTTTTAGTTCTTTGAGAGACTTCCATACTTTTTTTCACAATGGCTTCACCAATTTACACTCCTACCTACAGGGTAGGAGGGCTCCCTTTCCTCCACGTCCTTACCCACATTTGTTATTTGTAGACTTCTTTTTTTATATATATTTATTTATTTGGCTGTTCTGGGTCATAGTTGCAGTATGTGGGATCTAGTTCCCTGACCAGGGATCGAACCCAGGCCCCCTGCACTGGGAGCCTGGAGTCTTAGCCACTGGACCACCAGAGAAGCCCTGTAGACTTTTTGATACTAGTCATTCTGACAGGCATGAGGTGATATCTCGTGGTTATGATTTGCATTTCCCTGATGATTAACGAGGTTGAGAATGTTTTTATGTGCCTGTTGACCATTTGGATTTCCTATTTGGGAAAATGTTTGCACAATTCACTTGTCCATTTTTTAAATTGGTTTGTTTTTCTTTTGATGTTGAGTTATACGAGCTATTTATATATGTTGGATATTAATTCCTTATTGGTCATATGATTTACAAATAGGAGCATACATTTTTCAGAGGGATAGAAGTAAATTATTATTTCTTAAACTTGTCACTTTCTGTTTTCCCAGGAAAAATCACAAATTCTTTTTAGAGTTTAGGTATCTTAATTGTAAAATGAAAATGTTCTCCTTCATTTTTTCTTCAAACTTTTCAGTTTGTGTTGGGTGTGCCCAATTAACAATGTTGTGATAGTTTCAGGTGAACAATGAAAGGACTCAGCCAGGCGTACACTGCTTTTGCTCACTTCTGATGTTTGTTGTAAGGACTATATATATAATATTTGAACACAGTGGTAATCAGTGAATGAGTATTATTGGCTTGATCATGATGCTTATAGGAAGGAATGGAAGTAGATGGGGGTGATGATCTTGTTCTTGGAGTTTGATGTTATTTTATTTTCTAGGCCATTTCATCTTTCCCCAATTCTGTGGAATCAAGAATGCCTCCTAATGAATGAGAGGAAATTCAGTCTTAAATCTCCAGTGAGTCAGCACTTCATCCAAGAACTCAAGAGAACATGAGACTGTGAACTGCATCCCTGCTATCATGGTACCCATTGTAAGAAGCTTGGACATTTGACTCAATCCTGTCTGTCCTAACTATAAATTCCCTCATAAATCCTGGGAATATAAGGACACATATGCTTCTCTAGGCACTTTATGTTTTGTGACTCCTGTGTTCACCACTCTATAATTATTCCCTGAAATCAGTTTTCTTCCTGCTTCATGGTCTTATAAGGTTTAATAAAGGGTGTATAAGGTTTAATAGGGAGCATAATCCCTATTTTATGTATTCTTTCTAAAATCTAACCATCCCATGAGAAGGAAAATTGATTGAAATGTTTTTCCATTACGAAAAAATTCTATTTGACTTTAGAGACACCAGTACTGCCAAAACTGTCCCCCCAAAATCACCCAAATCACATTAAGATACATTTTTCCTGTATTTGAGGTAGCAGGGTCAAGCCTTGGAGTTTTTTTTTTTTTTTTCAGTGAGCTGATGAGGTTCACACATGCCCTTTTGCAAAAATGATGACTTAGATATGGGTCTTTTAGAACAAAGGACAGTGAGATTCCATAGTGCAGAGAAGAAAGAAAAAAGACTTAAGAATCTTGCAAATTCTGATACTGTTTGTGTGAACTTGAGCAAATCACTGAATCTGTTTGATCTATTCTTTCTCATTTGTAAAATAGGTCCTATCTTATTAGTTGTTATGCACATTAAGAAAAAGTAAAGCAAATGTGAAAATAGAATCACAACTATTTGATAATGATGTTTCTGTTGGTGGTGGTCCTTTTGTGCTGTTAAGGCTGAGGTGGGATTGTGGTCAGGTGGATGGGAAGAAAAGATGGCAAAAACCCTCACACTTCCATTCCCTCCAGGGACATCCACAACCATCTTTTCAAGTAGCAATTTGGTGTTCTTTCTGACATCTCTGGCTCCTGATTTGTATATCTACTGCCAAAGGACTTATATTTCTGATATATAAATTAACTTTCCTCTCTTGGTAGGGAACCAAGCCATCCACAATGTCCATAAATTCACACCTGTAATGTATTCTTAGCTCCTTGTTTGGCATATGTACAAAGATTTTTTTCATAGTCTTCTCTACTAATTCTTGACTCTTTTCGTCAGAATATATATATATATTTCTAAAACATACATAATTTATGAAGAAATAATATATATATATATATATGAAACATACTTGGGGGGGCACTTCTATTGGTCTTTCATTTATTTATTTTCATCCATCTTTCCTTCTTTGGCCCATGTGGGTCTCCCATCACAGCGGCCTCTGTCACTGCAGAGAACCGGCTCTGGGCGCATGCACTCCAGAGCTCTGGCTCGGTAGTTGGACACATCTGTCCAGCTGCTCTGCAGCACATGGGAATCTTCCTAGGCCAGCGATCCAACCGGCGCCCCTTGCACTGCAAGGCGGTGTCCCCACCCACTGAACCACCAGGGAAGCCCATTAAACATAATTTTTTTTAAAGAAATCCATTCAACAATAATTCAGGGGACTTCCCTGGTGGTCCAGTGGGTAAAGAGTCCTCCTTGCAATGCAACGAGCACCGGTTCGATCCCTGGCTAGGGATGATCCCACGTGAGGCACAGTGGATGGACTGGTGTGTCCAATTGTGAGCCAGCGCTCTGAAGTGAATGCGCCCAGAGCCAGTGCTCTGCAACAAGAGAGGCCACTGCAATGGGAGGCCCACACAGGCTGAAGAATAAAGGTGGATGAAAAATAAATAAAAACCAATAAAAGAGGCCAAAAATTAAAAAAAAAAAATTCAGGAAGGGCCTGCAATGTATCATGTATTCTGTGTACAACAGAGAGTAGGTACATGCTTTCTGTTCTTCAGCTTCTATTTGCGGAGATGTTTCTGTTGGTGGTGGTCCTTTTGTGCTGTTAAGGCTGAGGTGGGATTGTGGTCAGGTGGATGGGAAGAAAAGATGGCAAAAACCCTCACACTTCCATTCCCTCCAGGGACATCCACAACCATCTTTTCAAGTAGCAATTTGGTGTTCTTTCTGACATCTCTGGCTCCTGATTTGTATATCTACTGCCAAAGGACTTATATTTCTGATATATAAATTAACTTTCCTCTCTTGGTAGGGAACCAAGCCATCCACAATGTCCATAAATTCACACCTGTAATGTATTCTTAGCTCCTTGTTTGGCATATGTACAAAGTTTTTTTTCATAGTCTTCTCTACTAATTCTTGACTCTTTTCGTCAGAATATATATATATATTTCTAAAACATACATAATTTATGAAGAAATAATATATATATATATATATGAAACATACTTGGGGGGGCACTTCTATTGGTCTTTCATTTATTTATTTTCATCCATCTTTCCTTCTTTGGCCCATGTGGGTCTCCCATCACAGCGGCCTCTGTCACTGCAGAGAACCGGCTCTGGGCGCATGCACTCCAGAGCTCTGGCTCGGTAGTTGGACACATCTGTCCAGCTGCTCTGCAGCACATGGGAATCTTCCTAGGCCAGCGATCCAACCGGCGCCCCTTGCACTGCAAGGCGGTGTCCCCACCCACTGAACCACCAGGGAAGCCCATTAAACATAATTTTTTTTAAAGAAATCCATTCAACAATAATTCAGGGGACTTCCCTGGTGGTCCAGTGGGTAAAGAGTCCTCCTTGCAATGCAACGAGCACCGGTTCGATCCCTGGCTAGGGATGATCCCACGTGAGGCACAGTGGATGGACTGGTGTGTCCAATTGTGAGCCAGCGCTCTGAAGTGAATGCGCCCAGAGCCAGTGCTCTGCAACAAGAGAGGCCACTGCAATGGGAGGCCCACACAGGCTGAAGAATAAAGGTGGATGAAAAATAAATAAAAACCAATAAAAGAGGCCAAAAATTAAAAAAAAAAAATTCAGGAAGGGCCTGCAATGTATCATGTATTCTGTGTACAACAGAGAGTAGGTACATGCTTTCTGTTCTTCAGCTTCTATTTGCGGGAGAATATAGATGCATATAAACATGTTATTATGACTTGGAGCTATAATACTTATGAAAGGAAAAGTATAGGAATCTTGAGACTCTTATAGAAAGAGATTCTAATCCAGGTTAAAGAGATGAAAATGACAATCTTTGAGAAGACTTTTCTCCTAAACTGAGTTTTTCTTAAAACAGAAACATTTAAAAAATTATTTACTTATCTCTTTGGCTGCACTGTCTTTGTTGTGGTATGATCTTTAAACTGTGTCATGGGAAGCCTAAGGATGGGCAAAACACCTAAACCATCCCTCCAGCTCCACCCCTGGATACACCACTATCCTCACCCCATATAAGGAACTAACTTGCCTCCTCTCAGGGAGCTAGCAAGTCAGGAAACCTTTGTTTGCTCTCTCTTCCTGCCCTGCGGTAGCAGGGGACCCAATAACGCCTTGCTTAAAGAAAAAAAAGGTAACAGAAATGGATACCCTGGTGTTGAACTACCTTGAGAGTAGCTCGAAGCAGGCTAAGGTGGAGCTGTTTACATCACAGAGACTGGCAGAAGCCACAGATCACATTCCTATGCAAGTCCCTCCCTCCAACTGTGGAAAGCCAGTTGTTCAATATTTATCAGCACCCTTATAGGTAAGTATGGATAGGTCTATGTACTTACTTGGAATTTAGAAATATCACTGCAGTTGCAATGCAGAGTGTTTTGGAAGGAGTAAATGAAGAGAGGAAGGTTGGTTAGGAATCTGACACTAAAACCAGTCAGTGAAAAGACTTTTGTAGAAGGAAAGGTATTTATAGTAACATTTATATTATCATTTTTAATTATTTAATTGTACTTTTCTCTTGCTACTATAAAGTTCTAAAGTATTTTTCAATTTTGATTTAAAATCATAGACCAATTGGTGGGAATTGAAATACTAGTAATTTGTAAAATTGAATGATAGCATTTATATTTTCTTCTTCAGGTCTTATTTCACTCTTTGTAATTACATAATTTTTTCCTTTACAAATTTTTCTCATCATTTGTTATACTTTACAAATTTTTCTCATCATTTGTTATACTTACATTTACAAATGAAGGCAACTTCATTTCATTTTTAAAGATCAATGTAGGGCTTCCCTGGTGCTCAGTGGTAAGGAATCTGCCCGCCAATGCAGGAGACACACTTTCGATCCCTGATCCAGGTAAATCCCACATGCCACAGAGCATCTAAGTCTGTGAGCCACAACTACTGAGCCTGCATGCGGCACCTACTGAGGCCTGAGCGTCTGTGCTCTGCAATGAGAGGCCCCTGCAGGCAGTCTGCACGCGGCAACTAGAGAATAGTCCCTGCTTGCCACAATTCGAGAAAAGCCCTTACAGCAATAAAGCCCAGTACAGCCAAAAACAAATAAAAATTATAAAAATATCAATAGATATGCTTACATTTTTTTCTCTCATTGAATTGGCATGGCTAACTTCTGTAATATCGAAAAGAGGAAGAGATTTGTTCTTTGACATCTGCATATTTGCTCTTGAGCATGTGTGTGTGTGTGTGTGTGTGTGTGTGTGTGTGTGTGTCAGAGACTGAGACAGAGATGGGGATTCCTTTGGGAGTATTAGAAAATACCAGGAAGAGATGGCAACTTATTAAATTCACGCATATTTAAGTGAGTTGAGCTTTCAGTTTGAGAAAACAATTGTTCAGAGGGTATCTGGAAGCAAATTTCTTTGGAGTTGGGGGAAATAAACCCCGTGTATGTCAGAAAGAAGAAACTTTGCTTGTCAAAGAGGAAGCCAGATGAGGAGGGGGTGGGCAGCAAGGACAGATGTGCTGCCGGAAGGAGGAGCTATATGTGGTGGGGAAGAAATGTCAGCACTATTATCGCTTCCTTTCAGGCAGAGGCATGGTTAAAACTCATCTTGATAATTTTGTCCCCAACAAAAAAAGCACGTTGCTATGTCTCAGTGTTTACTATTGTGAAAGGTGAAGTATGTCTGCTTACCTGCCTGCTAAGTCTCTTCAGTCATGTCCAACTTTTTGAATGGTAACCCACCAGGCTTCTCTGTCCATGGGATTCTCTAAGCAGGAATACTGGCATAGGTTGAAAGGAGCGTGTCTATAAGGACCCACAGTAAGGGCAGAGAAGGCGATAAGAATCTAAGAAGAGGAAGAAGCTGGTGAAAACTGGGCCCTGAAACTAGTTGAAAATCAAAGGAAACATCTCAGTTATTGGTTTGCATTTCGCAATTTTCTGTTGAAACGTCTCAGAAAATAGCATTGGTGTCCAAACACCAAAGACCATCCTCAGTTTCTTTCTCAAGTATAATTTCTAATTATTCTCTGCAAACATAATGAGCTATTATAGCCTGTTCCCAGAAAATACCACAAACAAGCACTTCTTCAGGGTCTTTTCTAGCAGATATGGTGTAATTCACTGAGGGAGAGGTGAGTGAATGAAAACTCCTGAGGCTCTATTTAAATTAAAAATAGAGCTACGATATGATCCACCAATCTTACTCCTGGGCACATATCTGGAGAAAATCATAATTTGAAAAGATTCATGGACCCCAGTGTTCACTACAGCACTATTTACAAGAGCCAGGACATAGAACCAAGCTAAACATCCATCAACAGATGAATGGATAAAGAAGCCGTGGTCTTAAAATGGAATATTACCCAGCCACAAAAGAATGAAATAATGACAATTGCAGCAACACAGATGAACCTAGAGAAAGACAGATATCATGCTCTTCAGGTTTCCCATAGTCATATCCTTGCTATCGCAAAAACCAAGGCAACAAAGAGTCAATGCAACATTTTAGCAGATCATGCAGAGAAGGAGAAATATGTATGCTATCCCTTATGGATATGGACTATGAAAAGAAATGATACAAATGAACTTATTTCCAAAATGGAAACAGAATCACAGATTTAGAGAAGAACTTATGGTCCAGATGAGGAGGGGGTGGGCAGCAAGGACAGATGTGCTGCCGGAAGGAGGAGCTATATGTGGTGGGGAAGAAATGTCAGCACTATTATCGCTTCCTTTCAGGCAGAGGCATGGTTAAAACTCATCTTGATAATTTTGTCCCCAACAAAAAAAGCACGTTGCTATGTCTCAGTGTTTACTATTGTGAAAGGTGAAGTATGTCTGCTTACCTGCCTGCTAAGTCTCTTCAGTCATGTCCAACTTTTTGAATGGTAACCCACCAGGCTTCTCTGTCCATGGGATTCTCTAAGCAGGAATACTGGCATAGGTTGAAAGGAGCGTGTCTATAAGGACCCACAGTAAGGGCAGAGAAGGCGATAAGAATCTAAGAAGAGGGAAGAAGCTGGTGAAAACTGGGCCCTGAAACTAGTTGAAAATCAAAGGAAACATCTCAGTTATTGGTTTGCATTTCGCAATTTTCTGTTGAAACGTCTCAGAAAATAGCATTGGTGTCCAAACACCAAAGACCATCCTCAGTTTCTTTCTCAAGTATAATTTCTAATTATTCTCTGCAAACATAATGAGCTATTATAGCCTGTTCCCAGAAAATACCACAAACAAGCACTTCTTCAGGGTCTTTTCTAGCAGATATGGTGTAATTCACTGAGGGAGAGGTGAGTGAATGAAAACTCCTGAGGCTCTATTTAAATTAAAAATAGAGCTACGATATGATCCACCAATCTTACTCCTGGGCACATATCTGGAGAAAATCATAATTTGAAAAGATTCATGGACCCCAGTGTTCACTACAGCACTATTTACAAGAGCCAGGACATAGAACCAAGCTAAACATCCATCAACAGATGAATGGATAAAGAAGCCGTGGTCTTAAAATGGAATATTACCCAGCCACAAAAGAATGAAATAATGACAATTGCAGCAACACAGATGAACCTAGAGAAAGACAGATATCATGCTCTTCAGGTTTCCCATAGTCATATCCTTGCTATCGCAAAAACCAAGGCAACAAAGAGTCAATGCAACATTTTAGCAGATCATGCAGAGAAGGAGAAATATGTATGCTATCCCTTATGGATATGGACTATGAAAAGAAATGATACAAATGAACTTATTTCCAAAATGGAAACAGAATCACAGATTTAGAGAAGAACTTATGGTTGCCATGGGGAAGAATAGGGCGAAGGGATAGTTAGGGAATTTGGGATTGACAGGTACATACATGTATATTTAAAATGCATAACCAATAAGGACCTACTGTACAGCACAGGGAACTCTGCTCAATGTTGTGTGGCAGTCTGGATGGCAGAGGAGTTTGGGAGAGAAGGGATTCATGATGTGTACGGCTGAGTCCCTTTGCTGTCCACCTGAAACTATCCTTACCTTTTACACTGATGTATGCGCCAATATAAATTTAAGAAGTTAGAAATCTTTCGTGTGGAATCTTTAGTATCAAAATATCTTAGCTTTCACACTCAATCAGGAATAGTTCTCGGGTGTTAGAACTCTGCCCGTCCAGTTTCTAACACCATGTACAGCAGAGAGACATGGAAGCAGTGTTCAAAATACAGGAAGAGAGAGAAAAACAATACTCATTGAAATCAGGGATAAAGCCAGAGAGTCAGAGACCAGGACAGACTCATGTTCGCAAACAGTGTGTCCACCTTAGACTACGTGTGAAGTCGCATCCTCCAAGGACAGCTGACTTCTGACATAGGATTGGCTGAGCTGGATTACAAGCAGAGAAAGCTCCAGGAGAGATGCACTGTATCTAGCCCGTGGTCCTCTCTCACCTTCTAACCCCCCACTGAACCGTCTCATTTTGGGATTCTGCAAATCCTGTTGCTTTCAGAAAGAGTTATCCTCTAGGAATCTCAAATCTCCCCATTTCACACTCATCCCTGTTCAGCAGCCCACTCAGTGTTTCTCTTTATTATAACAAGGAAAGCCCTGTCGATCTTAATCAGCCAGGAAACATCTTTCTGACCAATGTCTTAAGCGTGAAGATAATTATCCAACTCATGAGTCACCCATCTTAACCGACCATAAGACTTGAGAGGAAGCCCACCAAGGCTCATGGTAACACTGTCCTTCATCACTGGACAGCTTTGTTAAGGAGAAATGGAGACAGAAAGTAGGAGCAGAACAGATCTTGCTCTCCCCAATCCACAAGAGCCCACCAGGTAGGTACAGGCTGTTATTTGTTTCTATTCCTAGTTGCTTGGTGAAGCAGAGACCGTCATAGTGCTGGGGAGATGCCAAATTCTTAGCTTGACTGACTTTTTTTTTTCTTTTTGGAGTCAATTCCCAACTTTATTTCTACTTTTCCCAATACATCGGGGGACCCGGCCCCACTGAGACAGGCAGGGGCTCTGGCTGCCCTCCCACTCAAACCAGGTTGGGAGAACAGAGGGGTTCCTGGCTCCCTCAAGGCAGTCCCTGGAGACTTTCTTGCCCCTGAACAACCCTCACCAAGAAGGCCAAGAATAGAAAAGGAGGAGTGGGCTTAATGGAAGAAAGACAATCAAGGTGACCCCACAGCCCCTCCCACCTTCCAGGGCCACCTCTGGCCAAATCCATGCAGATGCAGGCGGAGGAACGGGGCTTCAGGTAGAGACAAGGTTCCGGGGAACAGCAGCGTGGAGCAACAGTAGCTTTGAATCCTGACCTCAGGGTCTTCAACGTTCTTGCTGAGTTTTCTGCACCCAGGGGCCCCACCTCTACATCTCCCCAGTCGGCAGGGGAGGAAGTTGGGCTCTGAAAGCCTCCTGGAACACCCCTCCTCCAAGGCTGGCCCCAGGGAGAAATAGAGGTACAGTTATTCCCTTCCAGGGACTGGGCCTCAGCCACCGGAGGGCTCCCACAGGCGTGGACCCATTGAGTTTAATTAAAATACTGAATATAAATAAGGTATTTGTTATACTTTTCCAGCACTTCTCTCTGGTTGATGGGAGAAGGCTTTTATTCAGCTTGTAAACTGAGAACAGTTTTAAGTTTTCTAACAAAAGAGGCTCATATTCTGGGTTTGAACTAGGGCCTTGGTACTGTTGAAAGAGATCCTTTGTCCCCTCTGTTAGGGGACAGATGCTTTTCAAAATGACCTGGGGCTTCTTTCTGCTTAGTCTTTGTGAATCTCAAGCTGCGGGATCCTGTCCCACTGTCCAGAGGAAAATGTTCTCAGAGTGAAATCTGGTGGAGAAGTGCATAGTTTTCCTTGGGATACCAAAGATGAGCACATCCTGTGCGCGTGCTAGTCACTCAGTCGTGTCCGACTCTTTGCAACCCCATGGACTGTAGCCCATCAGGGACTGTCCAGGGAATTATCCAGGCAAGCCTACTGGAGTGGGTTGCCTTTCTCTTCTTTAGGGGATTCTCCTGACCCAAGGATCGAACCCGACTTTCCTGCATTGCAGGTAGATTCTTATTGTCTGAGCCGCCAGGGAAACCCCAACACATATTAAGACTTTCTTTTTAAAGGTTTTAGGAGAAACTGAAGACAGAGCTTCAGAAATCATAATAGATTGAATACCATTGTAAAATATTAAGTATACTCCAATTCTTAGGAAGAGAGAGTATTTCCACTTAGCTTCCTCTGAGGATAAAAATAAGAATAAAGATCAACAAACTCTTCAAAGTCATTCCTTTATGCACTTGAAATTGAATGTGTCATTGACAACATCTTTTCAGATGTAATTCTATGTTAAAAAGACTGAGAGGTGGGTAAGTACACATGCTTGATAGTTTTTACTTCTATTCATCAGCACTGATTAATGAGAAAGAATCTCTTAATAACTCTGGATTAAGAATGAGAAGGGGTTTCTCTATTAGCTCAGATGGTAAAACATCTGCCTGCAATGCAGGAGACCTAGGTTTGATCTTTCAGTCAGGAAAATCCCCTGAAGAAGGGAATGGCTACCCACTCCAGTATTCTTCCCTGGAGAATAACCATGGAGAGAGGAGCCAGGTGGGCTCCATACAGTCCATGGGGTCACAAAGAATTGGATACACCTTAGTGACTAAGCACACACAAGCATAAGAAGACTTGGCATGGTTTTTGTTTCATCTAATCATGATCAGATAGTGATCTTGGCCACTAACTTGGACCCTCTGAGCCTCAGAGTTTCCTGTACTTTACAGTGAAGATTTTAATTATAGAATTATTTTGGAAAATAAGCAGAATTCCCCTTTCTGTCTGTTGAGAGCTTTGCATAGGGACTTAGAGAATTGTCTCATGGCTGAATTTCTGTTTAAATTTCACAGTGAACCTGAAATTGAACTTGCAGAGGTATCTCTCCATGAAAGTGTCTTACTGGAAAGGCCTGCCCCATCCCCACCACGGCAAACTTGGCTGACATTTTTGAAGAGAGAGCTGGAATTCCTGGGGGTGAGTGAGCCCCCTCAACCTCAACTACTGTGAAGACTGGCTCTAAGAAAGAGGTTTTGGCGGCATCATTATAGCTTCCCTACTCAGACTCATAGTGTGAAAAACCTAGTAGATGAATATTTGACTCTCACTATACAATGTTAGGCAGAGTTCTGTTGGCTCAGTTGGCAAAGCACCTGCCTGCAGTGCAGGAGGCCCAGGTTCAATCCCTGGGTCAAGGAAGACCCCTGGTGATCAGAAGATTCCCAGTATTCTTACTGGGAAATCCCATGGTCAGAGGATCCTGGTGGGCTACAATCAGACATGACTTAGCAACTGATCACCACCACCAGCCACCCTGTTGGGCAGAAAGAAGCATTTACTCATGACGACTAGGATAGGAATAGCAAATAGGATTTGTCAACTCTGGTCAGTTGCCAGTGAATTAATATCATCCTGTGAGAGCTCTCCTGGTGGCTCAGTGGTGAAGAGTTCTCCTGCCAGTGTAGGAGACATGGGTTCAATCCCTGATCCGGGAAAATCCCACATGCTGCGGAGCAACCAAGCCGATGAGCCACAACGATTGAGCCTGTGCTCTAGAGCCTTGGAGCTGCAACTATGAAGCCCATGTGTCATGGCTATTGAAGCCTGTGTGCCCTAGAGCCTGAGTTTCACAAAAGAAGTCATAGCAGCAAGAAGCATGCACGCCTCAACTAGAGAGTAGCCCCACTCTCTGCAACTAGAGAAGAGCCTGTGGCAACAGTGAAAACCCAGTGGAAAAAAAGTTCCGTTAATGTAGTTATATATTGATGGAGCCATTTAAAAATATATCATCCTGTGAATGACCTATAATCTTTATATTTTCATAGACAGAGCCATTATTGATATCTACCATGAATATGGAAATAAAGGCATAGGAGAAAGGTCCTGGCTATTCTTGCATTAGGTCATGCTAATGTAAATTCTTAGAGTGGCCAGAGGAAAATACTGCCTTTGGATCCTTTTGAGGACTGCCTACAATAACAAAGCAATTTCTCACATTTGGCCTCAATTATAAGGAAACTGATGTAATCTTAGAAAAATATCTTCTTATGTCACAACTTATGCATTTTTCTACAGGTTACACAAATTCTGATTGGCTTGATATACCTTTATTTTGCAACAATTGTCTTCTCCGAGTTCAGTAATTCAAAGTTTAGGAAATCCTTTTTTTCATCATTTGAAGCCGGCTACCCATTCTGGGGAGCACTATTTGTGAGTATATGTCTACAATTGTCTCTGAAATAACACTGCATAGGGATTTTCTTTTGTCCAGATCAGATATAACAATTTCTTATTCTAGTATTGAGACTAGATGAGTATATTCTAATATGTACATGAATATATGTAAATATAGATACATATTTGCAGTGTAAAGTAAATTGAAAAACTAGATGTATCCCAGTATTCTTACTGGGAAATCCCATGGTCAGAGGATCCTGGTGGGCTACAATCAGACATGACTTAGCAACTGATCACCACCACCAGCCACCCTGTTGGGCAGAAAGAAGCATTTACTCATGACGACTAGGATAGGAATAGCAAATAGGATTTGTCAACTCTGGTCAGTTGCCAGTGAATTAATATCATCCTGTGAGAGCTCTCCTGGTGGCTCAGTGGTGAAGAGTTCTCCTGCCAGTGTAGGAGACATGGGTTCAATCCCTGATCCGGGAAAATCCCACATGCTGCGGAGCAACCAAGCCGATGAGCCACAACGATTGAGCCTGTGCTCTAGAGCCTTGGAGCTGCAACTATGAAGCCCATGTGTCATGGCTATTGAAGCCTGTGTGCCCTAGAGCCTGAGTTTCACAAAAGAAGTCATAGCAGCAAGAAGCATGCACGCCTCAACTAGAGAGTAGCCCCACTCTCTGCAACTAGAGAAGAGCCTGTGGCAACAGTGAAAACCCAGTGGAAAAAAAAGTTCCGTTAATGTAGTTATATATTGATGGAGCCATTTAAAAATATATCATCCTGTGAATGACCTATAATCTTTATATTTTCATAGACAGAGCCATTATTGATATCTACCATGAATATGGAAATAAAGGCATAGGAGAAAGGTCCTGGCTATTCTTGCATTAGGTCATGCTAATGTAAATTCTTAGAGTGGCCAGAGGAAAATACTGCCTTTGGATCCTTTTGAGGACTGCCTACAATAACAAAGCAATTTCTCACATTTGGCCTCAATTATAAGGAAACTGATGTAATCTTAGAAAAATATCTTCTTATGTCACAACTTACGCATTTTCTACAGGTTACACAAATTCTGATTGGCTTGATATACCTTTATTTTGCAACAATTGTCTTCTCCGAGTTCAGTAATTCAAAGTTTAGGAAATCCTTTTTTTCATCATTTGAAGCCGGCTACCCATTCTGGGGAGCACTATTTGTGAGTATATGTCTACAATTGTCTCTGAAATAACACTGCATAGGGATTTTCTTTTGTCCAGATCAGATATAACAATTTCTTATTCTAGTATTGAGACTAGATGAGTATATTCTAATATGTACATGAATATATGTAAATATAGATACATATTTGCAGTGTACAAAGCACTTCGGGTTAAATGTGCTAAAATGTTTATCAGATGAGAAGCCTGGGATTAGTAAATGTTGAATGTATTGCCCACCATGTAATCTGAATCTGTGAAATGTTATTTTGAATGTGTGCTACTGGTTGATATTTTCACTAAATCTTTCACCACAATGTCTACATGTCTACAAGGTATATGGCAGACTCTGGAGACAGACACATGTTTCTTGCCCAGAGGAACTGTAACACACAAGATGCTCATGTAAACAAAGGATTACAGTAAAGTGACAGAAGTGTTAGAGTCATGCACCAGCGGCTGCTAGACTTTACAACATTTAATAAGGACCCATGGACTGTCAAGGGTAGCATTACCTGGCAGGCTGGGAGAAATGAATCTCAGATCCTATGGAGGACAGAGTAAGAATTTGCATTTTAATAAGACGCTCCAGGGGGCGCTAGTGGTAAAGAACCCACCTGCTGATGCAGGAGATGTAAGAGATGTGGGCTCCATCCCTGGGTTGGGAACATCCCCTGAGAAGGGCACGACAACCCACTCCAGTATTCTTGCCTAGAGAAACCCATGGACAGAGAAGTCTGACTGGCTACAATTCATAGGGTCTCAAAGAGTTGGATATGACTTAAGTGATTTAGCACGTACATAATTCACACGTACATTTGATTTTAAGAAACGTTCTATAAGAACTTAAAAAATAAAATAATAAAATTAAAAAATAAAATAAATGAAAGAACAGCTTTATAGGATACCCATAACCTAACCTTCTGTTTGGAAAAGTGAGGATGAAAAGGACACAGAGAAGAACAGAGACCCACTGTGCTTTTTGTTTTCCTTCTTGCTTTTGAACAGTTTGCGGCTTCTGGAATTTTGTCCATTGCGTCTGAAAGTAAACATTCAACATATCTGGTGAGTTTGTGTCTTTGTCTATCCTTGAGAAGGTAAGAAAAATTTAGTTCTAAGAATCTTGAAGGAGACATGCTTTTATGTCTTATGAGTGAATGTGGATTTGTGATTTTTTTCCAATCTACTTTGTGTTGGATATATTCACTAAACATATAATCATTAAGATACCAATTATATCATTTAAAAACAATAAATGTAATTACTTTGACATTTGCTGAAAAAATATCCTCACACGACCTCTGCCCTCAAATGATAGTCCTGTGATCAGACAAATGATTTGTTTTCATTTAAGGAGTCTATTTAATGAAAGACTATTGAGTGTAGTCCGTATCGTCAAAGCTGTGGTTTTCTCAGTGGTCATGCAGAGAAGTGAGAGGTGACCACAAAGAAGTGAGCACTGAAGAATTGATGCTTTCAAACTGTGGTGCTGGAGAGCACTCTTGAGAGTTCCTTGGACTGCAAGAAGATCAAACAAGTCAGCCCTAGAGGAAATCAACCCTGAATATTAATTGAAGGACAGATGCTGAAGCTGAAGCTCCAACCCCTTTGGCCCAAAAACCCTTTATGCTGGGAAAGATTGATGGCAGGAGCAGAAGGGGTGACAGAGGATGAGATGATTAGATAGGATTACCAACCATGGAAAGAATCGCTATGGAGGACAGAGTAAGAATTTGCATTTAATAAGACGCTCCAGGGGGCGCTAGTGGTAAAGAACCCACCTGCTGATGCAGGAGATGTAAGAGATGTGGGCTCCATCCCTGGGTTGGGAACATCCCCTGAGAAGGGCACGACAACCCACTCCAGTATTCTTGCCTAGAGAAACCCATGGACAGAGAAGTCTGACTGGCTACAATTCATAGGGTCTCAAAGAGTTGGATATGACTTAAGTGATTTAGCACGTACATAATTCACACGTACATTTGATTTTAAGAAACGTTCTATAAGAACTTAAAAAATAAAATAATAAAATTAAAAAATAAAATAAATGAAAGAACAGCTTTATAGGATACCCATAACCTAACCTTCTGTTTGGAAAAGTGAGGATGAAAAGGACACAGAGAAGAACAGAGACCCACTGTGCTTTTTGTTTTCCTTCTTGCTTTTGAACAGTTTGCGGCTTCTGGAATTTTGTCCATTGCGTCTGAAAGTAAACATTCAACATATCTGGTGAGTTTGTGTCTTTGTCTATCCTTGAGAAGGTAAGAAAAATTTAGTTCTAAGAATCTTGAAGGAGACATGCTTTTATGTCTTATGAGTGAATGTGGATTTGTGATTTTTTTCCAATCTACTTTGTGTTGGATATATTCACTAAACATATAATCATTAAGATACCAATTATATCATTTAAAAACAATAAATGTAATTACTTTGACATTTGCTGAAAAAATATCCTCACACGACCTCTGCCCTCAAATGATAGTCCTGTGATCAGACAAATGATTTGTTTTCATTTAAGGAGTCTATTTAATGAAAGACTATTGAGTGTAGTCCGTATCGTCAAAGCTGTGGTTTTCTCAGTGGTCATGCAGAGAAGTGAGAGGTGACCACAAAGAAGTGAGCACTGAAGAATTGATGCTTTCAAACTGTGGTGCTGGAGAGCACTCTTGAGAGTTCCTTGGACTGCAAGAAGATCAAACAAGTCAGCCCTAGAGGAAATCAACCCTGAATATTAATTGGAAGGACAGATGCTGAAGCTGAAGCTCCAACACTTTGGCCACCTGATGTGAAGAGCCAACTCATTGGAAAAGACCTTGATGCTGGGAAAGATTGATGGCAGGAGCAGAAGGGGGTGACAGAGGATGAGATGATTAGATAGGATTACCAACCCCATGGACATGAATCTGATCAAAGTCTGGGAGATAGTGAAGGACAGGGAATCTGATCAAAGTCTGGGAGATAGTGAAGGACAGTCCATGGGATCACAAAGGATTGGACATGACTTAGCAAGTGAACAACAACATGCAAATTCGTGTGGATCTTCCTGACTGCAATCCTAGAAAGAAAGGTATAAGTCCTTATCACACAAGTACATTTTCTACATGTCCCTTTAAATCTATATTTTTAATAAATGCAGACTTTACTGGATATATCCAGCCCTGAAATACAGATAGATTTATTGAATACTGTAACAGGTGCAGGACCAAGTCTAAATATTACTCTTTGTCATCAGATCCGAGGAAGGCTGGGAGCAAACACTGTCAGCAGCATCGCCGCAGGAATAGGAATTGGCATCTTGATCATGAACCTACAGAAGAGTTTGACTGTTGTCTATGGCTGCCAGGAAGTTTATGAGGATGAAAACTGCTCTGTGGCTTGTTTTTCTACTGTATGTACTTCTGGTGGGAAGGCTAAGATTCAGATTCTAGTCTAAGGGAGACACCTTTTTCTTTCCACGAACACCATCCTTTCTTGCAAACTCGTCACATAAGGCAGTGTTTTAGGGCTCATGCCCAGAGTTATGCCTGCCTCTTTCCCCCACCCTCAGCTGAATCCTGCAAGGGTGGAGTTATGTGCTTTGAGTAACTATCTCCTGGTTTTTGCATGTGTCATTTTACAGGAACTGGTCAAGTGAGGGGTGGGGAGAGTAATAAAAACAGGGGCTTCTGTAAGGGAATGCACTCTGGGGAGCTCTACCTTATGACTCTATTTGTCTTTTTGGTTGTTGGTTGCTACTCAACAGGAAGTTGTGGCGATAATCTTGTTTCTTACCATCCTGGGATTTGCCAGTGCTGTGTCGCTCACAGCTTATGGAATTGGAGAAATAATTGAAGGAAAAAAGGTAGGCAGAGGCATGATATTAAATCTTAGATAATAAGTTAAAGAAGTTGAAATTTGTCACTAAATAATATGGCCTGGATTTCCTGTAACATTTCTTCCGGTTTCAGTATTCCTTTTCTCCAAGTTTCAGTATTTTGGTTTCCAAATCTCATGTTTTGAATTAATTTACTTATTTTAGCATCGCTCATTAGAGAAATGAAAATCAGAACCACAATGAAGCATTATCTCAGACTGGTCAGAATGGCCATCATCAAAGAGTCAACAAACAATAAATGCTGTAGAGGGCGTGGAGAAAAGGGAAACAAATCTCACGTTTTGAATCAAATTTCCACTCACAAATCTCATAATAGTAATATATTCCTGTGACTGAAGATTAGGAAAATAAGATCTTCATCATTTTAGGAAATGTAGATGCTTCAACGTATTGAGTTTCTGTTGAGTGTGAGAGATGAATACACAAATAGCGAGTGATGGAAAACCTCAGATATCTGGGCTTTAAAAAATTTGTTTCTGCTCTCTTTTTTCTTGGCTTTCACCTTCCCACTTGCTCTGAAGCCTCAATTTTGTTTCCCTTAATTCATGACTACCAACTGTGCTTCCACTTGCCTTACCTGTTTTTATACCCTTGAAGTATGAAAATGAATTATAAATACCTGATGCACATACATTGACTCAAATCTTCCAGATAAAACACATTCTGTCCATCTGTTCATTTGCCTGAAGCATTCAATGCTGGCTGCCTTTTATGATCAGTTTCCTCTGGAAATAAATAAGAACAGATGTAACAAATTTCAGACACAAAATCATCTCAACAGCTTCTCACTGACAACATCTGAGCCCACTTGACCCAAGATGGAATTATAAGTGTATTTAGGCTCATGCCCAGAGTTATGCCTGCCTCTTTCCCCACCCTCAGCTGAATCCTGCAAGGGTGGAGTTATGTGCTTTGAGTAACTATCTCCTGGTTTTGCATGTGTCATTTTACAGGAACTGGTCAAGTGAGGGTGGGGAGAGTAATAAAACAGGGGCTTCTGTAAGGGAATGCACTCTGGGGAGCTCTACCTTATGACTCTATTTGTCTTTTGGTTGGTGGTTGCTACTCAACAGGAAGTTGTGGCGATAATCTTGTTTCTTACCATCCTGGGATTTGCCAGTGCTGTGTCGCTCACAGCTTATGGAATTGGAGAAATAATTGAAGGAAAAAAGGTAGGCAGAGGCATGATATTAAATCTTAGATAATAAGTTAAAGAAGTTGAAATTTGTCACTAAATAATATGGCCTGGATTTCCTGTAACATTTCTTCTGGTTTCAGTATTCCTTTTCTCCAAGTTTCAGTATTTTGGTTTCCAAATCTCATGTTTTGAATTAATTTACTTATTTTAGCATCACTCATTAGAGAAATGAAAATCAGAACCACAATGAAGCATTATCTCAGACTGGTCAGAATGGCCATCATCAAAGAGTCAACAAACAATAAATGCTGTAGAGGGCGTGGAGAAAAGGGAAACAAATCTCACGTTTTGAATCAAATTTCCACTCACAAATCTCATAACAGTAATATATTCCTGTGACTGAAGATTAGGAAAATAAGATCTTCATCATTTTAGGAAATGTAGATGCTTCAACGTATTGAGTTTCTGTTGAGTGTGAGAGATGAATACACAAATAGCGAGTGATGGAAAAGCTCAGATATCTGGGCTTTAAAAAATTTGTTTCTGCTCTCTTTTTTCTTGGCTTTCACCTTCCCACTTGCTCTGAAGCCTCAATTTTGTTTCCCCCTTAATTCATGACTACCAACTGTGCTTCCACTTGCCTTACCTGTTTTTATACCCTTGAAGTATGAAAATGAATTATAAATACCTGATGCACATACATTGACTCAAATCTTCCAGATAAAACACATTCTGTCCATCTGTTCATTTGCCTGAAGCATTCAATGCTGGCTGCCTTTTATGATCAGTTTCCTCTGGAAATAAATAAGAACAGATGTAACAAATTTCAGACACAAAATCATCTCAACAGCTTCTCACTGACAACATCTGAGCCCACTTGCCCAGTCAACCCAGTTATTGTAGATGGAAATATTAATAAGAGTGTAATGGAAGACTGTGAGTTACAGAAAGGCAGAAGGAGATGAGATATGCCTCATACACAGCTTTCTAGGGACAGAAATTCTTGGTGATTGATAATGCTTTTTTCCCTCATCAGATTTCGGAAGAACGTCTTTATGAAGAAGTAAACATATATGCACCGATTTACAGTGAGTTGGAAAACATAGAGGAGAGAACTTCTCCTACTGATTCATAAGAATCCTGTGTCTAGACCTTCTGATTCACATCAAAAAGCCTAGCAAGCCAAAATCTTTGTTTAAGGGGCTCCTTGCAAAATTTCAATTCTTTTTCTGACTTGACAAGTTTCCATTATGGTTTATTCTCCAGATGGCAATATTCAGTTTTTATTGTTTCTGTTCACTTAAATTCCACACCCCCCTCCACTGGTAGACGTGATTGATTGCTATTTTTCTTGCTTTCTGTTACTTTCTCATGCCCATCCCTTCTGGGATGTTCACATGCTAACAAACTGAATTAAAGGATAAAGTTAGAGAGACAGTTGGTTGATCAACATATGTTTGAGTCCAAGATCAAAGAACACTCACTAATATTGAAAAAATAGGAAGTGAGAAGTATGAATTGACACGTGAGGAGTACAGACAGACCCAGATTAAATTCAGCTTTAGACTGTCATTTTTAGGAGACCAAAGGAAAACGCAATTTAAGAGTGCCTGGTGGTAACCAATGCAGAGTGTTGGTAAAGATGGAATTTGGTGATAGAGGGTTAGTACTGTTATAAGAGAGATCATTATTAAATGAAATAAATTGACACCCCAGAGAATTATTCTGAGATAAAAGTAAAGCCAAGTTAACCTTTACATGCCTGTGATCAGAGGGATAAGAGAAAGAAAATAGCTATGGTAGAAAACAAGAGAATTAGGCAGAAGAAATGCATTGTGAAGCAATGGACAGAAGATAGCTCAAAGCAGAGAGAAGTCAGACAAAGAGAGAATAAATAACAGCATCAGAGACAGTATCTGCTGACGTGGGTAAAAGGGAAATCAACAGTGCTGCCTCAAACCCATGCACAATGTAGAGATGGGGCAGAGACAATAACCAGAATGAGTGAACACAAAAGGTCAAGAGAATCTAAAAGCAGGATTGTGGTGATGACTAAATGAAAAAAAAAATTGCAGAGGTATGGAGAGAGAGACAGAGAGACAGTGAGAGAGAGAGAGAGAGAGAGAGAGAATAGGGGTATGTGTGATGTAAGAAATAAAAGAGGACATTGTGGACAGAAGAGAGTGAAGAAAAATGAAGCTCATCCAAGTGATTTTGCTACTGTTGATATTTTTCTTTTTCTTTTTAAGAGAAAGAAAAAGCAGTTCCCATTTTCAGCCTAAGTATTGATAAGAGAGTCCTGTGGAGGGACTGAAAACATCAGTTGGGAATATTATTCGCAAATTATTAATAAAATAATTAAATATGTGTTATTTATTTGGATTTCCAAAATTAAAAAGTGATAAGTAGGCGTTAATTCCCCCAGACTATGCAAGAGATCACAAAACCACGCAACCAGTGATTAAGGAAATTAAGCAATTAAGTATACAATATTTTGCACTGCTCTTTCCTCCATTCAATGTTTTAACCACATGTTGACTGTATATTTCCATATATGTCACGGATTTTTTTGTCTCAAGATCATTCTGATGGTTGTTACACATCTTCCTGCCTTGTATCACATGCTCGCTTCAAGTATATATTGAGAACACAACTGGAATACTTGTCACATATTTAGTGTCTCAAATTATCTTTTTAAAAATGTCAGCTTAAGGGTTATTGTCTCCATTAGGATTATTTAATGCACATGTATCATCCAGCCATAAGCTCCTGCTTCATAATCACTTTACTGCATGATGCAATATATTATCATGTATTATCAGTGTACTTTTGATCTCCTTGCTGTATCCTTAATTACTGGTATTTGTTCAATAAATTGGAATCATTTAATTTGATTTTTCATCTGTGTGGTATATGTGTCTGTGTGTATCTGTGTGTTTGTGTGTGTGTATGTTGGGCAGGACACTGATCAGGGATAACTGGGAATCAAAAAATCAGTTCAATGATATTAAGGACCAAGAACAGTTTCCAGAGTCCTCCTTTTAAACAGTGCTTCATCAAATGGGATAATCTGTAATCAACCCCAAAGCTAGAAAACAGACTGCAAAAGCAATCATGGACCTTCGTGTTAATAGAAGAAGTGAAGTCGCTCAGTCGTGTCCATCTCTTTGCAACCCATGGACGGGCAATGGAATTCTCCAGATAAGAATACTGGAGTGGGTAGCCATTCCCTTCTCCAGGGGACCTTCTTGAACCCGGGTCTCCTGTACTGCAGGCAGATTCTTTACTCTCTGAGCCACCATGGAAGCCCAATGCAGGGGTCCAGGTTCAGTCCCTGCTCAGAGAACTAGATCCCACATGCTGCTACTAAAGATCCTGCATGCCAACTAAGACCCAGAGCAGCCAAATAAATAAATACATATTAAACAGATTTCCCCAAACAATTCTCATTCTCTGAGGTATAGCTCTACTTATAAAACATTGATAAAAAGGGTACTGTATTCATAATTTCAGCTTGATTTAGAGCACTGAAGTACATTTATATGTATAAGAGTGTGAGAAACCATTGGAAATCACCACCTGTGTTTTGACTACTTCCCTCCACTGGAAAGTGTCTGCTCAAACCATCAAGAGGGCTAAGCTTACATCTTCCAAACAACTTCTACTTGGGAATCTCTTAGAGTAATCTTGAACAACACAGAAGAACAGGGATTATTTAGAATGAGAATGTTGCATGAAATATACCCAGAAGCAAATGGTAGGAGCTACATTAGATGTGTACTTAGTTGCTTATTCTTTGCGAACCTTTGCAAAGACCCTTTGCAACCCTTTAGACTCCAGCCCGTCAGGCTCCTCTGTCCACTGGATTTTTCAGGCAAGAATACTGGAGTGAGTGTGTTGGTATTTCCTTCTCCAGGAGATCAAATCGAGTCCACATCTCCTGTGTCTCCTGCACTGCAGGCGGATTCTTTATGTGCTGAGCCAATGGACTAGTTCTGTGATCTTGGATAACCTTTTACATTTTATCTTAGCTTATTTTCTTATCTCTTAAATGATTATATTAACTTTTATTCTGTCTAGAGCATTGTGTATATTCAAAGATCACATAGTTGATGCCTAGAATGTTGTATGGAACATATTTTGCTTTCATAAATATTGATGCCTTATCCCGAATCTGAAATTAGGAAAGGAGACACAGTCCCAATTTCTCAGGAGTGCTTGACAAAACAGACCTATACCTTGTTGTTTCTGGTTGGAGAAAGTAGGTATGAGACCATGGAAGAGACCAGGGAAGGAAATTTTTAGTGCACAGTGACCTTTTATTGCAGCAGAGCACTGGCTCTAGGAGCATGCGCTCCAGAGCTCCAGCTCGGTAGTTGGACACATCAGTCTAGTGGGATCTTCCCAGGCCAGGGATCAAACTGGCGCCCCTTGCACTGCAAGGCGGTGTCCTTACCCACTGACCACCAGGGAAGCCCTGTGAGGCAGTCTTTAGATGGAATGCCTATCCTTAGTTTAATATTGTGCTATATTCTATCTTGCAGCAGACCTTAAAGCTGTAAGCTCTGTTCTATTTGGATCCTGCAAGTTTTCTTTAGAAATTCATCCCTGTCTAACTACCATTGTCAGTGCATTTGGCCTCAAAAGTGACATTGCATTGAAGACTCAGACTCATCTTTATGTAAAAACACTGCTGAGAATTTATTCATTAAAAACAGGACGTTTCCAATAAAGGGGTTTAGTTCAGTTTTTCCATTTTTTTTTTTTTTTTGGCTGTGTCACATGGCATGTGGGATCTTAGTTCTCTCACCAGGGACTGAACCCATACCCTCTGCAGTGGAAGTGAGGAGACTTAACCCTTGGACTGCCAGGGAAGTCCCCCTGTTTAGTTTTTCTATTGGTGACTAAGAATAGGATATTGAAAACCAACTGTAGTTGGTGAGTTTTCCTTTCAATTTTATCAGTTTTTGTTCATATATGCTGAGACTCTGTTGCTCTGTACACAGTCATTTTATACTTGCATCTCCCTGCTATATTGACCTTTTAAGAATTATAAAATATTCCTCTTTCTAATAATATCTCTTGTATTAAATTTCAGGGACTTCCCTGGGGGCCCAGTGGTTAAGAATCTGCCTCCCAATCTAGGGGATGAGGGTTCAATCCTTGGTAAGGGAACTAAGATCCCACACGCCATAGAGGAAATAATCCTGAATGCCACAACTAAGATGCGACACAGCCAAATAAATAGTTTTTAAAAAATTGTATTTTATTTCATATAAATATAGTCACCCCAGCTTTCTTCTTCTTCTTTTTTTTTTTTAAAGTTCATATGATTTATTTTAAATGATTTGCTGGTTTCAGATTAATTAAAATCCACAAACTCTATGGCAGCAATTACAATACAATACATTTATAGTTCTCTGAAAGATGAAAGTTATTCCATCATTATGGAATATGATTTAACAAAATACAAATGACATCTATGGCAGAATACTCCACAGTTGACTAATCAGCAAATCAAGGAAAAATATCAGAGAAAGGTCTTGAAAACTGGCGCCCCTTGCACTGCAAGGCGGTGTCCTTACCCACTGACCACCAGGGAAGCCCTGTGAGGCAGTCTTTAGATGGAATGCCTATCCTTAGTTTAATATTGTGCTATATTCTATCTTGCAGCAGACCTTAAAGCTGTAAGCTCTGTTCTATTTGGATCCTGCAAGTTTTCTTTAGAAATTCATCACTGTCTAACTACCATTGTCAGTGCATTTGGCCTCAAAAGTGACATTGCATTGAAGACTCAGACTCATCTTTATGTAAAAACACTGCTGAGAATTTATTCATTAAAAACAGGACGTTTCCAATAAAGGGGTTTAGTTCAGTTTTTCCATTTTTTTTTTTTTTTTTTGGCTGTGTCACATGGCATGTGGGATCTTAGTTCTCTCACCAGGGACTGAACCCATACCCTCTGCAGTGGAAGTGAGGAGACTTAACCCTTGGACTGCCAGGGAAGTCCCCCTGTTTAGTTTTTCTATTGGTGACTAAGAATAGGATATTGAAAACCAACTGTAGTTGGTGAGTTTTCCTTTCAATTTTATCAGTTTTTGTTCATATATGCTGAGACTCTGTTGCTCTGTACACAGTCATTTTATACTTGCATCTCCCTGCTATATTGACCTTTTAAGAATTATAAAATATTCCTCTTTCTAATAATATCTCTTGTATTAAATTTCAGGGACTTCCCTGGGGGCCCAGTGGTTAAGAATCTGCCTCCCAATCTAGGGGATGAGGGTTCAATCCTTGGTAAGGGAACTAAGATCCCACACGCCATAGAGGAAATAATCCTGAATGCCACAACTAAGATGCGACACAGCCAAATAAATAGTTTTTAAAAAATTGTATTTTATTTCATATAAATATAGTCACCCCAGCTTTCTTCTTCTTCTTCTTTTTTTTTTAAAGTTCATATGATTTATTTTAAACGATTTGCTGGTTTCAGATTAATTAAAATCCACAAACTCTATGGCAGCAATTACAATACAATACATTTATAGTTCTCTGAAAGATGAAAGTTATTCCATCATTATGGAATATGATTTAACAAAATACAAATGACATCTATGGCAGAATACTCCACAGTTGACTAATCAGCAAATCAAGGAAAAATATCAGAGAAAGGTCTTGAAAAAGAAAGCATGTTTTCTGTTAAAATTTATCATTTCTTTACTAAAAATGGTTAATTATGCCCATAAAAATGTTCGAATGAAAGATTCTAAAATTCCTAGAAAAGAATTAAACTTCAGATGCAGTGATGAAATCAGACTTTACGATAACAAGGTGAAAACTAACCTGTTAGCAGCCAGAAGATACAAGTGCTCATTTTTAGAGAAGTAAAGTTTATTACATTTGAAACAATACAGCAGAAATCTCAAAAGTTTACTCATTAAATATAGTTCAATTCTTACAAATCTCCTTTTGAAAATGCAATTCATATATGCTGCAACCGCTGAAGTTTGAATTCAAAATGAAGTAGGAAGGCAGCAGTCAAGGAAAGCACAGAGGGCTTTGTCAAATACCTGTACAAATCAGTACATACGTCTTCTGTCTGTGACACAGGAGGAAAAAAATTGACTCTAAACATATCCAAGGAAATGCGGAAAAATACATTACTATTTGAGGCAGACCATGCTAAAATATAATTTACAATGATTAGTTTGCATTTATGATAGTTAATAATGCCTTTTAGTTTGAACCAATGAAATCAAGGTTAAATTAAATTTCGCAGTATTTGCTCAGTTCTTTTGTACTACACATCAGTTCATCTGAGAAGTATTATGATTGGAAAAGCAAACGACCTGATCCTTTTCATTATGCCTATCATTTTTTCAGTCGTCCTAAATGCAAACAGATCAATACCCCAGCTTTCTTTTGGTTATGGTTTCTGTGGTATATTGTTTCACAGCTTCAAGTAATGCATGATTTCTGAAAGATGTGTAGGTGTTCAGTCCTTGAGTTGTATTACTCTTCGCCACTCCATGGACTGCGCACTCCAGGTTTCCCCATGCTTTACTATCTCCTGGAGTTTGCTCAGGTTCATGTCCATTGAGTTGGTGTTGCTATCTAACTATTTCATCCTGGGCCGCCCTCTTCTTCTTTTGCCTTCAATCTTTCCCAGCATCAGGGTCTTTTCCAATGAATTGGGTCTTTTCTAATGAGTTAATTCTTTGAATAAGGTGACCAAAGTATGGGAGCTTCAGTGTCAATATCTGTCTTTCCAATGAATATTCAGGGTTGATTTCTTTTCGGATTGACTGATTTGATCTTCTTGCAGTCCAAGGAAACCTTGAGTCTTTGGCACCACATTTTGAAAGTGTCAGTCCTTTGGTGCTCAGCCTTCCTTATGGTCCAATTCTTAACTGATGACATATACACACAAAAATATCAGGTATGATTTCCTATTGTCAAGTTGGTTACTTTCAGGGAAATTCTCTAGGGAGACTGAATTAGTTCCCTGGCTGAACTTTTTCTATTTATGAGGAAAGTAGGGGAGAGATTATTCCTCATTATCACCACTGAGGGCCAGTAGAGTCACCTGCACAAATGTTCTGAAAAAAATTCATTAATTCCAAAATCTTTCTCTATAATAAAAAGAAGAGACCCAGCCCTGCTCAGCAGAGGGCATAACACCTGGCCTTGCCCAGAGCCAGTGCAGTGGCACTCGCCCTGGGACTCCCAGGGTTGTGGAGCCAGAGATCCTCTGAGCTGGCCCAACCTACAAGTGAGCTTGCACTAACTCCAGAAGTACTGAGCCTTGGCCCCGCCAACCTGTGATCCCAAACTACTCACTGCTATTGGAAATGTAAATTGGTAAAGCCATTACTGAAGAGTATAAAGATTCCTGCCAGTCGTAAAATTCTTAGAGATGAGAATACCAGACCACCTTACTTGCCTTCTGTGAAACGTATATGCAGCTCCAGAAGCTACAGTTAGAACCAGAATGAAACAATGGACTGGTTCAAAATTGGGCAAGGAGTATGTCAAGGCTGTATATTGTCACCGTGTTTATTTAACTTATATGCAGAGAACAGCATGTGAAATCCCAGGCTGGATAAATCACAAACTGGAATCAAGATTGACAGAAGAAAGAGCATAAACCTTAGATACGCAGATGATACCATTCTAATGGCAGATAGTGAGGAGGAACTAGAGAGCCTCTGGATGAAGTTGAAAGAGGAGAGTGAAAAGGCTGGCTTAAAACTCGACATTCAAAACACGAAGATCATGGTATCTGGTGCTACCATCATGGGAAAAAAGTGGTCAATTTTATTTTCTTGGGCTCCAAAATCACTGCAGACAGTAACTGCAGTCATGAAATTAAAAGACGCTTGCTCCTTGGAAGAAAAGCTATGCCAAACCTAGGCTGCGTTTTAAAAAGCAGAGAAATCACTTTTGCTGACAAAGGTATGGCTTTTCCAGTAATCCCGTGTGAATGTGAGAGTTGAATCATAAAGAAGGCTGAGTGCTTAACAATGGATGCTTTCCTACTGTGGTGCTAGAGAAGACTCTTGAGTGTCCTTTTGGACTGCAAGGAGATCAAACCACTCAGTCCTAAAGGAAATCAACCCTGGTTATTCATTGGAAGGACTGATGCTGAAGCTGAAGCTCCACTACTTTGGCCAGTTGATGAGAAGAGCTCACTAATTGGAAAAGACCCTGATGCTGGGAATGATTGAGGGCAGGAGGAGAAGAGAGCCGCAGAGGATGAGAGAGTTGGATGGCATGCCTCATTCGATGGACATGAGTTTGACCAAACTCTGGGAGATGGTGAAGGATGGGGGATGCCTGGTGTGTTGCAGTCCACAGGGCTGCAAATTATCTGATGTGAATTAGCAAATGGACAACAGCAATCGAGTAGTGAAAGAGCATATAATCCAGCAGTCCCATTTCTGGAAATATAATTGACCATTGAGCAATGTAGGGTTATATGCACTGACCACCCCCAAGCAGTCAAATCTGGTTACAATTTTCAACTTTCTTTCCAAGGTAAACTAATAATTGCCTACTGCTGACTTAGTGATAAAGTAAACAATGGATCAATATACATTTTGTATGTTATATGTGTATCTACATGTCTTTTTTGCATTCATGATATACCTAACCTTTTCATGATTTTTTTGATATTTTCTAGGTTGGGCTGTTCTGCAAATTTTTCAAATGGTGGAACATGTGAACCTGTGAAAGGGGGCTTTTCAAATGATTTTAAATGCTGTTCAAGTAGTTTGTGTATATAATGACTTTTGACCATATTCTGACAGACAGTAAGTCCTCAACTGTTGATCTCCATTGATCTAAGCGTTCATAAGCACTATCATTTCCCTATGAGTGACAATATGAGGCAGTCACTGCCCAGTCAGCAAATTTCACAGAAGACATCCACACCATATCAGGGAAACAAAATTAGTTAGCTTCTGACATAGAAAAGGAACTAGCTGTGAGTCTCAGAAGTCCTCGGCTGAGCTTTGGGGATTTAGAAAAGCTGCTAGGAGAGGAATGCAGACATAAACTGAGTGAGGAGTGGAGTGGGGGCTAGTGATTGTGTCACAACTGAAGGTACTTGTCCTGGTCTTCAGCATTCATAAAGCTTACAGCAGAGCGGCCTTGAGAAAGGTAGGTCCAGGGCCATGCCTCCCTAGACTTCTGGGCTGATGGTTTTCTCTCCTAGTGGTTCTAGGATGTCTGGGAGTGGAATGAGAGAGGATGAAGTCAACTTTCACAGCAGAAACTGTATCTGGTTGAAGTGGATCAAGTGAACTTTTCTTTTTTTCAATTTCAAGTGAACTTTTGAATGTATGTCTGTGGATTTGAGTGAACAGTCTTTGTTGCAGAGAATGGAGTGAGGACAGGCTTCTAAAGGCTGACTTTCAACTCTGTATGAGTCCACTGTGGGGCTTCCCAGGTAGCACAGTGGTAAAGAATCTGCCTGCCACTGCAGGAGATCCAGGTTTGACCCTGGGTCAGAATGATTCCCTAGGGTCGGAAATGACAACCCATTTCTGTTACTCTTGTCTGACATGGGGTAGAAAATATACTGAGTGTTGAAAAATGGTCCTGTAAGATCAAGAGAACCTGATTTATTTTTCATTTTGGCCATGCCACGTGACTTGTGAGATCTGAGTTTCCAGACCAGGAATCCAACGCATGCCACCTGCAGTGGAAACACGAGATCTTAACCACTGGACCAACAGGGAGAAAATAATTAATTGACATAGAGGGCAAATAACGAAATTTCAACGACAGACAAATTTCCAGATTTTTAACTAGAAAAACAGCTAACTATTTATCCTACCACTGAGGACAAACATGTGGGGCTCCGCAACCCTTTATCACTCTTGTTATCTTTAACTTTTGCCACTCTAGTTTTTTCAGTGGCTAATTTTTGTAGGTTTCAGAAATAATACTCTCCACATACTTTTCATCCTACTTCATTAATTTTTTGAATGAAAAATACTGGGGAAAGCTGAATGTCTTCTATTTAAAGTCTTTTACTACTTGATAAAAATTCTTCCTCTTTCCCTTGGAACAATCTGCTAAATGAAGAACAAGTTATAAGCTTTATTATACTGACTTTAAGTTAGGCTTCCAAAGGGGCAGCTGTCCCAGGAGGAACCAGATTGGAGGATATGGATTAGACTGAAAGTCAGAAGAAAGCGACCTCATTTATTTTCTTTCATCTAAATCAAGATCTTGGGTTCTGCTCAGGAGATGCTCCAGTATACAGGAAAGTCTGCATACCCTCTTCAGCAACACATGATATGGAACCTTTCTCACAGACCCAATTATCATCAAAAAAACTCAAAAGGTAAAAAAAAGTCTCCTGGTCTGCCACTATATAGTCTTCACTATAGCTCATTTCATGAGAGCAGAAAACAGAGGATAACCATGGGCTTTTCCAACCAATCTCTAAGACAAATTGAAGAGAGGAAGATTCAAGCACTAATCACACGGCACAATGAATACTATGTTCTAACCAATCATATAAGCCTCTTTCCTCTGCCTCTCCACTTCTCTCAAGACAGGAAGAAGTTGGAACAATGGGATGCCAAGAAAAAAATCCTTCCTTTCCATGTCCTCAAGCAGCAAGAAATGCTAGAGAAAGTCTATGTTCTTTACATAAAACCAAAAAGTGAATAAATAACAGTAGTCAAAGAAAAATAGTAGCTGTATGTATTTACTAGTTATTATGTGAAATAAACTTTTTTAAATGCATCAGTTCATCATTAAATTCCCACAAGAGGTAAGTACCATTTTTTAAACTTTACACTTATAGGAACACAAGATGAAGTAACTAGAGTTAAAAACAGGAGCAATGGATTTTAAATCCAAGTGGTAATAATTCTGGAATCCCTTTGCTTAAGAGTACTCTACACTCATCTAGTGAATACAAAAATCATTTCATTTGCAAATTTATCCATTTACATTTAGGTTGTTTTCATCTTTCGGATATTATGGGTAATTCTGCTAACAAAATACATATACAGGTTTTTATGTGAATATATATTTTCATTTCTCTTGGGTATGTATCTAAGAGTAGAATTGTCGGGTCATCTGGTAAGTCTACCTTTTAAGATTTTGCAATACTGCCAGAGACTTTTCCAAAGTGCCTGGACCAATTTACAACCCAATATCAATGGTTGAGGGCATTAATTTTCCCATATCCTCATTACCACTCATCAATATCTCTCTTTATTTTTTCCACCCTGCTAGGTGTGAAGTGGGATCTCATTGTGGTTTTGGTTTACAACTCCTTAATGACAAATGATGTTGGGGATTTTTTTGTGTGCTTATTGGTCAATTGCATTTTTTTTGTGTGTGTGAGAAATTAGCCTAATCATATGATTTGTCCATTTTTTTAAACATATATTTATTATTTTTTTATTTATCTTTTTTGGGGGGGGGGGTTAGGGAGGAAGGGGGACGGGCGGGCCACTTCTATTGGTCTTTCATTTCTCTATTTTCATCCATCTTTGTTCTTTGGCTCCTGTGGGCCTCCCATCGCGGTGGCCTCTGTCGTCGCAGAGCACCGGCTCTGGGCGCATGTGCTCCAGAGCTCCGGCTCGGTAATTGGATACATCAGTCCAGTTGCTCTGCGGCACGTGGGTCTTCCCAGGCCAGGGATCAAACCGGCGGCCGTATGAGACATAGTGTTTGCAAATACCTTCTCCCATTCTGCAGGTTTTTTCAAACTTTCTTCTTGTTACCCTTTGAAATCTAATTTAATTGTTTTTCTGAAGTTGCCTGAGCTTCTGTTTTTATAGCTAAGAAAGCATTTGCTAACCCACATTAGCAAATTTTCTTCTAATAGTTTTCTTTTACTTTTAAATTTTCTTCAAATAGTTTTATAACTTTAGCTCTTATATTTAGATCTTTGATCCATTTTATAAATGGTAAATTTTTTCTTTCTTACGAAGAACGGCTCCCATTCTTTTGCATGGGAGTGTGCAGTTTTTTTTTCAACATAATTTACTAAAAAACTATTTTTTTCCCATTAAATAGTGTTGGCCTTCTTGTCAAAACCAATTAATCATGAATGTTAGGGTATATTTTTATACTTTCAATTTGATTCTCATGTGACAAACATTCTATATGCTGTCTTTATACCAGTACCAAACAGTTGGGAAATATAGCTCTGTAATAAATTTTGAAATTTGAAAGTAAAAGTGCTCCAAACTGCCTTTATTTTTCAAGATTGTTTTGACTATTCTGAGTCCTGTGTATTTCCATATGACTTAAATTGTAAGCTTGTAAATTTCTGGAACAAGACAGCTGACATTTTGATAGAGATTTTGTTGGATCTGTAGATTCAAGTACTTTTCAATACTTGAAAATGTATTGCCCTCTTAACACTATGAAATCTTCCAATCCCTACACATGGCCTATCTTACCTTTTGTTTAGTTTTTCTTTAATGTATTTCAATGATATTTTTATAAGTCTTGCACTTTAAAAAATTTATTCCCAAGGATTTTATTCTTTTCCACATTATTATAAATGGAATCACTTTCTTAATTCAATAACCAGATGGTTTATTGATAGTGGATAGAAATATAATTTAGTTTTATACATATTATGGGTATCCTCCTTTTGGGGCCTCCCATCGCGTGGCCTCTGTCGTCAGAGCACCGGCTCTGGGCGCATGTGCTCCAGAGCTCCGCTCGGTAATTGATACATCAGTCCAGTTGCTCTGCGGCACGTGGGTCTTCCCAGGCCAGGGATCAAACCGGCGGCCGTATGAGACATAGTGTTTGCAAATACCTTCTCCCATTCTGCAGGTTTTTTCAAACTTTCTTCTTGTTACCCTTTGAAATCTAATTTAATTGTTTTTCTGAAGTTGCCTGAGCTTCTGTTTTTATAGCTAAGAAAGCATTTGCTAACCCACATTAGCAAATTTTCTTCTAATAGTTTTCTTTTACTTTTAAATTTTCTTCAAATAGTTTTATAACTTTAGCTCTTATATTTAGATCTTTGATCCATTTTATAAATGGTAAATTTTTTCTTTCTTACGAAGAACGGCTCCCATTCTTTTGCATGGGAGTGTACAGTTTTTTTTTCAACATAATTTACTAAAAAACTATTTTTTTCCCATTAAATAGTGTTGGCCTTCTTGTCAAAAACCAATTAATCATGAATGTTAGGGTATATTTTTATACTTTCAATTTGATTCTCATGTGACAAACATTCTATATGCTGTCTTTATACCAGTACCAAACAGTTGGGAAAATATAGCTCTGTAATAAATTTTGAAATTTGAAAGTAAAAGTGCTCCAAACTGCCTTTATTTTTCAAGATTGTTTTGACTATTCTGAGTCCTGTGTATTTCCATATGACTTAAATTGTAAGCTTGTAAATTTCTGGAACAAGACAGCTGACATTTTGATAGAGATTTTGTTGGATCTGTAGATTCAAGTACTTTTCAATACTTGAAAATGTATTGCCCTCTTAACACTATGAAATCTTCCAATCCCTACACATGGCCTATCTTACCTTTTGTTTAGTTTTTCTTTAATGTATTTCAATGATATTTTTATAAGTCTTGCACTTTAAAAAATTTATTCCCAAGGATTTTATTCTTTTCCACATTATTATAAATGGAATCACTTTCTTAATTCAATAACCAGATGGTTTATTGATAGTGGATAGAAATATAATTTAGTTTTATACATATTATGGGTATCCTGAAGTCTTAACCAAACTTACTAGATTTAATATTTTATGGGGGAGGGGAGGATAGATTCTTTAGTATTTCTTTTATATGCAGGATCCTGTCATTTGTGATTAAGATAGTTCATTTCATTCCTTTTCATCTGGATATCTATTTTTTTTCCCCCATAATTACTCAGGCTAGAATCTACAATGCAATGTTAAACAGAAGAGAGAGAGAGTGAACATCCTGTCTTGTCACTGACCTTAAAAGGAAGGATTCAGTGTTTCAGCATTAACTATCCTGTCAGTTGCAGACATTTCATAGCTACTTGTGATCAGTTTGTGAATGTTTTAATCGTGAAAAGTTGTTGGGAGTTTATTAAATTGTTTTCTGCATCTGTTAGAGTGTTCATGTGACTTCTATCTTTTATTCTATTCCTGTGTTATATTGTACCATTTGCTTTATGAATGGTAAAAGAAATACCTTGCATTCTTGAGATTAACCTGAGTAGCTGTGTAATCCTTTTTACATGTTGTTGGATTCTATTTGCTAGTATTTTGTTCAGTATTCTTGAGTGTCTATTCATAACAGATATTCATCTGTCATTTTCTTCTCTCCTGATGGTTTTTCCTGATTTTGGTGTCAGGGTAATACTGACCTCATGCAGTGAATTAGGAAGTGTTCCTTCCTCTTTTGGTTTTCCAAGAGTCTCTGAAGATGAGTTATTAATTTTAAAAAAATGCTTAATAGAACTCACCAGTGAAATCATACTGGTTTGGGCTTCTCTTTAGAGGAATTTTAAACAGCTGACATTTTGATAGAGATTTTGTTGGATCTGTAGATTCAAGTACTTTTCAATACTTGAAAATGTATTGCCCTCTTAACACTATGAAATCTTCCAATCCCTACACATGGCCTATCTTACCTTTTGTTTAGTTTTTCTTTAATGTATTTCAATGATATTTTTATAAGTCTTGCACTTTAAAAAATTTATTCCCAAGGATTTTATTCTTTTCCACATTATTATAAATGGAATCACTTTCTTAATTCAATAACCAGATGGTTTATTGATAGTGGATAGAAATATAATTTAGTTTTATACATATTATGGGTATCCTGAAGTCTTAACCAAACTTACTAGATTTAATATTTTATGGGGGAGGGGAGGATAGATTCTTTAGTATTTCTTTTATATGCAGGATCCTGTCATTTGTGATTAAGATAGTTCATTTCATTCCTTTTCATCTGGATATCTATTTTTTTTCCCCCATAATTACTCAGGCTAGAATCTACAATGCAATGTTAAACAGAAGAGAGAGAGAGTGAACATCCTGTCTTGTCACTGACCTTAAAAGGAAGGATTCAGTGTTTCAGCATTAACTATCCTGTCAGTTGCAGACATTTCATAGCTACTTGTGATCAGTTTGTGAATGTTTTAATCGTGAAAAGTTGTTGGGAGTTTATTAAATTGTTTTCTGCATCTGTTAGAGTGTTCATATGACTTCTATCTTTTATTCTATTCCTGTGTTATATTGTACCATTTGCTTTATGAATGGTAAAAGAAATACCTTGCATTCTTGAGATTAACCTGAGTAGCTGTGTAATCCTTTTTACATGTTGTTGGATTCTATTTGCTAGTATTTTGTTCAGTATTCTTGAGTGTCTATTCATAACAGATATTCATCTGTCATTTTCTTCTCTCCTGATGGTTTTTCCTGATTTTGGTGTCAGGGTAATACTGACCTCATGCAGTGAATTAGGAAGTGTTCCTTCCTCTTTTGGTTTTCCAAGAGTCTCTGAAGATGAGTTATTAATTTTAAAAAAATGCTTAATAGAACTCACCAGTGAAATCATACTGGTTTGGGCTTCTCTTTAGAGGAATTTTAAATTCTTAATTTGATTTCTTATCAATCCATAAAGTTTTATATTTCTTCCTTTGTCAGTTTCACTAGATAGTATCTAAGAATTTGACTGTTTCATCTAAGATATCTAATTTATTTTCATAGAAATGTTCATAGCATTCCCTTATAATTTTTGTATTATTGCTAAATAATCATGTTCTTTTTTTCATTCTTTATTTTAGCAACTTCTTCTTCCATATTTTTCCCCAAGCAGTTTAGCTAAAGATTTTTCAATTTTGTTGATCTTCTCAAAGAATACCTTATACCAGGATTCACTTGTTGTGGCTGCTGTTGTCATTTCTAATTTTTTATTGCTGTTTTTGTTGTTCAGTGATTTCTTGAACTCTTCTTCAAAAATCTGTATTCTTTGTAATCTGTGGACATTGAAGGATTTCTGCTTGATTGGTGTAAATCAAATGGTGTGACAGAGTTGATTAATTGAAGCTTGAAGAATTCTAAGTTTCACTTCCTTCAAAATTTGTGAAGATGAGTCATGCAATATCTGGGTATAGAATCAAATCAGTAGATAAAAAATGTTCATGTGTTTTAAACCCATCTCCACCTAACCTCATTGGGGTTACTCTACTGAGGAAAGAAAGTGACACAAGAGGATTGTTGTGCTTTGAGTCTTAGAAAAATGATTTTCTGTCCCTGCTATACATTGGCATGTCAGGATTTAAAGTATGTTAATGGGACAAGAGATTGAATTTTTGGTGCCAGGGATATGACTTGAGATCATAAATTCCATCCCCAACGGGGAGAGTAAATAAGGTTAAGTCCAAAATGACATACATGGTATTGAGTAAAGATAAAATAAGAATATAAGTGTAGTCTGATTAGAAAAGGGGTACTACAGAGTATTTTCATAATAAATTGGAATGTAGATGATTCAGGGTAGTTTATTACTATTATAAAAGTTATCCATCAAAGGAGATGTGACTGATCAAGAGAATATGCAGTAACAGGAATAGAGATAAAACATAAGTGCAGACTTTATGTAGGAGGAACTTGAAGACATTTCTCTAATTTGAGGGGACCAAGCCATCCACCTCAATTCTATCCACATTCTCCTCTTCAGTACTTGCCAGCATCTTAACCGTGGTATCATATGACTTTTCTCTTTCTCTCTCTTTCCTTCTCTCTCTCCCCTTCTCTCCCTCCCTCTTTCTCTCTTTAAGGTGTTTCTTTTTCTACTTTCCTTCCTGGCCTAGGCAATAATTACAGTTTTTGAAGATCCTCTAATAACCATAATAATAGAAGGGAATGTACGTCAGAGGTTGTCCTGTTGTTTCTAGCACCTCATCCTAAAACTACATTTCTTATTGCAGCATCATTTTTATTGCCATGACAACCACACTAGAAATGGAACAGAGCACACCAAAGGCTGATCCTGCTATATACCAACTGGGACAGGCTGTTCCTCTACGCTCATATATGTGGAAAGAGATGGTAGAGAAGTTCCTGAAGGGGGAACCCAAAGTCCTTGGGGTAAGTCAGTTGCAGACATGGGAGAAGATCAATCATGCTGTAAATTCAGGAATAATCAGACCCAACACCAAATATTCCATCCCACTAGTCTCATCAGCCAGCCCTGGGGACATTCACATTTGATGCTCCAGCCCTACACTTGAAAATGACAGAATATTCTACTATGCCATGCTTCTAATTTAGCTATAATTAAAATAGTTAGCAATTAAAAAGAATGAAATAATGTCACTTGCAGCAACACGGAGAGAGAGAGTATCACGCTAAGTGAAAAAAGTCAGACAGTGAATGACAAATATATATCACTTACATGTGGAATCAAAAAATGATACAAATGACCCTATTTACAAAACAGAAACAGACTCATTGACTTAGAGAACAAACTTATACTACTGGAGCGGGGTGGAGGGGGAATGAGGGGAAGATTGGTAGTTTGGGTTTGACATGAACATGCTTTTATAATAAAATAGATGACCATCAAGGACCTATTGTACAGCCCAGGGAACTCTGCCCAACATTCTGTAGTAACCTAAATGGGAAAAGAATTTGAAAAAGAATAGATACTTTTTATGTATAATTGAAACACTTGATGTGCACCTGATATATAACGCTGTTAGTCAATGATCCTCCAATATAAAATAAAAGATTTAAAAATAAATAAAATACAATAATATAAAATGGATTGACTGTAGATCTAGGGTTGTGAGTCATCCATGATAACTTAATGTCAGCCTGAGAGAGCAGCATAAGAAAAGCCAGGATTGTACTAGCTTGTGATCCTACCATAGATCCTCCTGAGAATTTATGGCCTCATATGGTTACTGTGTCTCTCTGGTGAACCCTGGTGGCTCAGATGGTAAAGAACCAGCCTGCAATGTGGGAAACCTGGGTTTGATCCCTGGTTTGGGAAGATCCCCTGGAGAAGGGAGTGGCTACCCACCTGCCTGGAGAATTTCATGGCTCGTCCATGGGTTGCAAAGTGTTGGACAGGATGGAGTGTCTTTCAATAAATGCTCATATCCCCATGTAGTTACTATGTCTCTTTGGTGAATTTTCTTAGTCTGATCCTCAGAGGATAAAATTTCTTCTATCTTTGCATTTCTGTAAGGAATCTGAGTGTGCCTACAAATCTAACAGTTTAAAGAAGGACAGGTGAGTTCAGGTCAAAGGACAGTGAATACACTGGTTTACTTCCATCTCAAGATTTAAACCAATGGGACAAGTCATTAAGCCACTGGGACAAAGTCATTTTGACACTATGGATCCTTTTGAATGTCATGGGATAACTGTACCCCAGGTCCTGTTTTTAGACTCCTCTACCCACTTGTGTCCTGAGGCCCCAGGTCCCAAGAAAATGGTATGAAGAAGTGCAGTTTAGTTGCCCCGTCATGTCTGACTCAGTGAACCCATGGACTGTAGCTTGCAGGACTCCTTTGTCCATGGAATTCTCCAGGCAAGAATATTGAAGTGGGTAGCCATTACCTTCTCCAGGGGATCTTCCTCACTAGGGATTGAGTCTGGGTCTCCTGCCTTGCAGGCAGATTCTTTACCTTCTGAGCCACCAGGGCCTTCATTTTTCTACCCCTAAGCATACTCTCCTTCCTTCAGTTTACTACTTGCTAGAATAATCATTTCCTAATTTCTGAATCACTCCTGTCTAAACAATTGTAAAGGCAAGTCATACCAGTGGCAAGATTGACAACATAGGTATCAACAGTGCCCCTCTGGGTAGGTCGGCCGGGTAAAAAAGTAAGTCATGGGGCTTCCCTGGTGGTCCAGTGGGTAAGGACACCGCCTTGCAGTGCAAGGGGCGCCGGTTCAATCCCTAGCCTGGGAAGATCCCACGTGCCGCGGAGCGGCTGGACTGATGTGTCCAATTACCGAGCCAGAGCTCTGGAGCACATGCGTCCAGAGACGGTGCTCTGCGACAACAGAGACCACCGTGATGGGAGGCCCACACGGGCCAAAGAACAAAGACAGATGAAAAGATACATGAAAGATGAATAGAAGTGGCCCGCCCACCCCTCGTCCTCCCCGCCCCACTCCACTCAAATAAAAAAAAAAAGTAAGTCACTTCAGTCGCATTCTACTCTTTGGGATCCATAGACTGTAGCCTGCCAGGCTTCTCTGTCCATGGGATTCTCCAGACAAGAATAATGAAGTGGGTTTCCATGCCCTTCTTCAGGGGATCTTCCCAACCCAGGGATTGAACCTGGGTCTCTCACATTGCAGGTGGATTCTTTACCCTCTGAGACACCAGGAAAAGTTGTAGTATACTCTTTTTACCTTGGAATTACTGGAGCCATTGAGATAGAGATCCTGAGAAGTAATTTCAATAAGTTAATATATTCACAACTCCTTAAGTGAAGGATAACTGACAAACAATATCAAAAAACTGTCTGACTTTTTCAAAATCTGAAACATGAATTTAATATAGTGGTTGCAAAGAGTATGTATTGGGTACCACCCTTCTGGTAGAAAATCCATTTTTTCTGTTTTCATCATTTCTAGGTTGTGCAGATCCTGATTGCGCTGATGAACTTGAGCTTGGGAATAGTCATGATGATTGGGACGTTCCCCTTTCCAACCATTACAGATAATGTCCTTTCAGTGCACTTGTGGTATACAGTTTGGGGATCATTGATAGTGAGTAGAATACCTTTAACATAGTTGGACACCACCTAACATAGTTAACATCCTGAGCTTAGGAATCATGTCTAACCCTATCTTGTAGTTCTGTAATTTTGAGATAGACATCTGTCCAGTGTTCGATGAAATTTTCTTATATTGAAATTGGTAGTAAGCTTCCCCGGTGGCACTAGAGGTAAAGTACCTACCTGGCGACGCAGGAGACCTGGGTTTGATCCCTGGGTCAAGATCCTCTGGAGGAGGAAATGGCAACCCACTTCAGTATTCTTGCCTAGAGAATCCATGTACAGAGGAGCTTGGTTGGCTATAGTCCGTAGGGTCACAAAGAGTCGGTCATGACTGGAGTGACTTAGCACTCACACAGTATAAATCTCATAGAAAGCCTGGTATATAGAGTAGTTTTTATGTATCACTCATAATACATTACAGCAGCATGCAGCAAAAATCCCAAACCAGAATGGATTGAACATTGAAAGTGTTGGCTATTTCATAAGAAGGCTTGGCATTTTAGGGTTACTCAAATTGGAAGTACAAAGACCTCATTGAGGACAGCTGACATCCCATGTCTCATTGTTCATAAATGCTTCATGTGCATAGATGCTTCCTATTTCCAAGTCAACTGTGGGCAAAGGTAATGGATTTGCCATTACTGGCTTGGCCTATTCAAGATTCACCTTTGTGTCTTAAAAATGTTCACTGAAACTTACAAGAGACTGAGCAAAATGAAGGTTTGGTACAAGTGAGAAGAGGAGATATAGCTGGTATGCAGGCAATTTATAGTTGACTATCAGGTTTTCCTGGTGATTCAGTGGTAAAAAATCCCATGGACAGAGGAGCCTGGTGGGCTACAGTCCATGGAGGTGCAAAAGAGTCAGACATGACCAAAGTGACTTAGCACACATCAAGTTTTTGCAAGCAGAGTTGTTATTAAATAAATTTTTTCTGTAATTAAAATATAAGAAAACTTTAAATAGTTTCCCAAAATGAAATGTAAGATTCTTTCTGAGCTTTGCGCTGATGAACTTGAGCTTGGAAACATGATGATTGGGACGTTCCCCTTTCCAACCATTACAGATAATGTCCTTTCAGTGCACTTGTGGTATACAGTTTGGGGATCATTGATAGTGAGTAGAATACTTTTAACATAGTTGGACACCACCTAACATAGTTAACATCCTGAGCTTAGGAATCATGTCTAACCCTATCTTGTAGTTCTGTAATTTTGAGATAGACATCTGTCCAGTGTTCGATGAAATTTTCTTATATTGAAATTGGTAGTAAGCTTCGCCGGTGGCACTAGAGGTAAAGTACCTACCTGGCGATGCAGGAGACCTGGGTTCGATCCCTGGGTCAAGATCCTCTGAGGAGGAAATGGCAACCCACTTCAGTATTCTTGCCTAGAGAATCCATGTACAGAGGAGCTTGGTTGGCTATAGTCCGTAGGGTCACAAAGAGTCGGTCATGACTGGAGTGACTTAGCACTCACACAGTATAAATCTCATAGAAAGCCTGGTATATAGAGTAGTTTTTATGTATCACTCATAATACATTACAGCAGCATGCAGCAAAAATCCCAAACCAGAATGGATTGAACATTGAAAGTGTTGGCTATTTCATAAGAAGGCTTGGCATTTTAGGGTTACTCAAATTGGAAGTACAAAGACCTCATTGAGGACAGCTGACATCCCATGTCTCATTGTTCATAAATGCTTCATGTGCATAGATGCTTCCTATTTCCAAGTCAACTGTGGGCAAAGGTAATGGATTTGCCATTACTGGCTTGGTCTATTCAAGATTCACCTTTGTGTCTTAAAAATGTTCACTGAAACTTACAAGAGACTGAGCAAAATGAAGGTTTGGTACAAGTGAGAAGAGGAGATATAGCTGGTATGCAGGCAATTTATAGTTGACTATCAGGTTTTCCTGGTGATTCAGTGGTAAAAAATCCCATGGACAGAGGAGCCTGGTGGGCTACAGTCCATGGAGGTGCAAAAGAGTCAGACATGACCAAAGTGACTTAGCACACATCAAGTTTTTGCAAGCAGAGTTGTTATTAAATAAATTTTTTCTGTAATTAAAATAT
Organism: Tragulus kanchil; assembly: GCA_022376925.1. Lineage (NCBI taxonomy): Eukaryota > Metazoa > Chordata > Mammalia > Artiodactyla > Tragulidae > Tragulus > Tragulus kanchil. The sequence goes on along the minus strand of JAIOJX010000006.1, from coordinate 14,141,250 downwards.
AAGAAAACTTTAAATAGTTTCCCCAAAATGAAATGTAAGATTCTTTCTGACATAATTGACAATGTAAACAGAGTATAAAGGGTCAAGTTTTACCCATGGATAAAAGGAAGATAAATGTATCAACTGGGTTTGTGTTATCAGCAAGGTACCTCCTCACGTATTGCTGGGTTTCCATTTAGCTATAATATCTAGAATGAGAGTTTAAAGTTTCATTCCAGAGGTGGTGTTTCTGTTCCTCCTCACCTGTTAATAGAAGAAGTACAAGATTCCTAGATCAGCAAATGCTGTTCTCCTTCTGGGCAGTTACGCAATGTTCTATTTGATGATGCTGATGTCAGTAATAGCTTTTATTAGACTCTTTCCCATGATCTTGGCCCTCTGTTAAGTCTTCATACATACAATTACATTTCAGACAACCGTCACAGACTTCTGAGAAAGGAATTATCACTGACCTCATTTACAGATGAAGACATGCAGGTTGAGAAATTCAAATTGACTCACCTAAGGAATGGAGAATTATTTAGAACAGGAATCAGGGTCCAAGTTGGTCTGGTCTGATTTCAGTACTGCAGTCACTTAGCCAGTGGTTCTGTGTTTACCCTTTCATGAACTCAAACTTGAAAAGCAAGCCCAGAAACTCAAATGGTGAATGAGTTCAAGGCAGGGCGTCCATTCAACTTGAATCCAGCCTTTTTAGCTAAATAGAAAATAATTATCCAACTGACAGAGTCAGATGAAATCATATGTTCTAATTATGATCAAATATGGAATAATTTTTAAATTAATCATTAATTTTAAATTAATTAAATTTTGGTATCATATCATGTCAAGACTATAGGAGCTGCCTTTATGTTTCACTGCCCTTGAACAGTTTAAATACCATTTCAGACCTTTTATGAAAGATTTGATAAATTCTCCTATCACTGCATCTAGTAGAATTTCTCTTTTTTTTCCTGGGGAAAGGGAGAAGTTATTGACAAACCATTGTGTTTCTTCCAATATAATTGGCCTGTTTAACCTATCATATTTAGGGTAACTTTAAGTTATAATTTCAAATGTTCATTTGAAGTTTTTTACCTGCATTTTTTCCTCTTGTTACTAGTTTCTTAGTTCAGGGTCCTTGTCAATTGCGGCTGGAACTAAAACAACAAAAGGTCTGGTGAGTGAACTTTACTCTTTTTTCTTTGGTTCCAAAAAGTGAAGGATTGACCAAGTATGTATTCCTCCAGATAGGAAAACAGATGATTTTGTTTGCTTTTTAAAAATCAGAATTTTAAAGTTTTACTTATTGGATGGGAATTTTAAAACTTGGCTGATGGTCGAATGAATAGTATGGGAAGGTTATTGCTGAGAGAATATTTATGAAAAAACAGAGAATTCCTGAGAAGTGCCACATTGTATTGATCAAACAGAGCCTGCAATTTGAGATCCAGCCCGTGACCAACACACTGAGTGCTGGTGTGGCAAACAGTTATTGACTCACTGATTAAACTAGGTAGTTCAACTGTTTGCAGAAAGGATTTGAATTCTGTTTCCAATAAAAGAAGTTTATATTGAGGGTTAATTGACTACTGATTAAGTCTTCATACATACAATTACATTTCAGACAACCGTCACAGACTTCTGAGAAAGGAATTATCACTGACCTCATTTACAGATGAAGACATGCAGGTTGAGAAATTCAAATTGACTCACCTAAGGAATGGAGAATTATTTAGAACAGGAATCAGGGTCCAAGTTGGTCTGGTCTGATTTCAGTACTGCAGTCACTTAGCCAGTGGTTCTGTGTTTACCCTTTCATGAACTCAAACTTGAAAAGCAAGCCCAGAAACTCAAATGGTGAATGAGTTCAAGGCAGGGCGTCCATTCAACTTGAATCCAGCCTTTTTAGCTAAATAGAAAATAATTATCCAACTGACAGAGTCAGATGAAATCATATATTCTAATTATGATCAAATATGGAATAATTTTTAAATTAATCATTAATTTTAAATTAATTAAATTTTGGTATCATATCATGTCAAGACTATAGGAGCTGCCTTTATGTTTCACTGCCCTTGAACAGTTTAAATACCATTTCAGACCTTTTATGAAAGATTTGATAAATTCTCCTATCACTGCATCTAGTAGAATTTCTCTTTTTTTTCCTGGGGAAAGGGAGAAGTTATTGACAAACCATTGTGTTTCTTCCAATATAATTGGCCTGTTTAACCTATCATATTTAGGGTAACTTTAAGTTATAATTTCAAATGTTCATTTGAAGTTTTTTACCTGCATTTTTTCCTCTTGTTACTAGTTTCTTAGTTCAGGGTCCTTGTCAATTGTGGCTGGAACTAAAACAACAAAAGGTCTGGTGAGTGAACTTTACTCTTTTTTCTTTGGTTCCAAAAAGTGAAGGATTGACCAAGTATGTATTCCTCCAGATAGGAAAACAGATGATTTTGTTTGTTTTTTAAAAAATCAGAATTTTAAAGTTTTACTTATTGGATGGGAATTTTAAAACTTGGCTGATGGTCGAATGAATAGTATGGGAAGGTTATTGCTGAGAGAATATTTATGAAAAAACAGAGAATTCCTGAGAAGTGCCACATTGTATTGATCAAACAGAGCCTGCAATTTGAGATCCAGCCCGTGACCAACACACTGAGTGCTGGTGTGGCAAACAGTTATTGACTCACTGATTAAACTAGGTAGTTCAACTGTTTGCAGAAAGGATTTGAATTCTGTTTCCAATAAAAGAAGTTTATATTGAGGTGATTAAAATAAGGAGAATCAAATTTAAAGCATAACTTTCATACTAGTATGACTTTCACAAAGCCAAAAAAAGGTAAAAGTCCAGATCTCAATTTTTTCTGACTAAAGACCATATTTTAGTTTTCATTGCTCAAAGGACACACTTCAAACTGTGAAGCATAGTCAGTATGACTTTTCAAAATCTGACCCAAGATTTCCCTAGCATCTCCCCCAGATATAAAATCTTCCTTGTGCTATGTCCACACTAAACCTCTCATACTTTCTTAAAGAGCTTTAGGTCTTCTAAAAGCTTATGCAACTGTACCTTGAGAAGATAATGGAGGAATGGGATAGTCAGCAGGGAGAAAGTGTGCAAGAGATGTTTGGAAGGTGCGAGGCAAACAATCTTGAGAAAATAATGAGAAATCAGGCAACTGAAACAGAGTGTGGTAGGAAGTGGACATAGACGAGACCGTCCAGGGCAAGTGTGATGGGTATTGAATACTTTGCTAAGGAGATTGTAGTTTATCTCATGGGAGTTTTCTGACTGATTGAAGCTCATGAATAACAGGATCATATCTATTAGGATCCCGTTATTAGAGCTGAACATTAGAGTCAAAACTACTAAAAGGAACAAGACAAGTTAGTGGCCTATTGCAGTCACAAGGATAGAGAAGCTGACTGGGTTGGGCAGTAGGTAGTGGGTGTGAAGTGATTGATGAAGACATTTCTGAGGATGTGGTTGGATTGATTCATTGATTTTCACTTCTTTCTAGGTTCAAGGTAGCCTAGGATCAAACATCATCAGCTCTGTTGTTGCTGTAACAGGGATCATATTCACTGCAATAGGCTGTGGTGATAATTCATCTAGGTTTCACTGTAACTATTTTCACTCTAGGTTCACGAAAAAATTTTAAAATTTTGGCTGATGGTCGAATGAATAGTATGGGAAGGTTATTGCTGAGAGAATATTTATGAAAAAACAGAGAATTCCTGAGAAGTGCCACATTGTATTGATCAAACAGAGCCTGCAATTTGAGATCCAGCCCGTGACCAACACACTGAGTGCTGGTGTGGCAAACAGTTATTGACTCACTGATTAAACTAGGTAGTTCAACTGTTTGCAGAAAGGATTTGAATTCTGTTTCCAATAAAAGAAGTTTATATTGAGGTGATTAAAATAAGGAGAATCAAACTTAAAGCATAACTTTCATACTAGTATGACTTTCACAAAGCCAAAAAAAGGTAAAAGTCCAGATCTCAATTTTTCTGACTAAAGACCATATTTTAGTTTTCATTGCTCAAAGGACACACTTCAAACTGTGAAGCATAGTCAGTATGACTTTTCAAAATCTGACCCAAGATTTCCCTAGCATCTCCCCCAGATATAAAATCTTCCTTGTGCTATGTCCACACTAAACCTCTCATACTTTCTTAAACAGCTTTAGGTCTTCTAAAAGCTTATGCAACTGTACCTTGAGAAGATAATGGAGGAATGGGATAGTCAGCAGGGAGAAAGTGTGCAAGAGATGTTTGGAAGGTGCGAGGCAAACAATCTTGAGAAAATAATGAGAAATCAGGCAACTGAAACAGAGTGTGGTAGGAAGTGGACATAGACGAGACCGTCCAGGGCAAGTGTGATGGGTATTGAATACTTTGCTAAGGAGATTGTAGTTTATCTCATGGGAGTTTTCTGACTGATTGAAGCTCATGAATAACAGGATCATATCTATTAGGATCCCACTATTAGAGCTGAACATTAGAGTCAAAACTACTAAAAGGAACAAGACAAGTTAGTGGCCTATTGCAGTCACAAGGATAGAGAAGCTGACTGGGTTGGGCAGTAGGTAGTGGGTGTGAAGTGATTGATGAAGACATTTCTGAGGATGTGGTTGGATTGATTCATTGATTTTCACTTCTTTCTAGGTTCAAGGTAGCCTAGGATCAAACATCATCAGCTCTGTTGTTGCTGTAACAGGGATCATATTCACTGCAATAGGCTGTGGTGATAATTCATCTAGGTTTCACTGTAACTATTATGCAGATCTGAAGAACTGTTTCATGATCACATCTATTTTAAAGGTGAGTGCTCCCTCTTTTCAGGGGATAATGTGGTGGAAGCAGGTAAGGAGACCTTTGGCTCTAGCAAAGTAACAATCCATCTTATCTAATAGACAAAGCACTTCGGAAAGTAGGAAGTGATTAAGAAGTAGGGTGATGTTTTATTGAGAAGTCAGGCCCACATCTCAGCTCCCTGTTTCTGCCCTCTATGCAAGGAGGGAAAGTGGGAAGAAAGCTCATGGCTATAGGGGCCTGCTCTCTAATAGTTATGGTCGGAAGCATTTTGCATCATTTCTCCTTTAATTTCAAAACACACTTAAGCACGTACCATATGCACTATGTACAGTTATCTGGTCTAACAGTTGGTCCTTTTCTGTACCCAGGGCTTCTTGATGGAGCCATCGAACTCTCTAATTAAAGTAAAATGGTCTTGAATGTTACCCAACAAGTGATGAATAAGCCAGTATCAGTTTCAACGTCTCTGGATGTTCTTGCCAAATTAAGCACTTTGGGCCTCAACATCCAGCTTTTGGCAAGTTAGTCTTGGGCCTCTGAGCTTTCACTGTGTTGCTTAGTTCTTTGTCTCCTTGCCTCCTGCTCTCACTTAAATCTGATGCACAAGGTTCTTCCTAACTTATCATACAGAACTTTTGCATTGCCTTTTCTGTATTTCTAACTAGTCCTAGGTAAATCTTGACTGCTATGTATTCGTACCAAATTAATCCCTTCAGTGTTTTTGAGAACCTAATTTACCCCCTTGAGATTTTTAACAGTCCCTCCAGTAAACAATTTTATTTCTTGCCACTTATTCAAAATAAGAAGAGCTTTTTTTTCCCCCCAGAGAGTATAACATTTTCTTCCTGAGGTTATGTGCTTAGAAATTGGCAAAAGCAGGATTATGTTCTGTATCTTCCTGCCTCTAATCCCCCTATTATTTTGTACTGTTCTGTGTAGTGACCTGGAAGAATCTTATTTTGTACTTCTGGAGTTCTCTCCACTCATCAACTTTAAGGGCACAGTGATAGAGATAAAAGTTTGGAGTGGTTCTCAGCAAACTAAAATCAAAGTGTTGACTGGGTTTATTCTTCTCAGAAGCTGTAAAGGAAAGAGAATGTCCTTGCTGTTTCTGGACCTCTCAAGGCTGCCCTCATTCCTTGGCTTGGTCTCCTGTTCTCTGTATTCAAACAAGTAGAGCAACATCTTCAAATCAACCTTAGACGTTAACTCTTCAGCCTCCTGCTTCCACTTCGAGAAAGTGAAAGTGTTAGTTGTTCAGTCTTGTCTGACTCTTTGCCACCCCATGGACTGTAGCCTGCCAGGCTCCTCTGTCCATAGGATTCTCCAGGCAAGAATACTGGAGTGGGCTGCCATTCCCTTCTCCAGGGGATTTTCCTGACCCAGAGATCAAACGTGAATCTCCTACATTGCAGGAGGATTCTTTACCATCTGAGCAATCAGGGAAGCCCACTTGTAAGGATTCCATAATTGTCTGCCGCTCAGCTGGATGATGGTGGATAAGGTCTCCATCTCAATGTCCCAGGGCTTCTTGATGGAGCCATCGGACTCTCTAATTAAAGTAAAATGGTCTTGAATGTTACCCAACAAGTGATGAATAAGCCAGTATCAGTTTCAACGTCTCTGGATGTTCTTGCCAAATTAAGCACTTTGGGCCTCAACATCCAGCTTTTGGCAAGTTAGTCTTGGGCCTCTGAGCTTTCACTGTGTTGCTTAGTTCTTTGTCTCCTTGCCTCCTGCTCTCACTTAAATCTGGATGCACAAGGTTCTTCCTAACTTATCATACAGAACTTTTGCATTGCCTTTTCTGTATTTCTAACTAGTCCTAGGTAAATCTTGACTGCTATGTATTCGTACCAAATTAATCCCTTCAGTGTTTTTGAGAACCTAATTTACCCCCTTGAGATTTTTAACAGTCCCTCCAGTAAACAATTTTCTTTCTTGCCACTTATTCAAAATAAGAAGAGCTTTTTTTTTCCCCCAGAGAGTATAACATTTTCTTCCTGAGGTTATGTGCTTAGAAATTGGCAAAAGCAGGATTATGTTCTGTATCTTCCTGCCTCTAATCCCCCTATTATTTTGTACTGTTCTGTGTAGTGACCTGGAAGAATCTTATTTTGTACTTCTGGAGTTCTCTCCACTCATCAACTTTAAGGGCACAGTGATAGAGATAAAAGTTTGGAGTGGTTCTCAGCAAACTAAAATCAAAGTGTTGACTGGGTTTATTCTTCTCAGAAGCTGTAAAGGAAAGAGAATGTCCTTGCTGTTTCTGGACCTCTCAAGGCTGCCCTCATTCCTTGGCTTGGTCTCCTGTTCTCTGTATTCAAACAAGTAGAGCAACATCTTCAAATCAACCTTAGACGTTAACTCTTCAGCCTCCTGCTTCCACTTCGAGAAAGTGAAAGTGTTAGTTGTTCAGTCTTGTCTGACTCTTTGCCACCCCATGGACTGTAGCCTGCCAGGCTCCTCTGTCCATAGGATTCTCCAGGCAAGAATACTGGAGTGGGCTGCCATTCCCTTCTCCAGGGGATTTTCCTGACCCAGAGATCAAACGTGAATCTCCTACATTGCAGGAGGATTCTTTACCATCTGAGCAATCAGGGAAGCCCACTTGTAAGGATTCCATAATTGTCTGCTGCTCAGCTGGATGATGGTGGATAAGGTCTCCATCTCAATGTCAGTTAATCAGCAACACTAATTCTTTCAACAGGTATAATTCTCCATTGCCTTGTGAACTGACATATTCACAGGTTCGGGGGATTAGAATATAGCCCTCTTTGGTATCTTATTTTTTTCTGCCTTACAAATATTACTCTGCCTACAATTAATTACTAAGAGGTGACATCATATTATTATGTCTACTTTACGGAATTTCTAGTGTTTGAAAGAACTAATATGTGAGTTGTTGGTGTGATCCTTTTCTCTCGTATAGCATTTTCACATTCTGTATCTACAATGTCACTAGAAAGCAGGGAGTGGGGAAAATGAAAAAAAGTGAGAATAAATGCTATGCAGCAGGTAAACCATTTGACAAGGTCATGGCTGCAGTTGGGAGCCAGTATTTCTGATCTCTGTCCCATATTTCTTCTCTTATACCCTTGTAATCAGTGGTCAGTGTTTAGAACTTGCCATCTCTGTCCCTTATGCTTTCTTGTTACAAATTTTTCCCTAGGGTATGGATGTTATAGTGCTCATATTAAGCATACTGGAGGCCTTCATTGCTGCGTCCCTCTTTATCTTTGGATGCAAAGTCACCTGCTGTAGTCCTTCTGGGGTGAGTATCGGGCTTCCCGTGAAAACATCTGTATTCATTTTTTAATGCTTTGTGACGAGTCACACAAACTTACTGGTTTAAAACAAAACACAATTATTATCTCTCAGTTTCCCTGGGTCAAGAGTCTGTGCACAGCTTGGCTGGGCATCTACTCAGAATCTACCAGGCTATCTTCAAGGAGTGGGCCGAGGGGCTGTGGATGCTCTATAGCTGAACATGATCCTTCAGTCTTGTCTGACTCTTTGCCACCCCATGGACTGTAGCCTGCCAGGCTCCTCTGTCCATAGGATTCTCCAGGCAAGAATACTGGAGTGGGCTGCCATTCCCTTCTCCAGGGGATTTTCCTGACCCAGAGATCAAACGTGAATCTCCTACATTGCAGGAGGATTCTTTACCATCTGAGCAATCAGGGAAGCCCACTTGTAAGGATTCCATAATTGTCTGCCGCTCAGCTGGATGATGGTGGATAAGGTCTCCATCTCAATGTCAGTTAATCAGCAACACTAATTCTTTCAACAGGTATAATTCTCCATTGCCTTGTGAACTGACATATTCACAGGTTCGGGGGATTAGAATATAGCCCTCTTTGGTATCTTATTTTTTTCTGCCTTACAAATATTACTCTGCCTACAATTAATTACTAAGAGGTGACATCATATTATTATGTCTACTTTACGGAATTTCTAGTGTTTGAAAGAACTAATATGTGAGTTGTTTGTGTGATCCTTTTCTCTCGTATAGCATTTTCACATTCTGTATCTACAATGTCACTAGAAAGCAGGGAGTGGGGAAAATGAAAAAAAGTGAGAATAAATGCTATGCAGCAGGTAAACCATTTGACAAGGTCATGGCTGCAGTTGGGAGCCAGTATTTCTGATCTCTGTCCCATATTTCTTCTCTTATACCCTTGTAATCAGTGGTCAGTGTTTAGAACTTGCCATCTCTGTCCCTTATGCTTTCTTGTTACAAATTTTTCCCTAGGGTATGGATGTTATAGTGCTCATATTAAGCATACTGGAGGCCTTCATTGCTGCGTCCCTCTTTATCTTTGGATGCAAAGTCACCTGCTGTAGTCCTTCTGGGGTGAGTATCGGGCTTCCCGTGAAAACATCTGTATTCATTTTTTAATGCTTTGTGACGAGTCACACAAACTTACTGGTTTAAAACAAAACACAATTATTATCTCTCAGTTTCCCTGGGTCAAGAGTCTGTGCACAGCTTGGCTGGGCATCTACTCAGAATCTACAAGGCTATCTTCAAGGAGTGGGCCGAGGCTGTGGTCTCAGCTGAACATGATCCTCGTCCATGCTCATATAGCAGAATTGATTTCCCCTCAACAGTGGAATTGGGATTATTTACTTCGTCTTTGAGATAGCAGGAGAGTGCATGTCTTGGATGCTTTAAGGCTCTTTTAAAGAGTTCACATGATTAAGTCAAGTCCATCCAGGAAAATGCCATTTTTAATCAGCTCAGTATCAATTGACCCTCATAGGAAGGATAGCCCATATACACAGGTCCCACCCAGAACTTAAGAGGAGGGAACTGTACAGGGGCACGGGTCACCTGGTGTTATCTTGGAATTCTGCTGCCTGTGATGGATAAAGAAAAGCTATTTTTCTCCATCCTTATTACAGTAAAGGGCATCATCTCTCAGTCCATATAGGAGATTATTTCACAATTCAGAGGCCCCAGGAGACTGCCGGATCTTACTCCATCATCTTCCTAGAGGACCCTTCTCTAGGCTGCTGAAGAAAGTATGACTTCTCTGTCAGTGCAGACACACCTGTCTTTTCTCTTACTTTGAGATCTGCTTGGATCCTCCTGAGTGCTAAGCAGAAAGAATGTCAGATAGAGAGGGTTGGGAAATGGGAGGAGAGAGACCAGAAGCACTAGGAAGAGTAGGATAATTATATCTTCCAAGAATTTCAGGTTCCACAGTGAGAACATGGATATTACAACTCCAGGAAATGCTCATTAGCTTCATTACACAAATTCCACAGGCAGACAAAAACCAAAGCCAAATGTTAAAACAATAATCCCTTTTATTATTCCCTAGGGTATGGATGTTATAGTACTCATATTAAGCATACTGGAGGCCTTCATTGCTGCGTCCCTCTTTATCTTTGGATGCAAAGTCACCTGCTGTAGTCCTTCTGGGGTGAGTATCGGGCTTCCCGTGAAAACATCTGTATTCATTTTTTAATGCTTTGTGACGAGTCACACAAACTTACTGGTTTAAAACAAAACACAATTATTATCTCTCAGTTTCCCTGGGTCAAGAGTCTGTGCACAGCTTGGCTGGGCATCTACTCAGAATCTACAAGGCTATCTTCAAGGAGTGGGCCGAGGCTGTGGTCTCAGCTGAACATGATCCTCGTCCATGCTCATATAGCAGAATTGATTTCCCCTCAACAGTGGAATTGGGATTATTTACTTCGTCTTTGAGATAGCAGGAGAGTGCATGTCTTGGATGCTTTAAGGCTCCTTTAAAGAGTTCACATGATTAAGTCAAGTCCATCCAGGAAAATGCCATTTTTAATCAGCTCAGTATCAATTGACCCTCATAGGAAGGATAGCCCATATACACAGGTCCCACCCAGAACTTAAGAGGAGGGAACTGTACAGGGGCACGGGTCACCTGGTGTTATCTTGGAATTCTGCTGCCTGTGATGGATAAAGAAAAGCTATTTTTCTCCATCCTTATTACAGTAAAGGGCATCATCTCTCAGTCCATATAGGAGATTATTTCACAATGCAGAGGCCCCAGGAGACTGCCGGATCTTACTCCATCATCTTCCTAGAGGACCCTTCTCTAGGCTGCTGAAGAAAGTATGACTTCTCTGTCAGTGCAGACACACCTGTCTTTTCTCTTACTTTGAGATCTGCTTGGATCCTCCTGAGTGCTAAGCAGAAAGAATGTCAGATAGAGAGGGTTGGGAAATGGGAGGAGAGAGACCAGAAGCACTAGGAAGAGTAGGATAATTATATCTTCCAAGAATTTCAGGTTCCACAGTGAGAACATGGATATTACAACTCCAGGAAATGCTCATTAGCTTCATTACACAAATTCCACAGGCAGACAAAAACCAAAGCCAAATGTTAAAACAATAATCCCTTTATGTGATTATTTTCTGGTGCTTTATTACACCATTCCATCCATCTTTACTCACTTTTGGAGCTTCCGTGCTGCATCCCAATCCTCAATACCTCAGCCCTTCTACCCATAAGAGAGATTGACTAATCATGTCAACTCTGTTAAGTGGACGCTAGAAGCTGGTGTTTCTCAGTAATTTCTACTGATTTGGTGATTTTATTAAGTGAAGGATTTCATTATCATAAGGTGAAGCATTTGGACAAGGGAACAAACTCCTTTGTAATGTTCTTATCATGATATCTAGGCCTGTGTTTCCTTCCACTCCTAGAGTCATTACAGACCTGGGAAGTATTGCTCCTATTAATCACCCTGATGACAGATCTGGGGAGTGTGCACCTCAGACAGTAATGGCTTCGGGCATATGATGTCTTGGTCTTTATCTCAACTGGATTCTCCCATCCTTCCTCCCTAGTTCCCAAATATACTGAGTTTGTTGAAGAAAGACCAGCATTTGCCTTAGTTTCTGATGATTCCTGCCATTCTGGGTTAGTGTGGTTTCTGCAACACTTTAGTCATGGCAAGAAAATCAATGATTTGGGTGTGTTGCCATCAGCCTGAACAACCTGGTTTGGAAAGATATCTCTGTGTTTTCCAACGAGGCCCTGGTTTACCCAAGGTATTGGGCATCATCATCCACCTGTAAAATGGATCCACCTGTAAGACCACAGCAACAGCTGTCATAACTCATGCCAAAAGCCATCCCCAGATGTTCTTAAATGTAATATGACCTAAAGAACACTTGAGAAACTCCACCAAATAGATCTTGAGACTGAATGCAGAGAAGAAAGGGTCGACTCTAATAATGATGATACTGTGTAGTTAGGAAAGAGAAACCTTGAGGTTATTTGGTTGACTCACCTATGGCATTCTGATTGATTTCACAGGTTGTGTTCATTCTGCCATCAAATCCTCACATGGCATAGACAGCCTCCCTGGGGCCAGTGACAGGAGGTTTGATGCCACCAACTGATCAAAAGAAAAGTGTTCCAGAAAACCTAACTGCATTGTAATACAAGAACCACACTTGGGAAGCACCATATGTATAAAATTCAGAATCATACTGTTATTTTTTCCAAGAACTCAGCAACTCACTTTACTAGCTATTTATAAACAGTAGCAGACATTAAAGACATTAGCACTCATGCATTTAATGTGTCAACAGTCCTCCCTCTTTTCTGATATATATATATATAATTTTCCTATGATACTTTCTTGATCCATTCATCTTTATGAACATGTAGGTTGTTTCCATACCTTAGCTTTGTGATGTATGCTTTAATAAATGTGGAAATGCAGATATCTGTCTGAGATATTGTGTTTGTTTCCTTTGAATATATAGATCATCCTTGAAAAACAAGGGTCTGAGTTGTGTGAGTCCAGTAATAATCAGGCTTGCTGGTGGATGGATCTGTGCCTCCACCAGGCTAATTGCTGGGCCTGAGGTGTCCCAGAACTGGTGCCAAACAGCTAGTGGGTGGGGCCGGTTTGGAAGCTAATAAGCTAGAGGGAAGATTCCAAAATCCCGCTGGCTAAGATCAGTGTCTTCATGGTAGAATGACCTCCCAAAAGTGACTGCTACCATTGTCTATGTCCCCAGGGTGAGACACAATGGCCTCCTGCCTTTCTAAGAGGCTCTCTATAATCAGCAGGTGGATCTGACACACAGGGTCCTTTCATATTACTGTTTCCCAGAGCATGTGAGATGTTGTGTACATTCATTAAGGAGGTGGTCCTGATTTCCCAGAGCCCTCTATCCATCTTTTTTTAAAATTTTTATTTTTTTGGGGGGTGGGTTGGCGAGGGAGTGGGGCGGGCAGGCCACCTCCATTGGTCTTTCATTTATCTTTTTTTATTCATCTTTTGTTCTTTGGCCTGTGTGGGCCTCCCATTTCAGTGGCCTCTGTTGTCACAGAGCACTGGCTCTGGGCGCATGCGCTCCGGAGCTCTGGCTCAGCAATTAGACATATCAGTCCAGCCGCTCCATGGCACGTGGGGCCTCCCCAGTCCCAGTGCCCCTTGCCAGGTTGTGTTCATTCTGCCATCAAATCCTCACATGGCATAGACAGCCTCCCTGGGGCCAGTGACAGGAGGTTTGATGCCACCAACTGATCAAAAGAAAAGTGTTCCAGAAAACCTAACTGCATTGTAATACAAGAACCACACTTGGGAAGCACCATATGTATAAAATTCAGAATCATACTGTTATTTTTTCCAAGAACTCAGCAACTCACTTTACTAGCTATTTATAAACAGTAGCAGACATTAAAGACATTAGCACTCATGCATTTAATGTGTCAACAGTCCTCCCTCTTTTCTGATATATATATATATATAATTTTCCTATGATACTTTCTTGATCCATTCATCTTTATGAACATGTAGGTTGTTTCCATACCTTAGCTTTGTGATGTATGCTTTAATAAATGTGGAAATGCAGATATCTGTCTGAGATATTGTGTTTGTTTCCTTTGAATATATAGATCATCCTTGAAAAACAAGGGTCTGAGTTGTGTGAGTCCAGTAATAATCAGGCTTGCTGGTGGATGGATCTGTGCCTCCACCAGGCTAATTGCTGGGCCTGAGGTGTCCCAGAACTGGTGCCAAACAGCTAGTGGGTGGGGCCGGTTTGGAAGCTAATAAGCTAGAGGGAAGATTCCAAAATCCCGCTGGCTAAGATCAGTGTCTTCATGGTAGAATGACCTCCCAAAAGTGACTGCTACCATTGTCTATGTCCCCAGGGTGAGACACAATGGCCTCCTGCCTTTCTAAGAGGCTCTCTATAATCAGCAGGTGGATCTGACACACAGGGTCCTTTCATATTACTGTTTCCCAGAGCATGTGAGATGTTGTGTACATTCATTAAGGAGGTGGTCCTGATTTCCCAGAGCCCTCTATCCATCTTTTTTTAAAATTTTTATTTTTTTGGGGGGTGGGTTGGCGAGGGAGTGGGGCGGGCAGGCCACCTCCATTGGTCTTTCATTTATCTTTTTTTATTCATCTTTTGTTCTTTGGCCTGTGTGGGCCTCCCATTTCAGTGGCCTCTGTTGTCACAGAGCACTGGCTCTGGGCGCATGCGCTCCGGAGCTCTGGCTCAGCAATTAGACATATCAGTCCAGCCGCTCCATGGCACGTGGGGTCCTCCCAGGCCAGGGATCGAACCAGTGCCCCTTGCACTGCAAGGCTGTGTCCTTACCCACTGGACCACCAGGGAAGCCCCCTCTAGCCATCTTGAAAGCATGCCCCACTTGCCTTCAAAGTCAAATGTTCTGAGGCTTCATTGTCCCAGTGCAGGGTCCCTGGGCTGGGGAAAGTGATGTGGGGCTCAGACCCACACTCCCTCATTCCTTTGGGATAATCTCTGCAATTGTCATTATCCTACAATTTGTGGGTCACCCACTTGGTGTATGGGTCTTGGCTATACCTTGTCTCTGCCCTCCTACCTGCATTACTGTGGTTCCTTCTTTATATCTTTAGTTGCAGAAGATGCTTCTATTGGCCTTCTGTTTTTCTCAACAATACCTGCTTTGTATGTAATTGTAATCTTAGTGTGCCTATGGGAAGAGGTGAGCTCAAGTCCTTTCTTGCCCAGGATCTTTGAATTACTCCTGAGTCTTAAGACTTTTCGATTTGGATACAAAACAAGTCCTTGATGAACTTCAGCATTCTTTCATGATAAAAACCTACAAATTCATTAGGTGTAGAAGAAATGGATATCAAAATAATAAAGTCCATTTAAAACAAATCCACAACTAACACATACAGGGTCCCCCCACTACCCAAAAGGAAAGGATTCCTACAAAACCTTTTGTAAGCTGAACTAGTATAAAGTCACTCCACACGATTCATTTCAAAGGGCTTTAAAGAGTACCTTACAGAGACTGTGCATTATTGAGGGAACTAAGAAGTGGTGCAAAGACACCAAAGGGGAAGAACAGCAAGGAACTGCAAGACCTCCAGGTTCAAAGGTAGGAGAGAATGATGGTATTACTCAGGTCCCATAAGAGCAGGAATCTCGGGAGAAGAACTGCTTTGCGGTGTAATTGTGAAGGAAGAAGCTTCTAGTTCCACTACAGAGGCTATGAGGATGCTGAGAGAGGATGCAGGAAGAAACGTTTTGCCCTTTTTCTTCTTATGGCCTCTAATTCTCCACGTAGCCCTGTGTAGCTTTTTTTTTATCATACAAAATTCACAGGAGATTTGAGGCAATTTCCCCAGAGTCACCCAGTTGTCAAATGCTCAGATGAAATCTACAGTTCGTATCTGGCTGCTGTCTTACTCCTAGGACCATTCCGGTACACCAGATTGTCCCCTTTCCTGGGAGAAACAATGGAGTGAAACATGGCTTTATGATGATGAACCTGCAATGCTGATAGTGGGTAAGAAGACAAATATTTGTTCACTCCCCTTCTTCTCCAGGGAGAAGGAAAAAAGAGATGCCAGTGGGTCTAACCCCCAATTTTGGATTAAGCAGTTGTTTTTATTTTTATGTCTGATGATATTTCCACTCTTCTTCTCGGTGCTTTATGTGACTTTCGTGCCTGAAGTTATCTTCTAATAAAAGACAAAGGATAATAAAGGATAAAGGCTGGAACTAATGTGAAAGTTTGGAAGGGGAGATACTTTTATGAGTTTTGTCTCCATCAGATTCTCAGGGTGAAGATCAAAAAAAACTCTGCTTGTGCTTCTGCCTTATCTCAGGTACCATCGACTCTTTTACCTTGTGGAAGACACCGTCAGCATAAGATGTGCACCTCTCAGCCCCGGAGTTCTACTTATATGTGCTACTATTTGCAGGCAGCTCAATGCAACCCTCCCAGTTTAAGAGTGCCAGCATGTTCTATGATATACATCAAGCTCTGGACTTCATGAATGAATATCCTCACGTTTGCAGAACTAACAGTGTATGAGATACACGTGGAAGGTAATAGTGATGGCAAGGGAAGAGATGCTTAAATGAGCTGGTTCCCACTGACAAGAAGATGGTTAAATGAGAAGAGTAAGCAGCTAGTTATGTAACAGCTGACCAGACACAGAATCAGGTCTAACCAGATGGCGATCAGATTAGTTAGTCATTAGAACTAATCTATTTTAAGTCCTCACTCAGAGGATGAAGAAACAAAGGCTTCCTGATGTCATGTTGAGTTTAGTGGTTGAGCTGAGATGAAAACTTGATCATCTCATGCTCAGTCATGTACTGTATCATTCACCCACCTGTTCCTAGATAGCAATGCCCTTTTTCTTCTTATGGCCTCTAATTCTCCACGTAGCCCTGTGTAGCTTTTTTATCATACAAAATTCACAGGAGATTTGAGGCAATTTCCCCAGAGTCACCCAGTTGTCAAATGCTCAGATGAAATCTACAGTTCGTATCTGGCTGCTGTCTTACTCCTAGGACCATTCCGGTACACCAGATTGTCCCCTTTCCTGGGAGAAACAATGGAGTGAAACATGGCTTTATGATGATGAACCTGCAATGCTGATAGTGGGTAAGAAGACAAATATTTGTTCACTCCCCTTCTTCTCCAGGGAGAAGGAAAAAAGAGATGCCAGTGGGTCTAACCCCCAATTTTGGATTAAGCAGTTGTTTTTATTTTTATGTCTGATGATATTTCCACTCTTCTTCTCGGTGCTTTATGTGACTTTCGTGCCTGAAGTTATCTTCTAATAAAAGACAAAGGATAATAAAGGATAAAGGCTGGAACTAATGTGAAAGTTTGGAAGGGGAGATACTTTTATGAGTTTTGTCTCCATCAGATTCTCAGGGTGAAGATCAAAAAAAACTCTGCTTGTGCTTCTGCCTTATCTCAGGTACCATCGACTCTTTTACCTTGTGGAAGACACCGTCAGCATAAGATGTGCACCTCTCAGCCCCGGAGTTCTACTTATATGTGCTACTATTTGCAGGCAGCTCAATGCAACCCTCCCAGTTTAAGAGTGCCAGCATGTTCTATGATATACATCAAGCTCTGGACTTCATGAATGAATATCCTCACGTTTGCAGAACTAACAGTGTATGAGATACACGTGGAAGGTAATAGTGATGGCAAGGGAAGAGATGCTTAAATGAGCTGGTTCCCACTGACAAGAAGATGGTTAAATGAGAAGAGTAAGCAGCTAGTTATGTAACAGCTGACCAGACACAGAATCAGGTCTAACCAGATGGCGATCAGATTAGTTAGTCATTAGAACTAATCTATTTTAAGTCCTCACTCAGAGGATGAAGAAACAAAGGCTTCCTGATGTCATGTTGAGTTTAGTGGTTGAGCTGAGATGAAAACTTGATCATCTCATGCTCAGTCATGTACTGTATCATTCACCCACCTGTTCCCTAGATAGTCTTCATAGCAAGAAGCATCTTGTCCTATAATATCAGGGTAAACAGATGTGGAAAAATGAACAGTGACAGAATTTATTTTCTTGGCCTCCAAAATCTCTGTGACGGAGACTGCAGCCACAAAAGTAAAAGGCGCTTGCTCCTTGGAAGAAAAACTATGACAAACCTAAACAACATATTAAACATATTGGTCCAGTGGGTAAGGACACCACCTTGCAGTGCAAGGGGCGCCAGTTCGATCCCTGGCCTGGGAAGATCCCATGTGCCACAGAGCAGCTGGACCGATGTGTCCAATTACCGAGCCGGAGCTCTGGAGCGCATGCGCCCAGAGCCGGCGCTCTGCGACAACAGAGGCCACCGCGATGGGAGGTCCATACGGGTCAAGGAACAGGGATGGATGAAAATGGACAAAGACCAATAGAAGTGGCCCGCCTGCTCCCCTCCCTCCCCACCCCACCCCCACCAAAATAGATAAATAAATAAATCTTTAAAAAAAAAAAAAAAACCTTTGCCAACAAAGGTCCATATAGTCAAAGCTATGATTTTTCCTGTAGCACTGAAGAATTGATTCTTTCAAATTGTGATGGTGAAGAAGACTCTTGAGAGTCCTTTGGACAGCAAGGAGATCAAATCAATCAATCCTAAAGGAAATCTACCCTAAATATTCATTGGAAGGACTGATGCAGAAAATAAAGTTTCAATACTTTGGGCACCTGATGGAAAGAGCCAGCTCACGGGAAAAGATTCTCATTCTGAAAAAGATTGAGGGCAAAAGGACACAGGGATAACAGAAGATGAGATGGTTAAATAACGTCAGTGATTCAATGGACATGAATTTGAGCAAACTCCTAGAGACAGTGGCAGACAGGGGAGCCTGATGGGCTGCAGTCCATGAGATCACAGAGTCACATATGACTTAGAGACTGAAGAGCAACAGCCATATGAAGAGGATGAGAAAATACACATCAAACAGAATAGTACCAAACAGGCATTTCATTGAGTCGTTCTTTCCTCCTTTCCCTCTGTCTTTTCTGCCTGACCTTTCAAGACAGCAAAGCTTGTTCCCGGACTAGCTTTATTTTCTGAATGATTCCTTATAGCCTCTAATCCTCCACACAGTAAAAACTGACTTATTATTTTCTCCAAATAACCCAACCCTCTCCTCTGCCCCCCACCAAACTCCCACAGGCCCCTCCAAGTGACTTTGTGGTACAGTTCCTACTAGATCAAGCAAAAGGTAAACATTAACATAAACCCCTACAGACAAACTTTCAAGTCGCAAACTTTCAAAGATGAGAATGTGTGTTTGTGTGCCCCATGACGTCAGCTAGTTCTATTTGAGGAGGCACTGTCAGCTTTTTGAGGCACAGGACCTGAACATAGAACAGTACATGAAGGTTGCAGCAGCCATTCAGAATGCCTCAGTGCTACCATGTCTTCCATGACAAGAAAAAATGAACTGCTATCCGGATATCACTGGGTCATTTTTTCAAAAGGGTAGGTAGAATGGAATCCATCAGTAAACCTGACCCTGTGCCATCAAGGTCAGGTGTCAGTGAACTTGCAGTTTGTGCTCTGCCTCCTATTGCTGACGACCCTTCGGCTCTACCATCTCCCACCTCCTCTCCTTCCTCCAGGTCGTAACTCTTCTCGCCTGTTCAGTCGATGCCAGCCCCTGTGTGCCAGCTGTCGTACTGCCCTCCTGTACTTGTCAAGATACTGTGCTGTAAGATTAAAGATGCTTATTTATTTTTTATGTATTGTGTGAAAATATTGCACATCTGTTAATGTACAGTGCTATATAGAGAACTGCGTTAGTTGGGTATCAAGGCTAGCTCTGTTGGACTTTTGAACAAATTGGACTTATGAGAATGATCTCAGAATGGAGCTCACTTGTAGGTAGGGGATTTACTATATATGGTAGAAAATGTGCATCTTAATTCTTTATATATCGTTATTGTTTAGTTGTTAAGTCGTGTCTGCCCAGACTCTAGCTGGCCAGGCTCCGCTGTTCATGGTATTTCCCAGGCAAGAGTACTTGGGTGGCTTGCCATTTCTTGCTCCAAGGTATCTTCCTGCTGCAGTCCATGAGATCACAGACAATAGAGCGGGCAACAGCCATATGAAGAGGATGAGAAAATACACATCAAACAGAATAGTACCAAACAGGCATTTCATTGAGTCGTTCTTTCCTCCTTTCCCTCTGTCTTTTCTGCCTGACCTTTCAAGACAGCAAAGCTTGTTCCCGGACTAGCTTTATTTTCTGAATGATTCCTTATAGCCTCTAATCCTCCACACAGTAAAAACTGACTTATTATTTTCTCCAAATAACCCAACCCTCTCCTCTGCCCCCCACCAAACTCCCACAGGCCCCTCCAAGTGACTTTGTGGTACAGTTCCTACTAGATCAAGCAAAAGGTAAACATTAACATAAACCCCTACAGACAAACTTTCAAGTCGCAAACTTTCAAAGATGAGAATGTGTGTTTGTGTGCCCCATGACGTCAGCTAGTTCTATTTGAGGAGGCACTGTCAGCTTTTTGAGGCACAGGACCTGAACATAGAACAGTACATGAAGGTTGCAGCAGCCATTCAGAATGCCTCAGTGCTACCATGTCTTCCATGACAAGAAAAAATGAACTGCTATCCGGATATCACTGGGTCATTTTTTCAAAAGGGTAGGTAGAATGGAATCCATCAGTAAACCTGACCCTGTGCCATCAAGGTCAGGTGTCAGTGAACTTGCAGTTTGTGCTCTGCCTCCTATTGCTGACGACCCTTCGGCTCTACCATCTCCCACCTCCTCTCCTTCCTCCAGGTCGTAACTCTTCTCGCCTGTTCAGTCGATGCCAGCCCCTGTGTGCCAGCTGTCGTACTGCCCTCCTGTACTTGTCAAGATACTGTGCTGTAAGATTAAAGATGCTTATTTATTTTTTATGTATTGTGTGAAAATATTGCACATCTGTTAATGTACAGTGCTATATAGAGAACTGCGTTAGTTGGGTATCAAGGCTAGCTCTGTTGGACTTTTGAACAAATTGGACTTATGAGAATGATCTCAGAATGGAGCTCACTTGTAGGTAGGGGATTTACTATATATGGTAGAAAATGTGCATCTTAATTCTTTATATATCGTTATTGTTTAGTTGTTAAGTCGTGTCTGCCCAGACTCTAGCTGGCCAGGCTCCGCTGTTCATGGTATTTCCCAGGCAAGAGTACTTGGGTGGCTTGCCATTTCTTGCTCCAAGGTATCTTCCTGACCCAGGGACTGAACCCGTGTCTCCTGCTTGGCAGGTGGTTTCTTTACCGCTGAGCCACTGGAGAAGCCTTTGTATCTTAGATAACAATAAATGTTCAGTCTGCTTTCTGACAGTTGCGTGTACACATGTGTGTGTGTGTGTGCACATGGGCATACATGCACACGCACGCACACACACACACACACAGCCACCATAAATGAGGGTGCAGGTGGAACAGTACATAAATCTAAGACACTCCACTCATTCCATCTTGCAACCAACAGGGACAAAGGTAGCTTTTTACAACTGCCCAGCAGATGGCAGCAAAGGATGGGCAGTAGAAGGCCCTGTGAAGGCTAGTGACTCATGGATCCATCTGAAGGTATTGCCGTTGAAGTAGGTAGGCCAGTCTGGTCAGTTTCATCTGAGGCCCAGAGACAGTAGATAACACGGTGTCCTGCCAAAGACAGGGCAGTGGGAGGAATCTGCCCCAGGAACAGGCCATTTTCAGATTAGAATTTAGACCATGAAAAGACATTTCCTCTGGTCTTTTAATTGCTTACAGGTGGATGATAAAGGGTAGATGACAGTTTGGGTATTGTTTTAAAAGTTTCTCCAGACCATGTTTCCCTTTATTGCCTGCACCTCGAGGAGCCACTGCCATCATACTGTCCATGACTTGCCATGGAACTGACCGTTTCTCCCAATTTACAATAAATGAAATGCATTCACCCAAGAAGAGAGCTACAAAAGAATAGCCAGCTGTTTTTTTTCCAACCAGCCTATAAAAAAAAATTGAGCACTGACAAAGAACTAAGAGAATTTCATTAGAAGCAGACTATCATTTAAAAGGGCTCACCAGGTGACGCTAGCAGTAAAGAACCTGCTGGCCAATGGAGGAGACGTAAGAGATGTAGGTTTGATCCCTAGGTCAGGAAGAGCCTCTGAGAGAGGAAATGACAACCCACTCCAGGAATCTTGCCTGGAAAATCCCATGGAGAGAGGAGCCTGGCAGGCTACAGTCCATAGACTTGCAAAGAGTCAGACACGACTGAAACAACTTTGCAAGTATGCACACATCATTTGAAAACTTTACTGCTGAATTCCATTGGAAGAAATTTGGAGTTCTGTGGCATTTTCCCCCTCGACATGGCTAAGCTCAGAGAGAGAGGCTGCAGTGGGACCAGATGGGAGTTTAGTGTAGCTCTTCACTATAGACCTGAGTCTAGCACACTGGGAGGAACCAAAAGAGGCTATGGCTGAGGCTTCCAACTCTGATGGCCAGTGTATTTACATATTTCTGCCTGACACATCGCCACAGCCTCAGAGGTTTGAAACAGCACTCCTTTATTGACTCACAATTTCTATGGGTTGAAATTCTGGGTGTGATTTGACTGGGTTCTGTGATTCTAGGACTCACAGGCTGCAGTCAAGGTGTTCGCAGGGTTTCAGTCTCAACTGAGGCTAGACTGGGGAAAACTTCACACTCAGGCTTCACCTGTTGTTGACAGAATCCAATTCCTTGCACTTGTAGGTTAAGGGCCCCATTTCCCTGCTGACTGTTGGCTGGAGTTCTGTGCAGACTGTTGGCTAAGGCCACTCTCAATGCCTAAAGGATACTTACAGTTCCTTACCACATGGAGGTCCCCAACCTGGCCGCCTTCTTTCTCAAAACCAGCCAGGGAGGGACACCAGAGGACTTCCCTTGAGGTTCAGTGGTTAATAAACCACTTACCAACGCAGGGGACACAGGTTCTATCTCTGGTCAGAGAAGGCTCCCCAAGACACAGGGCAACTAAGCCTCTGCACCACAACTACTGAGTCTGTGCTCTAGAGCCTGCAAACCACAACCACTGAAGCTCACATGGCCTAGAGCCCATGCTCTGCAACAAGAGACGCCACCACAGTCTAAAGCCTGAGCACCTCACCTAGAGATCAGCCTCCATTGGCTGCAACTAGAAAAAGCTGGAGTGCAGCAACAAAGACTCAGAACAGCTGAAAATAATTTTTTCTAAAAAAGAAAGATAAACCAGCAAGACATATGTGACAATCCTCTGTAACATAATATATGCTCTCATACACACATCCTGTTCCCTCTGCCATTTTCTGCTTATTTAAAGCAAGTTACAGGTCCTGCTATCTAGAGCCAAGGGAAGCATTCATCAAAGGAGGTAGGAGTCATCCAAACCACCCCGGAGTCTGTCTGCCTCCACTAAGCAGGAAAGGAAGGATGCACTAGCATGGCCTCCTGCTACAGATAAGCCATGAGAAGGAAACACCTGGCTGGTGTTTGCACCAAAAGGGTGCAAGAGAAGTGAGAAGACCTTGAAGAGAAGAAGGTTGGAAAATGCTGATGGACACTCAGAGTGGGATGTGGGAGGAGTTGTGAGCATCTGCTGAGTAAGTGCATAGAAGAAGAGGGACCCACAGCCAAGGAATCCCAGCAGAGGCCTGGTCTGTGGTCAACGGTATAGGAGTAGCTGTGTGCCCCTGCTAGAATCTCCCAACAAGCTCTCACGGTTCATTGATATATCTTGTCTTTCTCAGCTCGGTTGTGCCAAAAATAATATCACAGACAGTGTGGCATAACAACAGGGATAGATTTCTCACACTTCTGAATGCTGGGAGGTACAAGGTCAAGGTGAAGAAGGTTGGGTGTCTTGTGAGAGCTCCCTTCTTTGTAAGCAGGTGGCCACCTTCTTGTGTCCTCCTATGGCTGAGAGAATTCTCATCTCTTCCTCTAAGGACACTACTCTCTTCATCTAAACCTGATTGCTTTCCAAAACTTCCACCTCCTAATACCTTCTATACAATTGGGGGAGCACAAACATTCAGTCTGTAGCACAAGCTTGAGAACACAGCCTGGCACAGAAAAGGCACTCAAAAACTTAGTTGATGAAAGGCAAGGTCCATGATTTTTCCACTTGGAATTTTCTTGTAAGGATTACTGTGTCCCTACATCTCTTCAGGAAGAAGAATTTCTATAAAGTTCCATGGCCTGACAGGCTACTGAGAATAATGTGGAAAGAGACTCTACCTTACCCAGGTTCCCCACCACTGTTATGTCTAGCCTCAAGAGGTACCAAGGACACAGATGCTCAGCCTCATCACCATTGGAGACAATCTCATTCTTTTGTCCATGTTGTCGAACAAGTACATAAACTGCTAAAAAGAAAGATAAACCAGCAAGACATATGTGACAATCCTCTGTAACATAATATATGCTCTCATACACATCCTGTTCCTCTGCAATTTTCTGCTTATTTAAAGCAAGTTACAGGTCCTGCTATCTAGAGCCAAGGGAAGCATTCATCAAAGGAGGTAGGAGTCATCCAAACCACCCCGGAGTCTGTCTGCCTCCACTAAGCAGGAAAGGAAGGATGCACGAGCATGGCCTCCTGCTACAGATAAGCCATGAGAAGGAAACACCTGGCTGGTGTTTGCACCAAAAGGGTGCAAGAGAAGTGAGAAGACCTTGAAGAGAAGAAGGTTGGAAAATGCTGATGGACACTCAGAGTGGGATGTGGGAGGAGTTGTGAGCATCTGCTGAGTAAGTGCATAGAAGAAGAGGGACCCACAGCCAAGGAATCCCAGCAGAGGCCTGGTCTGTGGTCAACGGTATAGGAGTAGCTGTGTGCCCCTGCTAGAATCTCCCAACAAGCTCTCACGGTTCATTGATATATCTTGTCTTTCTCAGCTCGGGTTGTGCCAAAAATAATATCACAGACAGTGTGGCATAACAACAGGGATAGATTTCTCACACTTCTGAATGCTGGGAGGTACAAGGTCAAGGTGAAGAAGGTTGGGTGTCTTGTGAGAGCTCCCTTCTTTGTAAGCAGGTGGCCACCTTCTTGTGTCCTCCTATGGCTGAGAGAATTCTCATCTCTTCCTCTAAGGATACTACTCTCTTCATCTAAACCTGATTGCTTTCCAAAACTTCCACCTCCTAATACCTTCTATACAATTGGGGGAGCACAAACATTCAGTCTGTAGCACAAGCTTGAGAACACAGCCTGGCACAGAAAAGGCACTCAAAAACTTAGTTGATGAAAGGCAAGGTCCATGATTTTTCCACTTGGAATTTTCTTGTAAGGATTACTGTGTCCCTACATCTCTTCAGGAAGAAGAATTTCTATAAAGTTCCATGGCCTGACAGGCTACTGAGAATAATGTGGAAAGAGACTCTACCTTACCCAGGTTCCCCACCACTGTTATGTCTAGCCTCAAGAGGTACCAAGGACACAGATGCTCAGCCTCATCACCATTGGAGACAATCTCATTCTTTTGTCCCATTTGTCACCACTGAATGTTTGGTCCCAGTGACTCTGTCTATCCAGGGCATTACCAAATAACAATTTGTTCACAATTCACTTGGGAGGAAAGGTTTCACGAAAGAGTTGAGTTCAGCTGGTCAAGTCAAGATATACACACTACTGTGTTTAAAATAGATAACCATAGCACAGGGAGTTCTACTCAATTTTCTATAATAACCTAAATGGGAAAAGAATCTGAAGAACAGATACTGCATATGTATAACTAAATCACTTTGCTGAACACCTGAAACTAACACAAGATTGTTAATCAATGATACCCCATCATAAAATTTAAAAAAATTACAAAGGAATACAATGTGTCTTTATATTCATAAAGAGGAAAGCAAGTTTCCATCAGTGATAGCACAACAGATTAGTAAAATTTAGTCCTGACATCATTGTTATCACAAGTTATGGAATGCTTACATTCTATAAACTCTTTCTGTCCTTCTCCTTGAATTTTCCCAGCAGGCATAGAGTGGAATCACTGTTGTCTACCCACAGGCAGGGCTTCCCTGATGGTTCAGATGGTAAAGAATCTGCCTACAATTCAGGAGACCAGAGTTCAATCCTTGGGTTGGGAAGATCCCCTGGAGAAGGAAATTGCAACCCACTCCAGTATTCTTGCTTGGAGAATCCCATGAATAGAGGAACCTGGTGGGCTACAATCCATGGGGCTACAAAGAGTCAACTGCATTATTACACTCTACCTTCTTAAGGGGTGCAGTGGTAAAGAATCCACCTGCTAATGCAGGGGTTGCAGGTTCAGTTCCTGGATGGGGAAGATCTCCTGGAGAAGGAACTGATAATATCTTCCAGTATTCTTGCCTGAGAAATTCTATGGACAGAGCAGCCTTGTGACAGCCCATGGGGTCACAAAAGAGTCAGCCATGATTTAGTGACTAACAGTGTTCTTAGCAGATAAGGAAACTCAGGCTAAAAGGAACTGATGAGACCAAGAAAAGCAGAAATGAATTTTAACCAGTTGTGTAACTCAAGTCTTCACGCCAACTGTTATGTCTAGCTTGACACAGATGCTCAGCCTCATCACCATTGGAGACAATCCATTCTTTTGTCCCATTTGTCACCACTGAATGTTTGGTCCCAGTGACTCTGTCTATCCAGGGCATTACCAAATAACAATTTGTTCACAATTCACTTGGGAGGAAAGGTTTCACGAAAGAGTTGAGTTCAGCTGGTCAAGTCAAGATATACACACTACTGTGTTTAAAATAGATAACCATAGCACAGGGAGTTCTACTCAATTTTCTATAATAACCTAAATGGGAAAAGAATCTGAAGAACAGATACTGCATATGTATAACTAAATCACTTTGCTGAACACCTGAAACTAACACAAGATTGTTAATCAATGATACCCCATCATAAAATTTAAAAAAATTACAAAGGAATACAATGTGTCTTTATATTCATAAAGAGGAAAGCAAGTTTCCATCAGTGATAGCACAACAGATTAGTAAAATTTAGTCCTGACATCATTGTTATCACAAGTTATGGAATGCTTACATTCTATAAACTCTTTCTGTCCTTCTCCTTGAATTTTCCCAGCAGGCATAGAGTGGAATCACTGTTGTCTACCCACAGGCAGGGCTTCCCTGATGGTTCAGATGGTAAAGAATCTGCCTACAATTCAGGAGACCAGAGTTCAATCCTTGGGTCAGGAAGATCCCCTGGAGAAGGAAATTGCAACCCACTCCAGTATTCTTGCTTGGAGAATCCCATGAATAGAGGAACCTGGTGGGCTACAATCCATGGGGCTACAAAGAGTCAACTGCATTATTACACTCTACCTTCTTAAGGGGTGCAGTGGTAAAGAATCCACCTGCTAATGCAGGGGTTGCAGGTTCAGTTCCTGGATGGGGAAGATCTCCTGGAGAAGGAACTGATAATATCTTCCAGTATTCTTGCCTGAGAAATTCTATGGACAGAGCAGCCTTGTGACAGCCCATGGGGTCACAAAAGAGTCAGCCATGATTTAGTGACTAACAGTGTTCTTAGCAGATAAGGAAACTCAGGCTAAAAGGAACTGATGAGACCAAGAAAAGCAGAAATGAATTTTAACCAGTTGTGTAACTCAAGTCTTCACAAGCTCTATCTCTTCTGTGTTACTTCTCTTTTGTGTTATTTCCTGAACCTTGAAATTCAGAAAGAGGAAGGAGAGGTATTTTTCACATATCAACTATCTGTAAATACAGCAAAAGTCATTTCTTGTGTAATCAGAAATACTACTATTCTGAAGAAGGGACAGGAAGTCTCGGAGGTGGGAGAGCCAAGCAGCAAGTCTGTTCCAGCAAGCTCACTGTGGCAGAAACAGCCAGTAGGAGGTTCTGGCTGACAGCTCCCCTGAGGTGAGCTACCCACCAGCCACAACACACAGGACTGGGCTGCAAGAACAGGTAGGCACCTTGATTTGAGTTTCCCTGGTGGCTCTGATGGTGAAGAATCAGTTCGCAATGCAGAAGACTCAGGTTCAATTCCTGGGTAAGGAAGATCCCCTGGAGAAGAGAATGGCTACTCACTCCAGTATTCTTGCCTGGAGAATCCCATGGACAGAGAAGCATGGAGGGCTGCAGTCCATGGGGTTGCAAAGTGTTGGACACAACTGAGTGACTGACACTTTCACTTTTTCTTTTTATTTGGATCATGAATTTGCAGGGAAAGGACTGTCTTTGAATGGGCAGCCAGGAATCAGATTCTCATCCTATCTGTGACCATCTGCTTGCATAGCTGAGTCTTCCTTAGGTTTCTGTTTATTTACTTTCCAAATTAGAGAATTGGGTGAAGATCTTTAGGTTTCCTTCAAGATTTTGAGGGGATGACTTTCTATAATTCTCTGTATTTCTTGGCATGTCAGCATTATACAGAATACACTATCAACAAATACTGTGCAATTAGATTGAATCCTGCACACTGGGGCTACACTGCTCTGTTCTAATTCTGTAAGAGAGAAAATTACCTTCTGCAGAGCAGGTGGCCTCCAAGCTGTGCCTTGCCTTCAAAGCGGGGGTTTTATAACTGTTCTGTAAAATTGGGAGCCACCATGATTTTGTCTCCCCTTGATGAAAACGGAAAAAGGATCTCTATCAGATTGTGGGAGATGTTGGCATCAGTCTGGAGCCTTCTTGCAAAGTCAAAAAGAATCTTGGTGGTACAGAATTCTTCCTAAAAATCATCCATATGTGTCAAAATTGAAGTACCATAGCCTTAAACTCCTTAAGAACTCTTCTAAGTGTTACTCTCAGAAGAATAGATGATAATTGAATAGATTGAATAGATGTGACACCCCAGAAGGGCAAAGATGTTCATAACGGTAATAAAATAGAAGCAACTTGAATCACCATGAATCTGTGACTGGTTAAGTCAATTTTGAAACATCTATTCATTTGAATACATTTGACATTTCTGTTGTGGCAAAGACACAACCCAAAATTAAACATTACAATTATTTTTCAGTGCATAGTTCAGCATCATTTAGTAATTCATATTCTTACACAAATATCACCATGATTGAATCTCACAACTTTTTCATCTTCTTACTGAAACTTCATACCCATTAAATAATAAACTGACATTCCCTCCTGGCCCCAAATGACTTTTTGTCTCTATGAATTTGAGCACTCTGGGAGCTTCACGGAAGTACAATGATACAGTATTTGTCCTTCTGTGTCTGGCTTCTTTCACTTAGCATATTATCTTTAAGATTCACCCATGTTTTAGTAGGTGTCAGAACTTACCTTTTGACTTTCAAATTTAGGATTTTTAGTCTTTATATCCACTAGTGTCAAAGATGCCCACAGAATAATACTAATCCAGAAAGATTTCTAAATGGCATAGAATAACTCTGTTTGTGTAGAATTAAGAATGTGTATAAAACATAAACATAGAAAGAAGAGAGATAGAAAGAGAGAGGAGAAAAAGAGAATGTGCAGGATATCAATGAAATAGTAATTATCACGTGGTAGTTGAGATTTTAAAAATATTTTGTTTTCTTCTTCAAATCCATTCCTTTTTTGATTGTATTTGCTGTTATGCACTCCTTTAAACAGAACCATTAAAAAGTAATATGGGAAAAGAATTTAAAAAAATAATAGATATGTGTATATAAGCAACTGAATCACTTTTCTGCATACCTGAAACTAGTACAATATTGTAAATCAACTCTACTTCAATATGAAATTTAAAAAATTTAAGTAATAAAAGAAAATAAACATACACAGTAAAGAGGATGTGGTAAGGTGGAGTGTGCCAACTAGCACTCCAGATATTGGATTCAGGCTTAGAATCAAGCAGAGGCTATAATCCTTGAATATGAGAACTGACAAACACAGAAAGGAGTCCAGAACTACAGAGACTTTTTAAAATCTTTGATGGTGAATTGTTTTTACTTTCTTTCCAATTGTATTAAATTTTTTTTTGTTGTGGTAAGAACATAGAACATGAGTTCTACCTTTGTAATAGATTTTTAAATGCACAAAACAGTATTGTTATCTACAGGCACTATGTTGTACAGCAGATCTCCAGCGTTTATCTTTCTTAAATGCTATGTTATACATGTTTTATTTCAACTCCTCATTCCCTGGCAACCACCATTCTAAGTCTTGCTTCTGTGAATCTCCCTATTTCAGACATCATGTATAAATTGAATAGTGTGGTATTGGTCCTTCTGTCAATGGCTTTTTACACTAGCCTTCCATAAGAACAATCTTAAAAAGGAAGGAAATCCTGCAATATGTGACAATATGAATGAACCTTGAGATACTGGTTGTTAACAGTGGAGAGAAGAAGGGAATCTACTTGGAATATTTAATCTATTGAACCACAAACAGCAAGGGAGAAGCCAAGTTACCAGAGCGTGGGAAGCACTCTGGATGGAGAAGCCATGCAGCCACCTCCTGTAAATGTGGGTGATATTCCTGGAGGTGAAGATGGATCTGATGAGTGGCAGCCCCTGGACTTCAGCTCTAAGAGAGGAGGGATACAGGGCTCTACTGCCAGGATCAGTGTCCACACTACTTTCCTCCTTGTTTACGTAACTTCACCTGTTGCTCTTGTTGTTTAGTTGTTAATTTGTACCCGACTTTTTCTCGACTCCATGGACGGTTGCCTGTCAGGCTCCTCTGTCCATGGAATTCTCCAGGAAAGAATACTGGAGTGGGTAGCCATTCCATCTTCTCCAGGGGATTTTCCCAACCCAGAGATTGAACCCAGGTCTCCCACATTGCAGGGAGATTTTTTTACCATCTGAGCCACACAGGAAGTCCAAGAATACTGGAGTGGGAGCCTACCCTTTCTCCAGGGGATCTTCCTGTCCCCAAAATCAAACTGGGATTTCCTGCATTGCAGCCAGATTCTTTTGCCAGCTGAGCTATCAGAGAAGCCTAGGTAATACAAGCCACACAGAGAAAAGGGACGTGGAACAAGATTAACCAACATCTTAAGGAAGACACTAAGACTCTGATGGAAGACTGGGCAGTCTAGGTGTAGTATAAAAGTATAGTACTTGGGGGACTTCCCTGGTGGGCCAGTGGCTTAGACTCTGTTCTTCCACTGCAGTGGGCATGAGCTCAATGCCTGGTTGGGGAACCCACACGTCAGGCAGTATGGCAAAAAAAAAAAAAATCCAATACTGAGAGATGTGGTTGGAAATGTCCCACAAGTGAAGCAGAGGTACAGGGAAGAGCAGTGGAAATAGGGGTGGCTGGAAAGAAAATGAAGTGTATACAAAGCAGGCTCCTTGTGAATTGTTTGCACTGTGGAACTCTTCAAAGTGTTTCCAGTTTTCTTCCTGTGTCGTGCTTCCTGTCCACCATGTCGCAAGCAGGCACCTTGCCAACACTTCCACTTCCACTGCTCCCTGTATTGTTTTGTTCCTAAAGGACAGGTCACTTCTTGGGAAATGGGGAAAAAAAATCTTAAGCTCTTGGAAAATCAGTTCCCTAAGAATTTTATATTTTTAAGGCAAACTCTGGGTCCCAGCTGTGTTCACTCTTGTGAAGCCTCTTCCAGCTTCACCAGCACCATGCCATCCCTGCTCAAGACCAAGACCAAGAAAGTCTCTGACATCTTCACTCCGAAGGACATTGTAATAATCCCTGAAGGAGAGAAACCTGGACACATTTACCAGATAGAAGACAACTGGCTGAAAACTTTGCCAAGAGAGACCACAGTCCTTGGAGTAAGTCTGTGTCATTACAAGGAGAACACTGGGGAAAATATATGTACCCAGACCACAGATCTACAATGAACCTGGGAGAAGCTTTCTTTCTTTTTTATCCTGACTTGGTCTTAAGGGGACATGAAAGAGGGCTTTATAGGAAGACTGCATTTTCCTCAGGCCCTTCTGTAAACAGACTAAAACCACTAGCTCTTCTCCACCTGAAATCTACACAATAAAGCCTTCTGTAACTTGTCTTCAATACAATAGAGACTTTGGACTTAACCATATGATTTTATTCAATATGGTGAAATTCCACTTTATCTTAAACATTTTGAAATGAGACAATCTAAACTAATCCCATTGTTCTTTTTCTCCCTGAGTAACTATCAGACATGAAGTGTCCTAGGTAACCATTCTTCATATCCAGGACTTTAATTGCCACATGGTCCTTAATGCTCCCTTTTAATGCCCAACTCCTACTCATTACCAAATTTTGAAACCTGCCTAGTTCTACCTACTGGAATTCAGAATTGGTTAACAGTTTTATACTCATTATCCCTCTTTTTTTTTTTTTTTTTTCTTGAGGCCTCTTCTGAATGCTTGTGCAAATGGAAATCCTGTTTCTGAGGTCACAGTTTCCATTATGGCCCTCACCATTAGGCATGGAAGCAAAGGGAATATTTCCCTTGTTTCTTGTGGAGACTTCTAGATCAATCTTTTCCTCTCATCTCTGAAAACTCCTACTTTAGAATCTCGTGTCATCCTAATAGATGATTCACTCCAATCTTTAACAAAACACAATCCAGTTCTCCTTTTCATCTATTATTTGAAAATCCTCATTTCAGCCTCCCACCCCAGATATTTTTCTTGTGGTATTTTTTTAAGGCAAACTCTGGGTCCCAGCTGTGTTCACTCTTGTGAAGCCTCTTCCAGCTTCACCAGCACCATGCCATCCCTGCTCAAGACCAAGCCCTAGAAAGTCTCTGACATCTTCACTCCGAAGGACATTGTAATAATCCCTGAAGGAGAGAAACCTGGACACATTTACCAGATAGAAGACAACTGGCTGAAAACTTTGCCAAGAGAGACCACAGTCCTTGGAGTAAGTCTGTGTCATTACAAGGAGAACACTGGGGAAAATATATGTACCCAGACCACAGATCTACAATGAACCTGGGAGAAGCTTTCTTTCTTTTTTATCCTGACTTGGTCTTAAGGGGACATGAAAGAGGGCTTTATAGGAAGACTGCATTTTCCTCAGGCCCTTCTGTAAACAGACTAAAACCACTAGCTCTTCTCCACCTGAAATCTACACAATAAAGCCTTCTGTAACTTGTCTTCAATACAATAGAGACTTTGGACTTAACCATATGATTTTATTCAATATGGTGAAATTCCACTTTATCTTAAACATTTTGAAATGAGACAATCTAAACTAATCCCATTGTTCTTTTTCTCCCTGAGTAACTATCAGACATGAAGTGTCCTAGGTAACCATTCTTCATATCCAGGACTTTAATTGCCACATGGTCCTTAATGCTCCCTTTTAATGCCCAACTCCTACTCATTACCAAATTTTGAAACCTGCCTAGTTCTACCTACTGGAATTCAGAATTGGTTAACAGTTTTATACTCATTATCCCTCTTTTTTTTTTTTTTTTCTTGAGGCCTCTTCTGAATGCTTGTGCAAATGGAAATCCTGTTTCTGAGGTCACAGTTTCCATTATGGCCCTCACCATTAGGCATGGAAGCAAAGGGAATATTTCCCTTGTTTCTTGTGGAGACTTCTAGATCAATCTTTTCCTCTCATCTCTGAAAACTCCTACTTTAGAATCTCGTGTCATCCTAATAGATGATTCACTCCAATCTTTAACAAAACACAATCCAGTTCTCCTTTTCATCTATTATTTGAAAAATCCTCATTTCAGCCTCCCACCCCAAAAGATATTTTTCTTGTGGTATTTGTGTTTTGAACACTGGAAGAGAAAAATGATTTCAAGTAACTGTAGACAGTCATGAACTTTAAAAGGTTTTTAAAGGTAATTCTAATATTAGGAATAATGAAGCATTGATAGAATTAAAACTTAAGAAGATTGGGTTTCTTAAGGATTTTTTCAAAAAAAAAAAAAAAAAGAGACTTTTTTCCTTCTAAAAATCTTCTTAAGATTTCTGTTGTCCAGAAAAAATTTCCCCTATCTATCTCTCCTAGACTTGTCAAACAAAAACCTGTCAACTGGCTTTTTCAAAATAAAGTTAAACAATGCATCTATCACTCCTTGATTTGCTAGGTTAATAATTCTACCAGAAAAAAAGAGGGTACTTACATATGACTTTCTCTTATAGAATGCCCATTGGTGCCTTGTAACAGCTCCGTCACTTTTTGATAACAAATAATGACATACACTCTTTGTACTCTTTAGAATTCACAATGTACATTCAATGTTCATTCTCGTCTATTTACAGTGTTCTCTGGAATTTTCCCTCTTATTATTTATTTATTTATTTTTTGCAGGCCATCCAGATCCTGTGTTGCCTGATGATTTCAAGTTTGGGGGCCATCTTGATTTCTGCTCTCAATTCTTTCCAATTCAATCCAGAAATTTCCACCATTCTGATGTCTGGGTACCCATTTTTAGGAGCTCTGTGCGTGAGTAGAGTGGGATCTTCAACAGGGGAGATGCTTTATAAGTGCTAACTGAGTGTTAAATCATGGAGTGACTCAGTCCCAAGAAGCAGGGGAAGGCTTAATCCTTCCACTTTCCCTCTGTTGCTATTGCACATCATGTCTTTCTAGTTCAGGAAATGCAGCATATGGATTTAGTCCA
This sequence comes from Tragulus kanchil, assembly GCA_022376925.1. Lineage (NCBI taxonomy): Eukaryota > Metazoa > Chordata > Mammalia > Artiodactyla > Tragulidae > Tragulus > Tragulus kanchil. The sequence goes on along the minus strand of JAIOJX010000006.1, from coordinate 14,107,124 downwards.
TCCTTCTGTGTGAACCCAGAAGTGATTGGTTCGGGCAGGAGGCAATATGGTTACATGGTGGGCATGCCAGTGCAGCATTTCTTACCTGGCTTCATGACTTACTTCTAGAAAAGTGGAAGGTTTTTCATATCCTTCTTTGGCCCTTTGATGAGATCATTGGAGTACCTCTCACTGAAGGGTAATCTACCTGTTAGTAGAAAGTGAAAAGGTAACTTTTTCAAAAATAAAATGAGCACCACTGGTTGATACCACAGGTGTGCAGAGAATTAGATTAGCAACAGTAAAATTCATGGGAAACAGGGGCACTGTTGCTACACTGTCAGAGTCAATCTCAAGCATCTGATAAAAAGCTTTTTGCTGCCTTCCATCTAGTGACTCATAAAAAAGGGCCCCACAGCCCATGTTGTTTGGAGACTAGCCAGGACCTACTCACATCTCCCACAAAAGGCTATTTCTTCTCCAAGCAACATCCTGCACAAAGGAGGAAAAGGCACACATTCTGGGCAGACAGATTTTGCTAAGGCATCACCTTTGTATGGATACAGTCCTCATGCACACAAACCATGCACTGAGGCAAAGGGAACCCTGCTTCTGCCCTCAGAGAGTAATTTGTTCTTGGCTCCTATATCTAACCAGCACTTTGAGCTACCACAATCTCTAATGAAAGCTTATCTCCCTTGACCTCCTTTGTCTGTGACCACCAAATCTCAAGCTTAAACCACAAGCTTAACTCATGTTTCAGTTTCTCAGAACATTGTCCCGCCACCAGCTGGACCCTTAACACCCACTGGAATCAAATGCTGACCTCTGGGGCTTTATGATAAAAGATTCTTCACATCTGACACTTCCGATTTTTCTCAACCCCAACCCTAACTCGGGTTATTGACAGCAATGGCTTGACGCCCATGTGTTCCTGCCCTTTGGTCCATTAGAACCTATCTCTTAAGTGCTTTAGGTGGCTACTCCTATCCTCCTAACAGTTCAAGTCATTGTCTTTCTTAATCTCCTCTATCTCTCTTTCTACTTTGTAATTTAGAAATGCTCTCCTCCTTCCATGTGTACCTCTTTCCCAGGCTTCCTCAGCTTCTGGTGACTTTCACTAACATAAATTTATAAATTAACTAACATGAGTTTTCACTAACATAAATTCAGCTCCTCTGTGCATCTGCCTAGTTTTCAAAGTCAGTGGAGGCATCCTAGGGTTAGAAATAAGGAGTCTCTTGGACTTCCCTGGTGGTCCAGTGGGTAAGGACACCGCCTTGCAGTGCAAGGGGCGCCAGTTTGATCTCTGGCCTGGGAAGATCCCACGTGCCACGGAGTGGCTGGGCCGATGTGTCCAATTACCAAGCTGGAGCTCTGGTGCATGCACCCAGAACTGGTGTTCTGCAACAACAGAGGCATCCCAATGGGAGGCCCACATGGGCCAAAGAACAAAGATGGATGAAAATATTGGACCAATAGAAGTAGCCGCCTGCTCCCTCCCTCAAAAAAGGACAGCCCATGTTGTTTGGAGACTAGCCAGGACCTACTCACATCTCCCACAAAGGCTATTTCTTCTCCAAGCAACATCCTGCACAAAGGAGGAAAAGGCACACATTCTGGGCAGACAGATTTTGCTAAGGCATCACCTTTGTATGGATACAGTCCTCATGCACACAAACCATGCACTGAGGCAAAGGGAACCCTGCTTCTGCCCTCAGAGAGTAATTTGTTCTTGGCTCCTATATCTAACCAGCACTTTGAGCTACCACAATCTCTAATGAAAGCTTATCTCCCTTGACCTCCTTTGTCTGTGACCACCAAATCTCAAGCTTAAACCACAAGCTTAACTCATGTTTCAGTTTCTCAGAACATTGTCCCGCCACCAGCTGGATCCTTAACACCCACTGGAATCAAATGCTGACCTCTGGGGCTTTATGATAAAAGATTCTTCACATCTGACACTTCCGATTTTTCTCAACCCCAACCCTAACTCGGGTTATTGACAGCAATGGCTTGACGCCCATGTGTTCCTGCCCTTTGGTCCATTAGAACCTATCTCTTAAGTGCTTTAGGTGGCTACTCCTATCCTCCTAACAGTTCAAGTCATTGTCTTTCTTAATCTCCTCTATCTCTCTTTCTACTTTGTAATTTAGAAATGCTCTCCTCCTTCCATGTGTACCTCTTTCCCAGGCTTCCTCAGCTTCTGGTGACTTTCACTAACATAAATTTATAAATTAACTAACATGAGTTTTCACTAACATAAATTCAGCTCCTCTGTGCATCTGCCTAGTTTTCAAAGTCAGTGGAGGCATCCTAGGGTTAGAAATAAGGAGTCTCTTGGACTTCCCTGGTGGTCCAGTGGGTAAGGACACCGCCTTGCAGTGCAAGGGGCGCCAGTTTGATCTCTGGCCTGGGAAGATCCCACGTGCCACGGAGTGGCTGGGCCGATGTGTCCAATTACCAAGCTGGAGCTCTGGAGTGCATGCACCCAGAACTGGTGTTCTGCAACAACAGAGGCATCCCCAATGGGAGGCCCACATGGGCCAAAGAACAAAGATGGATGAAAATAGATAAATGAAAGACCAATAGAAGTAGCCCGCCTGCTCCCCTCCCTCCCCACTCCACCCCCCCAATAAACAAATAAATAAATCTTTTAAAAAATTAAAAAAAAAAAAGAAAGAAGGAGTCTCTATCCATATAAGCCCTAATCAACTTACATTAAATTGGCTGAGCCAGTGCTTCCCAGGTGGCTCAGTGGTCAAGAATCTACCTGTCAATGCAGGAGATATAAGAGATTCAGGTTTGATTCCTGGCTCAGGAACATCTCCTGGAGTCGAAAGTGGCAATCCACTCCAGTATTCTTGCCTGGGAAATTCTATGGGCAGAGGAGCCTGGCAGACTACAGTTCATGGAGTCACAAAGAGTTGGACAGGACTGAGTGAGCATGAGAATGTGTGTGCATGCGTGCACACACACACACACACACACAGAGTGACTGACAGTAACATATAGCATGGTGTAACATGATGGTCATATTTCCATAAGTAAACTGAACTGATCATGTCTCTCTTTTCTGAGCAGTTTGCCATTACTGGAACCCTCACAATTATCTCTGGAAAAAAACCAACTAAGCCTCTTGTAAGTATGAGGAGCATCTATTCTCAGCTGGTTGGAGTAAAAGGAAGTTCAGAGTTCATGCTTCAGTCCAAATTTGGGCTCTCCCCTTCTAGAGTAGTGCTCTTTACCCTACAAAATAGTTCTCTAGCATCATATTCTAAGCTTGGAGGAGGTTTACCTCATTTGCTTCAGCAGTAGTAATTTTTGAATATACTATGGATTCTTTGACTTGTTATCTTGGCCCTGAATGGGCCACATGACCATCCTAGCTAGAGCCTAGAAATCCTTTCTAGGATAAGGAGATCATTTTCTAGAGGCAGATGTATGTGGGCTTAGATCCTGTGTTTATCTCCTCCCACATCTTAGAAACAAAGAACTGTCAGACTGTAGCCACTTTCCTGACAAGGGTCAGGAGTGGGGGAGAGAGGAGACACCAGATTAAGTCTTTGATCCTCTGTATAGCAACCTTTTTCTCTCTCACTGCCACACACCCACAATGATGACTTAGGGAGAAGCCACATCCTGACTCAGGAAGACCCACAGCCAGGTTAGCTATGGATGAGAGCACATAAAATGGTGTATGAGGCCAGTATAAGCTCTTGATGCTTGAAGCTAAGAGTTTTAACCTGAGAACCAATGGACAGAGTCTTGAAGAGTTCACAGCAACAGATGGAGTCAGAGTTCTAGACCTGGAATCAAGTCCAACTCTGTTGCTGACATATCTGTGTGCTTGAAAAAGTTCCTTCCTTCTATGGCCTTCAGTTTTCTCATTTAGAAAATGTGGAAGAGAAACATGTGGCTCTCAGAAGTGGTTTACCAAGTACTCTGTATTCACTGAAAAGGGAAAACACACTTGGGATGATCTAATACGATGTGGGTTCCACATGTAGGACCCAATATACTGTGTGGGGGCTCTATTGCCCATTCAGTCTGCTCTTCCTTCAAGGTGTCAGTACTGAAAGCTATACAACTTTAGGGCCAAGAGCTAAGAAGACAGGGCAACCAACCTCTCTAAAGCATACTATCCAACTATCCAACAGGGATGTTAAAACAGAAAACAGCAGACTCCAGGAGCCTGACACAGAGGTTAGCGCATCTTAGAAGAGGAGTTATATCCTGTGGAAACTCTTCTCCTCAAAATGTGGAATATGACCCAAGAGAGGGTGATGGATGTGGTTCTCACAGGCCAGATCTACCTCGAGATGAGTGTTTCAACTTCTTCAGCTAGTTTCTGTCTTTTATCTGAAGCTGCTTCTAGAGTATTTACTAAATGGATTTTCTGCTTGGAGGAGGTTTACCTCATTTGCTTCAGCAGTAGTAATTTGAATATACTATGGATTCTTTGACTTGTTTTCTTGGCCCTGAATGGGCCACATGACCATCCTAGCTAGAGCCTAGAAATCCTTTCTAGGATAAGGAGATCATTTTCTAGAGGCAGATGTATGTGGGCTTAGATCCTGTGTTTATCTCCTCCCACATCTTAGAAACAAAGAACTGTCAGACTGTAGCCACTTTCCTGACAAGGGTCAGGAGTGGGGAGAGGGAGACACCAGATTAAGTCTTTGATCCTCTGTATAGCAACCTTTTTCTCTCTCACTGCCACACACCCACAATGATGACTTAGGGAGAAGCCACATCCTGACTCAGGAAGACCCACAGCCAGGTTAGCTATGGATGAGAGCACATAAAATGGTGTATGAGGCCAGTATAAGCTCTTGATGCTTGAAGCTAAGAGTTTTAACCTGAGAACCAATGGACAGAGTCTTGAAGAGTTCACAGCAACAGATGGAGTCAGAGTTCTAGACCTGGAATCAAGTCCAACTCTGTTGCTGACATATCTGTGTGCTTGAAAAAGTTCCTTCCTTCTATGGCCTTCAGTTTTCTCATTTAGAAAATGTGGAAGAGAAACATGTGGCTCTCAGAAGTGGTTTACCAAGTACTCTGTATTCACTGAAAAGGGAAAACACACTTGGGATGATCTAATACGATGTGGGTTCCACATGTAGGACCCAATATACTGTGTGGGGGCTCTATTGCCCATTCAGTCTGCTCTTCCTTCAAGGTGTCAGTACTGAAAGCTATACAACTTTAGGGCCAAGAGCTAAGAAGACAGGGCAACCAACCTCTCTAAAGCATACTATCCAACTATCCAACAGGGATGTTAAAACAGAAAACAGCAGACTCCAGGAGCCTGACACAGAGGTTAGCGCATCTTAGAAGAGGAGTTATATCCTGTGGAAACTCTTCTCCTCAAAATGTGGAATATGACCCAAGAGAGAGGGTGATGGATGTGGTTCTCACAGGCCAGATCTACCTCGAGATGAGTGTTTCAACTTCTTCAGCTAGTTTCTGTCTTTTATCTGAAGCTGCTTCTTGATGGGAAGAGAGTCATAGATTGGTTCTCCCAGGGGACACCAAAGGCTGGATTCCAGAAACCCTTCAAGCAAAAGAATACTTCTAAAGCTGTTGAGGAAGTCACAGGTGATCCTGGCAGTAGCCTGAGCATCCCTACCTCTGTCTTTGGCGCTGCAACATCAAAGACCCAGACCCCTCCCTAAGGAAGAAATGTTCATACATTTTCTCATTCTACATGAGATCTCAATGTAGAATTTCTCTTCCAGGCCACGAGCAGCCTGATTTCAAGTGCAGTGAGCTCTGTGGCTGCTGGAATCGGCCTCCTCCTCTTCACTAACAGCCTGGTAGCCCTGAGGACTGCCTCTCAGCAGTGTGATCCCGAAAAGGATGATCTCGCCTCATTGCTTTATTCAGAGGACTCTTATTCAGTATATGAAGGCCAGGACAATCTCCTGACCAGTGTTGGTGTAACAGTAAGTGACTTCATATTCAATTTTCTGGCATGTGAAATCTCAGTGTCCCTGTTTTGCATAATATTCTGACTTTTCAGCAGTTTCCATGTCCTTTTTGTTTGAATGCCTTCAAGCAAATGGGGAAAAAATGTTTGAAAGTGGCTTGTCAGCAGACTACATAATATGGGAGATGCATTGTGCAAAGTCAAAAAGAGGAATCAAGAAGGGTTGTGTGAAACTGATCCCTTTGGTAATCTTTCTTAAATAAAAAATACTCCACTCAATAGCTTTAACTCCAAGGTGCCCCTTTGTTGGATACGCATCCCTTCTTAATCCAGACAGAAATATTTCCTTTTTACTGGAATTTGACTTGATTTGGGATTAATGCATCCTATATTAGGTTAGTATATCACTTGAGTCTTAAGCCCAAACAAATAATTACTAGACTTTGGTCCAGCAGGGCTACAGAGAATGAGAGATGGCCCACCAAGGGATTTGACTTTTAGCAAAAATGCCAACATCCTTGGTGCAGCATTTCCTTGCCACTTTTTACCTGTACTTGAAAGTTGCCACCCATTAATGATGGCCATCTTGGCTTAGTCATTCCTCTATATATAGGCTCATAGTTTTAAGACCCTGAACTTTGGCCCTTTGAGGAGAAATATTCATTTCTTTGTGACTCCTCCTTGTCTGAGCTGGGGAGACAAAGGCAACATCTTTTATTCTCTTGGATCTATCTGTCTCTTGAATTTCAGAGAATATGTAAATGTTTCTGAACTCAGAGCATTCTCTGAGGTTGCCCATGGGACCCAGAGGTTGCCAAAGCAACCACTTTGATCCAGAAGCTTGATGAAATGGAAGAGCACAGAAGACTCATCTGTTTAGTAATCAGCTTGAGGAAGCCCAGCACATAGTACAACCCTGGTGCAGGGCAGAGGTCAGGCAAAGCAATGAAGATGGAATAGGCTTTCTCCCCATTGGGGTTCAGCTCAATTCAGTCACTCAGTCGTGTCTGACTCTTTGCAACTCCATGGACTACAGCACGCCAGGCCCTCTGTCCTCAACAGGTACTCAGAGTTTAATTTAGTGAAAGTTCATCTCAAACTGCCTCCCACTATATCAAGCTGCCTCCCACTATCAGATAACTAGAGCCAAGGAGAACTTCCTTCAACATCAGAGAAGCTGCAGCTCAGCAGACTGAGCAGACTTCAAAGATCCACTAACCTGGGGAAAATAACAGATTTAAAAATTAAAAATACATATCGAAAGATGGAAGAAGCAAAGATGGGAGGAAGATCATATTACATCTTGGAAATTAAGAAGTTTATTAAAGCCAGAGAGCAGATAGAAATGAGCAGAGACCAGAAAACCATGGAGGCCAGGATAGGAACATAGGTATTAGAGGTTGGGTTCATGGAATTTTAATGTCCGTGATGGGATTTAACATTCTTCAGGCCCACTAGTATACAGGAAGTTCACACTGAGTGCCCTGTAAAAGTGTTAGGAGCTGAGACTAAATGTTTAGCCTATTTATGAAATAAGACAAGGAAAAAATTCTGTCATGTATCTCATGAGGCTTCAAGAAACTTAGAAAACTTTTATAGATGAAAACATCTCAGCAAACTCCTAAGTTACTATCAGAATCAAACCTAAAACTACCATCAACAATGGTTCAATTACGAAGTCACATCCAACTCTTTGCAGTCTCATGGACTGCAGTACCCCAGGTCCTCTGTCCTCCACTAACTCCTAGAGCTTGCTCAAATTCATGTCCACCGAGTTAGTGATGCTATATAACTATCTCATTCTCTGCCACCTCCTTCTCCTTTTCTCTTGAATATTTCCTAGCATCAGGGTCTTTTCTAATGAGTTTGCTCTCTGCTTAAGGTGGCCAAAGTCTTGGAGATTCAGCTTAACCAACAGTCCTTCCAATGAATATTCAGGCTTAACTTCCTTTAGGATTGACTGGTTTTATCTCTTTGTAGTCTAAAAGAATCTCAAGAGCTTTCTCCTTCAACAGAGATGTCCATAAATCCAAAGTATGAGTCATCTGCGTATCAAAGAAACCTCCAACCACCACCATGCATGCACTGAAGTTATCTAAGAATGAAAATATTTTGAAAAACGTCAGGAAAAAATGAGGAATAGCAGAAAATGGAACAAACATGTAATTTAGTTGCCCTAGAGCTGGAAATTACATAGTAATTTGAAAAAATGCTATAATGATACTATATTTTAAATGATTAAAGATATTAAAAATTTAGTTGAAACCAAATGAAAGAACATGACAATTAGAAGAAGGAACAAGTGTATCTGAAAAAAGTCAAATAGTATGATTAGAAATGAAAATTATAATATTTGAAATGAACAGCACAGCATCAGTTAAGTAGCATATACAACATACAAGTCTGATTAAGCCACATAGAACATCATCACTAAGAAAAAAAATTGGAAACTACAAAGGAAATATTAAAAGACATGGAGGTCACAGTGAAGGGAAAAGGCTCAACACATGTCTAATATGAGCTGCAGTGGGACAGCGGGGTAGAGAGGGATAATGCAAGAGAATTAACCAAAATTTTTGCAGACTGAAGGAATGCACTGAGATTGTTGAAGGGTAAATAAAAACTAACCCACACCTTGAAACAGCATGACAAACAGAAGTACTAAAGAAAAACAGAAAATAATAGGAAGAACTAGAGATAAATGATTACTCTTATTTCTGAATGTGGAATACCAAGGTCATGCATGGAACCCTTGTTAGTTATTTTCCTTCTTTGGTTAAGATATCCAAAAGAAAAGGCAGAAAAAAGGATGGAATGATTTTCACCATCCCTAACTTGCTCCACTGCTGGAGTCTTGACTCCCAGTCTTCTCTCCTGCACAAGAACTATGGCACCAACCATTTCTGTGCTGATTTACAGGGTCTCCTGGTGGTGATGCTTACCTTCACGGTGCTGGAGCTCTTGCTAGCTGCATATACTTCTCTCTTTTGGTGGAAAAAGCTCTACTCTAACATACCTGGATTCATCATGTTATAAATAAGAAGAACTGGAAGATGGCAGTTGACATAAGTACAAGACCATGTATGAAACAGATAAGTAATAAGAACCTACTATATAACTAGGGAACTCTGCTCAGTGTTCTATGGTGAATATATGTATAGGTGATTCACTTTGCTGTACAGCAGAAACTAACATAACATTGTAAAGCAACTGTACTCCTATTAAGAAAAAAATAAAAAGAAGAGAGAATGTGCATTCATGAGCTAGCAGGAACCGGCTGAATCATATGGCTTTGTAGACCCCATTTCTGTAGTGTATTCATACTCATACTGCTTAAATTTTCACCATCAGCGATTTCAAGAACATTTTAATTAAAAATGTTTTAAAAATGTGGCTCTATTTCTGTCAATTAAATATGGCTTACTCTTCTGTCTCATTTAATGCTCTTATTCTTAAAATATCTGAACTCAAAGATCATAATTAATCACAAAGCTCTCTCCCATATAAGTTCTAGACCATACAAGAAATTAGAGAAATATAATCAACCTTGCTACTGCACTGGAGTGAACAACATGAACTACCCAATAAGGAGGTTCCTAATGTTCTCCCCTGATCTAAGCCTCAGGTCTTATCCTAGAGGGGAATGTGTAACAGAAATACATAGCATGTTTTCCAGATGACATTTACAAAAATGTCACAAAAGTAATACACATAATACCCTGCAAAGAAAACTATCCAAATCAAACAGTAAAAGAGACAAATAAAAATTGTGGTGTATTCTAACAACAGATGGATTTCCCTGGTGGTTCAGACAGTAAAGAATCTGCCTGTCATGCAGGAGACATGGGTTCCATCCCTAGATTGGGAAGATCCCCTGGATAAGGGAATGGCTACCCACTCTAGTATTCTTGCCTGGAGCGTCCCATGGACAGAGGAGCCTGGTGGGTTGTGGTACCTGGGGTAGCAAAGAGACAGGCATGTCTGAGTGACTAACACACACACACAAACACGGAGTATGATACACCAAAGCAAGTGAACAAACAACAATTAGATGCCATACAGATGAATCCCAAAATGTATGATTCCATGTATATAGTTTGAACACAAGGAAGACTAATTTATAGTGTCAGGATAGTGACTACCTTTGTGGTGGATAATTGGAAAAGGACCCAGAGAGCCTATAGTTTCCTGGAGACATTATTTTTTTAATATAACGATAAAAGCCTACTATATAACTAGGGAACTCTGCTCAGTGTTCTATGGTGAATATATGTATAGGTGATTCACTTTGCTGTACAGCAGAAACTAACATAACATTGTAAAGCAACTGTACTCCTATTAAGAAAAAAATAAAAAGAAGAGAGAATGTGCATTCATGAGCTAGCAGGAACCGGCTGAATCATATGGCTTTGTAGACCCCATTTCTGTAGTGTATTCATACTCATACTGCTTAAATTTTCACCATCAGCGATTTCAAGAACATTTTAATTAAAAATGTTTTAAAAATGTGGCTCTATTTCTGTCAATTAAATATGGCTTACTCTTCTGTCTCATTTAATGCTCTTATTCTTAAAATATCTGAACTCAAAGATCATAATTAATCACAAAGCTCTCTCCCATATAAGTTCTAGACCATACAAGAAATTAGAGAAATATAATCAACCTTGCTACTGCACTGGAGTGAACAACATGAACTACCCAATAAGGAGGTTCCTAATGTTCTCCCTGATCTAAGCCTCAGGTCTTATCCTAGAGGGGAATGTGTAACAGAAATACATAGCATGTTTTCCAGATGACATTTACAAAAATGTCACAAAAGTAATACACATAATACCCTGCAAAGAAAACTATCCAAATCAAACAGTAAAAGAGACAAATAAAAATTGTGGTGTATTCTAACAACAGATGGATTTCCCTGGTGGTTCAGACAGTAAAGAATCTGCCTGTCATGCAGGAGACATGGGTTCCATCCCTAGATTGGGAAGATCCCCTGGATAAGGGAATGGCTACCCACTCTAGTATTCTTGCCTGGAGCGTCCCATGGACAGAGGAGCCTGGTGGGTTGTGGTACCTGGGGTAGCAAAGAGACAGGCATGTCTGAGTGACTAACACACACACACAAACACGGAGTATGATACACCAAAGCAAGTGAACAAACAACAATTAGATGCCATACAGATGAATCCCAAAATGTATGATTCCATGTATATAGTTTGAACACAAGGAAGACTAATTTATAGTGTCAGGATAGTGACTACCTTTGTGGTGGATAATTGGAAAAGGACCCAGAGAGCCTATAGTTTCCTGGAGACATTATTTTTCTTGATCTGGAAGCTAGTGCTCTGCCTATATGACTTGTGTGCTCTTGTTCCTATGTAACAATTGAATAAAACCATTTTTCCAAAAGGTACTTTTGAGCTCTTGTGTCTGTTTAGTTAATGAGCCAACTCTCACCTTTTCTCCTTGGTCAGATTCCTTAAGAAAGTCATCTTGCAAAAACCTTGAAGTCTTCCTTGACTCTTTTATTTCTTCCACATCACCATATTTAATCTGTCATTACAACCTGCTAGTCTCTGCTTCAAAATATCTGGAGTCTGGTTGCTTCTCACCATTTCATGAGTCCTCCTCATCCTCCACGGACATTATCACAGTGATAAGCCAAGTGGGCATCCATACCACATAGTCTATTCTCCACACAGCAGATGGTGGGACTGCTTTAAAATCTATATTCAATCATGTCACTCCTCTGTTCAAATCCATTCCATTTCATTAAAAACAAAAGCCAGCATCCTTAAACACCCTCACAGGATCTGAATTTGCATTTCTCGTCTAACCTCTCTCTCTGATGACTCTCTTCCTTGGTCTCTCTACTTCAGACATGAGCCCTTGCTGTCACATGGTATATTCTATTTCCAGGAACTGTACACTTGCAGGCCCCTCTATTTGGAATGCTTTTCTTATAGTTATTTCCATTTCCTTCTTTCAAGTCTCTCTTCAAATCTCTCAACCTCAACGAAATGTCCTCCCACCAACCTACATGAAATGATAACCCTCTTTCCCCCTTCATTTTGCTTACTTTTTCTCCATAGCACTTAACCACCAGCTGGCCTACTATGCATTTCGTTTGTTTGTGAATTGTATGTCTATCTCCACCAGTTTGTTATAGTTACATTAGAGCACTCACTTCACATTCCCTACTCGAGAGTCTTCAAGTGGGGGGGGGGGAGGGGGTGTATGTGTGTGTATTTGTGTGTGTGTGTGTGTGTGTGTATAAATATTTTACACTGGGGCTGGAGAAGTGTTGAGATTTCTCTTTACCCAATAAACCAAGGAATGCAGTAAAATTGTGGTCTATTTCTTATTTATTTACTTTCTGCTGTTAATAGCAATTTTTAAAAGAATATCTGGAATAGCATTGCTTGGAAGGACATTTCACCTTTAATTTCTAATTCTCATCTAACCCCTCACTCCTGGTCTGGTTGTCTTTAAAAATTAGTGTGACCATCCACTCAGACCCGGGTTCAATCCCTGGATTGGGAAGATCCCCTGGATAGGCAAATGGCAACCCACTTGAGTATTGTTACCTGGAAAATCCCATGGACAAAGGAGCCTGGTGAGCGACAATCATGGGATCACAAGAGTCAGACAGGACTTACTGATTAAAGCATCCACTCAGTTTCTACTGTCAGAAATTTGGGAGTCTCTATTGGCTCCTTACTTACTGAGTCATAACCACATTCAGTTTGGGAAATCAGTTAGCATGGATCACTAGCAGGAAGGTCTAATAAACTCATGGCTAGAAAAGGAGTGAATGATTTCAAGTAAGCCCAAGGAGACACTGCAGATATTTATCATATATATTAGAAGTCCAAGTTTTCACTTCTGGTTTTTTTTAAATACATCTTTTCCCAAAACCTAACTCAAAATTAGTGGTTGAGTCACACATACTCAGATCCTTATCACAAGCTCTCTGATTGTTCTTCTGATTTTAGCCCACTCCAGTGGCAGTCTCCTTGCTAGTCAAATGAAGTAAACAGCCATGTTGAGGAGGCAAGGAGCTAAAGGCATCCTCTAACCTCCAGTCCTGGGAGATGCTACAATATACAGAACAATGTTCTATAGTGAAAAAAGCCCAGCCCCAAATGCCAGTAAGGCTGAGGTTGTTGAGAAAGCCTGCTATCCATGGTTGCCACAAACTAGGAAATACTCAAGACAATATTTGCACACTTGAAGGGGTTTTGTAAAACTATTTACTTTATGATTTGATTGTTAAGCTCGTAACATATATAGGAATATAAAGGAGTCACATGAAAAGAAAAATTCCATAAGGAATTTTATGTTGTTTTAATTGTATTTGCATAGTCTTAACAAGGAAGATTTCAACTTGACTTCATTTTACTAGTCTTTGTGAAAACTAAAATATGCTCTATGAAAGTAGCAGTTACATCTGATCCTATACCTTTAGACATTGATTACTTTATACCCTGGGCCTGCACCTTTCTATAAATGTGTTTCAACAATGAGACAATTAATCAGCTACAAGTGGGACACTCCTTTTAAAAGAGGGTGACAGCGTGGTTGATGCTGATTTTGGAGACAAACAAGCTGAATTTGACTCCTCCCCTGTCCCTCAGTATGTGAGACATACTGACCTTGGACAGCTGACCCTTTCCGTACCTCATTTTCAGTATTGTAGAGATGGTAAAAGAATCCATGTGAATGCGTATTGAAACAAAATACCTTCCACAGTGCCAGGAACATAGTGGATACTCCATCATTTGTTTTCATAGTTTGTAGGCACTGGGATTTGCTTCTACAACACCTATTTATTGTGTGTTTACCATCAGTTTATAAACAAATAGACAAGAAGGCATGTCTTCTGGATAAATGGATTCTTCACCAGGAAGGCAGATGAACACGTTCTAGAATTCCAGGACTCTGTGACTCAATGAGTGTTAATTCTGTGGTTCTAGTGCTGAGTAATCGCCAAGGGCTCATTGCAGAGGACTTCATGTGAGACTGATGGCAGACCGTGATTTGGGCTGCAATGTTTTCTCATCCATTTATTAAAATAGAGTTTTGCCATTGAATAATGGAATCATCATCTGAGGTCAAAAGATCCACCCACGTCGTCACTATACGACCAGAAGAAACTGTATTGACTGTGTTTCCCTATGGACCTCACAGCACTCTGCTAGAATTCCTGAAAGGGGAGCCCAGAGTCTTGGGGGTAAGTCCTCTCCCATTCATGGTCTTTCTGGAAAGGAGAATAGAAGTTATTTCTCCAAGTTATGTTTTCAGAGATGCTTTTCAGGAAAAAAGTTTATCCTCCCCCATTTTCCTTCACCTTTTATCTAAAATGTATCCTTCTTTCTTATACTCTTTTTACTAATTTATTTTTTTTTTGACCAATTCTATTGGTCTTTCATTTATCTGTTTTCATCCATATTTGTTCTTTGGCCTGTGTGGGCCTCCTGTCACGGTGGCCTCTGTTGCTGCAGAGCACTGGATCTGGGCGCATGTGCTCCAGAGCTCTGGCTCGGTCGTTGGACAGATCCATCCAGCCACTCCATGGCATGTGGGATCCTCCCATGGCAGGGATCAAACTGGTGCCCCCTGCACTGCCAGGCTGTGTCCTTACTCACTGGACCACCAGGGAAGCCCCTTATACTCTTTTAAAAAAGATTATTTATTCTGTCATTTATTCATTCATTTATTATTATTTGGCTGCCTTGGGTCTTAGTTGTGGCATGTGAGATATTTCATTGCAACACACAGACTCTTTAGCTGTGTCTCCTGGGCTCAGCAGTTATGGCGTGTGAACTAAGCTACTGCTCACCTTCAGTTCAGTTCAGTTCAGTTGCTCAGTTGTGTCCAACTCTGTGACCCCATGAACTGCAGCACACCAAGGATTCCCTGTCCATCACCATCTCCCAGCGCTTGCACAAACTCATATCCATTGATCCAGTGATGCCATTCAATCATCTGGTCCTCTACTGTTCCCCTCTTTTCTTCTGCGTTCTATCTTTCCCAGCATCAAGTTCTTCTCCAATGACTTGGCTCTTTCTTTGTATCAGGTGACTAAAGTATTGGAACTTCAGTTTCAGCACCAGTCCTTCCAATGAATATTCAGGTTTGATTTCATTAAGGATTGGACTGATTTGATCTCCTTGCAGTCCAAGGGACTCTCAAGAGTCTTATTTGAATAATGGAATCATCATCTGAGGTCAAAAGATCCACCCACGGTCACTATCGACCAGAAGAAACTGTATTGACTGTGTTTCCTATGGACCTCACAGCACTCTGCTAGAATTCCTGAAAGGGGCCCAGAGTCTTGGGGGTAAGTCCTCTCCCATTCATGGTCTTTCTGGAAAGGAGAATAGAAGTTATTTCTCCAAGTTATGTTTTCAGAGATGCTTTTCAGGAAAAAAGTTTATCCTCCCCCATTTTCCTTCACCTTTTATCTAAAATGTATCCTTCTTTCTTATACTCTTTTTACTAATTTATTTTTTTTTTGACCAATTCTATTGGTCTTTCATTTATCTGTTTTCATCCATATTTGTTCTTTGGCCTGTGTGGGCCTCCTGTCACGGTGGCCTCTGTTGCTGCAGAGCACTGGATCTGGGCGCATGTGCTCCAGAGCTCTGGCTCGGTCGTTGGACAGATCCATCCAGCCACTCCATGGCATGTGGGATCCTCCCATGGCAGGGATCAAACTGGTGCCCCCTGCACTGCCAGGCTGTGTCCTTACTCACTGGACCACCAGGGAAGCCCCTTATACTCTTTTAAAAGATTATTTATTCTGTCATTTATTCATTCATTTATTATTATTTGGCTGCCTTGGGTCTTAGTTGTGGCATGTGAGATATTTCATTGCAACACACAGACTCTTTAGCTGTGTCTCCTGGGCTCAGCAGTTATGGCGTGTGAACTAAGCTACTGCTCACCTTCAGTTCAGTTCAGTTCAGTTGCTCAGTTGTGTCCAACTCTGTGACCCCATGAACTGCAGCACACCAAGGATTCCCTGTCCATCACCATCTCCCAGCGCTTGCACAAACTCATATCCATTGATCCAGTGATGCCATTCAATCATCTGGTCCTCTACTGTTCCCCTCTTTTCTTCTGCGTTCTATCTTTCCCAGCATCAAGTTCTTCTCCAATGACTTGGCTCTTTCTTTGTATCAGGTGACTAAAGTATTGGAACTTCAGTTTCAGCACCAGTCCTTCCAATGAATATTCAGGTTTGATTTCATTAAGGATTGGACTGATTTGATCTCCTTGCAGTCCAAGGGACTCTCAAGAGTCTTATTTAACACCACAGTTCAAAGGTATCAATTCTTTTGTGTTCAGTCTTTTTTATGGTACAACACTCACATCCATCATAACTACTGGAAAAACCATAGGTTTGACTATGTGGACCTTTTTCAGCAAAGTGATGCCTCTGGTTTTTAATACACTGTCTAGGTTTGTCATAGTTTTTCTTCCAAGGAGCAAACACCTTTTAATTCCATGGCCACAGTCACCATCCACAGTGATTTTGGAGTCCAAGAAAATAGTCTGTCACTGTTTCCACTGTTTGCCCATGTATCTGCCATGAAGCGATTGGGGCAGATGCTATGATCTTAGTTGTTTGAATGTTGGGGTTTAGGCCAGCTTTTTCACTCTCCTCTTTCACCATCATGAAAAGGTTCTTTAGTTCCTCTTTGCTTTCTGTGAAGGATAGTGTCAACTGCATACCTGAGGTTATTGATATTTCTCCTGGCAATTTTGATTCTAGCTGTGCTTCATCCAGACTGGCATTTTGCATGATGTATTCTGTACATAAGCTAAATAATGAGGGTGACAATATATGGCTTTAATGTACTCCTTTCCCAGTTTGGAACCAGTACATTGTTCCATGTCTAGCTCTAACTGTTGCTTCTTGACCTGCATACAGGTTTCTCAGGAGGCAGGTAAGATGGTCTGGTATTTGCATCTCTTTAAGAATTTTCCACAATTTGTTGAAATCCACACAGTCAAAGGCTTTGCATAGTCAATGAAGCAGACATAGATGTTTGTCTGGAATTCTCTTGCTTTTTCTATGATCCAAGAGATGTTGGCAATTTGATCTCTGGTTCCTCTGCCTTTTCCAAATCCAGCTTCTACATCTGAAAGGTTTTGTTTCATGTATTGTTGAAGCCTAGCATGTGGGATCTTAATTCCTTGAGCAAGGACTGAACCTGCATCCTCTGCATTTCAAAGCAGATTCCAAGCTTCCCTGTCCTTCACGATCTCCTGGAGCCCACTTCTCTAGGTTGTCACAAAAATCTCCTTACAATTTGACCAAAAAGAAAAACAACGTTCTGTTTAGAAACACACAAGGTTTGCCTTGGGTCTCAGAAATGCTTCCGAGGGCTTATTTACCTCTGAGAAATAGAATATTAAACCATAATGAATAAGACCACTCACCCTGAGGAAATCCCCAGGCTGTTTCAGGAGGAGTTAGTGCTCAGCTTTGAATCCTAGCTAGGGGGGTAGGCGGAAACCAGTGTAATTTTTCTAATAATCTTATTAAAGACGCAACATCTGGGTGTGGTGGGACTCACCCTTGGAGCTGAAAGTCGTTAGAGGTGAAATTAAACATCGCCTTTGTGTTGTTACAGGAACTGGAATTCTTTGAAAACCACCGTCAAAGCTCTATAGTGAGCCGTAATGTTGACACCCACACCCCCACACACAGTTTGTCATAAATGAAATAGGGCAAAATTGTATGCACAGCCCCCATCCTTAGTACAAGAATAAGGTCACTAATTATGACCTTAAGGTCAGGGGATAAGAATAAAGGATTTGCACAAAGACTGAGATAAGTGTAATGACGACAGGCATGGGCCTCCTGAAAATCTGAGTGGTCATAAATGGGAGAGGAAGGTGTTCAGAGGGAGGGTGGCGTGATATCTGACCAGAGGATGCCTAAGGGACTGGGGAGAATCCACAGTGACTGAGGCACGTGTGACCTCATGTAGCTATTTCTCTCCTTACAGGCTGTCCAGGTCCTGCTTGGCTTGATCACTGTTGGCATCGGAGCTATATTTGCGTTTAATTACCTCAGTTTTGCCCAAAGATTTCCCCTTGTTTTCTTGACAGGATATCCATTCTGGGGAGCATTTTTTGTGAGTACTGCCAGGAGCTTTTGAGGAATTAAGAAAAACTGGTTTGAATTGACTCAAGTCCTGAGATAATGAATCCTCTTAATGTGGTTCCCAAGGAGCCCAGATAGCCAGTCTCTTTTGTGGCAAAAAAAAAAGTGGCTCCATTTGGTCACTGCAACACCACCATCATCACATTGATGATTGCGCTTAGTCGTACAGTGTTTAAAAGTTTCCAAAGCCCTTGTGTGTACAGGATGCTATTTGCTTCTTACTACCAGACTGGGAGATTAGATGGGCATATAGCCTACTTTTTGCCTTTGGAGTTAAGAAAACAGAGGTTGGGAGTCGGTAGTAATTTAAACATACCTGGCTATCACTCAAAATTACAACCTCTCAAAGTTTAAGGAGAATTTTAATGGATTACTATGGTTCCACCAACCTCATTATGCCCAGAGACACTTTTATGAATGTCATTCATCCAGTTAATAATAGAATTGCAAATATAAGTCTTAGTACAGAGCTATTTCCATCCAAACCCCAGACTTGGTTCCTAATCTTGTGCCATAATGTTTAAGAGTCACTAGAGTTTCCCCCATTAAAACCTACAGTGCCAAAAGGGCAAGAAGGTTGCTGTTAGAGTTATTACATTCTCAAAACTTAGGGTCATGCTTGGTGCATACTCGGCATGAATGAATGAATCATTCAGTGAACAAATGGATGAAATAATGAGGTGAAACTGTTGTCTCTATTAAAACCCTGTTCTCTTCTGATAAATACAACCATTCCCTGCCATTTCTGCAATCTGCATTTCAAAAACAACTAGTGGTGTTTTCATTTTCCAAATGTCAATAACATAATATTGAATACGATTTTCAAAGCACAATAATAAACAGACCAACTCCTCACATCCTCACTTTACAATAGGATGTTCCCAGTATGATTATGGGCAATTTGTATGCGTGAATTATAATGAGGTTCTGGCACACTGCTTTTTAAAACTTTACTCTTCATTGAAAAGATATTTACTGAGTACCCATACTACAATTGCAGAAGTGCTCAGAGTGCTGGTAATATACAAAGCCCTCTCTAAGAGAAGTGATGAACTTCTCTTAGAAATAGACAGGATTTGGCATCTAATAGGGGAGCTATAAACAAAAAAGTAAAAATAACTTCGCAGGTACATTATTATACTTGTGCTAAGCACACTGAGGAGTTCCAGGTGTCAATGTGAAGATTAATAGAAGACTCGTCCATCCTGAGAGTCAGGTAAGCACTTTGCACAAAGGTGTTCACTGGGTGCAGTGGAAAGAAAGCTCCCTCTTTCAACAGCAAAGCATGAGCTGAGGGCTTGAGGTGGGAAAGAGCAACAGAAGGATGGCCAATGAGTCTATTGCAGTGGTACAAAACCAGGCCCAAAATGTAGGCTGGAACCAGGTCATGAAAGTCCTTGTGGTCATAAAAAGAAGGTGAAAACTTTAATATCAGAGAAGGGTTAGTAACATTTGAAGACTTGTTATCTCTAAAATATTGTGTTCTCGGAGTAGGTAATGAACCCAATGATGATAACAGCAAATCTGAGAGAATCAGTTGTGGGGGAGGAGGTGCTGTCAGATTTGGAAATGGTTCCTTGAGCTAACTGGGCAGCAAAAAAATAAAATGGACAGTTTTGAGAGTGACTTGGAAGTGGAACTAACCTGATGGTGACCCAAGGTGGGAAGTGAAGTGGAATTTTGGGGGTATTGAAGGTAATCTTCTGATCCCTAAATGTCATCTCATGGTAAGTGGAAAACCACTTCCCATTGGAGAGGTTCTTGTCACCGGAATACTAAAAAAGTGTAGGACTCCACCTTTGGTGACAGGGCTCTCATTTTTCTTGTCTGGTACTAGAGTCTTTGGGCTTACCAGGTGGCTCAGTGGTGAAGACTCTACCTGCAATGCAGGAGATGCCAGTTCAATCCCTGGGTTGGGAAGATCCCCCAGAGAAGGACATGACAACCTATCCAATACACTTTCCTGGAAAACCTCACGATGAGAGGACCCTGGTGGTCCATGAGTTCACAAAGAGTCGGACATGACTTAGCGACTAAATTGCAACAACTAGACTTTTCATGCTCTATGTAAATAAAAAGATGAGGTAGCACTAGATTCCAGGCTCCGTATCTGCTCAGAGCAGACAGAGTTCACCCTTCCCTCTTCCAGGCCCAGGGTCCAAGACTATCTTTCTTTTGGAGCCCAGCTGAGGATATCTTTTGGACCTTAAAGCAGGGCCTGCATCACCCACCTGACCCTGGCAAAGATCCCTTGTTCAGAGTTTGGCCAGCACAGGATTTATTCTTACGTCCATGCTCACTCTCCTTTCCTGACAGAAATGACTAGATACAAATTGATCTGGGAGGTTCACAGACATGTACGTTATAATATCCTCTCCAAAGGAAATTCTATGGTAGGGCAGTCAAACATATCACCTGTTAACTTTTATCTCTTTTTTTCTCACAGTTTATTATTGCAGGATACCTCACGGGAAATAACAATAATGAAAGGTGTCTGGTAAGTTACTTTGTGGCTTCTTTGCGATTTAAAATCGTCTACTTCCTTTAGATCATCATTGTGTAGAAAGTCTTGAGTCATAAAGGATCTTCCAGGGAAATCTTTGCTGCTCGGGTCTGCAGTTCAGGTCACTACTATTTGTCAGGATCATCCTGAGCTCTACATCCTTTCATTCATTGCCATTTCCTTGGTCAAATAAACTAAGGAGTTGCTTATTTAAAACCATTCCATAATGGTCTAACTCAATGGTTCTTAATTAGGAGTAATTTTGTGCTTTCCCCAGCTCTGCCCCCATGAATATTTGACAAAGCTTGAAAACACTGGTTTCTTTCTTTCTTTTTTTTTTTTTTTTTTGTGTGACCGGGGAGGGGCTGCCAAGTGCAGCATGCAGGATCTTAATTCCCGTCCAGGGATGGAACCCAGGTTCCCTGCAGTAGAAGTGCAGAGGCTTAACCACTGGACTTCCAGGGAAATCCCAAGCTGATGGTGGGGTGAGGGATCATGTTGTCATCTAGTGGATAGAGATTAAGGATGCTTCTAAACATTTCAAAATATGTAGGACTGTAAAAAAAAATATGGCTCTTAATTTTTTTTAAAAAAGATTTATTTATTTATTTTGGGGCTGGGGGGTGGGGAGGGAGGGGAGCAGGCTGGCTACTTCTTTTGGTCTTTCATTTGTCTATTTTTCATCCATCTTTGTTCTTTGGCCCATGTGGGCCTCCCATTGCGGTGGCCTCTGTTGTCATAGGGCACCGGCTCTGGGTGTATGTGCTCCAGAGCTCCAGCTCGGTAATTGGACACATGAGCCCAGCCGCTCCGTGGCATGTGGGATTTTCCCAGGCCAGGGCTCGAACTGGCGCCCCTTGCGCTGCAAGGCGGTGTCCTTACCCACTGCACCACCAGGGAAGCCCGGCTCTAAATATTTATTGTGTCTAGGTTGATAAACCCTACTCTAACCAAAATCAATCCCAGGATCCCAGTAGTAACACTCCCTACCCCAACAGTGGGCTCCACAGGTGGCACAGGAACAAAGAATCCACCTGCCAATGCAGAAAATGCAGGAGATGCAAGTTCATTCCCTCGGTCAGGAAGATCCCCTATGGAGGGGAAAATGGCAACCTACTCCAGTAGTCTTGCCTGGGAAATCCCATGGACAGAGGAGCCTGGCAGGCTACAGTCCACAGGGTCACAAAGAGTCAAACATAATTGAATGACTGAGCACACACACATACACACACACCAACCAACAGAGCCTTTTCTTTGGGGTCTGCTCAAGGTCTGAAGGAAAGAGTCTGGCATTGATGCTGAATCATTCTAGGACTGAATCAAGGCTACCACTCATTGCCATGTCAAATTTGAAGGATTATTTTGAAGATTTAATAGGATATCACTTATAAGACGAAATGATACTTAAAAGTGCGTACTCCCTTCTAATCAGTCTGATATTTTTAAGGCCCTGGAGAGGCAGACCTTCTTCCAAAGCCATTTTAAGTCTTTTTAATGGCCCTCTGCTGATATCCTCTAGGACAGCTACCAACCACAAGGGAGTGCTGGTGGGGAGGCGGGTTGAAAGTCCCCTTCTCTATCTATGGAAAATAAATACAGACCATGCAGATGAAGGCCCTGGTGTCACTCTTCTGCATTAACTTCCTTTTGGAGCTAAGGGATATACCAAGGAAAAGGTGGACCTACCCACAACTCACTGAGAGCGTGCAGATGCAGGGAGACAGTTTTGTCATGCGGAGAGCAGTGCCAAACTGGGCATCCAAGATCTGGCTCCATCAGAGCTCTTCTGAATTCAAGATCACAGAATCCCTGAATCCCCTTGTCTGTAATGTGGGGATAACAAGAGATTCACCTGCCTCATACAATGGTCACGAGGATGAGATGAGACGAAGGCTAGGCACCCTCTTTGTAAACTGTAAAACTCAAATACACCTGAGGGATTGTTGAGTTGGACGTAAGTCCAGGAGATGTCCTCTGGGAGCCAAATCAAGCACTGAAAGGACCAAAAGATGGAGGGCCGAATGAGGTGGCATATCTGTGTGCCCCTGGATATTTTCTGCCAAAATCCCTCATGGGCAGAAAAGATCTGTATTTGGGGTAAACATGAAAGTCATAGGTGTTCTTCCAAGTTCTGCCACAGAAAGGCACAAGGTGCTCCTGGATAGGACCGGCTGTGTAAATGTATAAATGTATACTTCTCACCACAAGGAGGAAAATGGCAACCTACTCCAGTAGTCTTGCCTGGGAAATCCCATGGACAGAGGAGCCTGGCAGGCTACAGTCCACAGGGTCACAAAGAGTCAAACATAATTGAATGACTGAGCACACACAAACACACACCAACCAACAGAGCCTTTTCTTTGGGGTCTGCTCAAGGTCTGAAGGAAAGAGTCTGGCATTGATGCTGAATCATTCTAGGACTGAATCAAGGCTACCACTCATTGCCATGTCAAATTTGAAGGATTATTTTGAAGATTTAATAGGATATCACTTATAAGACGAAATGATACTTAAAAGTGCGTACTCCCTTCTAATCAGTCTGATATTTTTAAGGCCCTGGAGAGGCAGACCTTCTTCCAAAGCCATTTTAAGTCTTTTTAATGGCCCTCTGCTGATATCCTCTAGGACAGCTACCAACCACAAGGGAGTGCTGGTGGGGAGGCGGGTTGAAAGTCCCCTTCTCTATCTATGGAAAATAAATACAGACCATGCAGATGAAGGCCCTGGTGTCACTCTTCTGCATTAACTTCCTTTTGGAGCTAAGGGATATACCAAGGAAAAGGTGGACCTACCCACAACTCACTGAGAGCGTGCAGATGCAGGGAGACAGTTTTGTCATGCGGAGAGCAGTGCCAAACTGGGCATCCAAGATCTGGCTCCATCAGAGCTCTTCTGAATTCAAGATCACAGAATCCCTGAATCCCCTTGTCTGTAATGTGGGGATAACAAGAGATTCACCTGCCTCATACAATGGTCACGAGGATGAGATGAGACGAAGGCTAGGCACCCTCTTTGTAAACTGTAAAACTCAAATACACCTGAGGGATTGTTGAGTTGGACGTAAGTCCAGGAGATGTCCTCTGGGAGCCAAATCAAGCACTGAAAGGACCAAAAGATGGAGGGCCGAATGAGGTGGCATATCTGTGTGCCCCTGGATATTTTCTGCCAAAATCCCTCATGGGCAGAAAAGATCTGTATTTGGGGTAAACATGAAAGTCATAGGTGTTCTTCCAAGTTCTGCCACAGAAAGGCACAAGGTGCTCCTGGATAGGACCGGCTGTGTAAATGTATAAATGTATACTTCTCACCACAACAGGAATAACACAATCAAGGATAGTAATCCTCCATGGATTGAGATTTTTTCCTGTTTTTCCTTTAAAAGAGCAACATGAGGGCTTCCCTGGTGGTCCAGTGGGTAAGGACACTGCCTTGCAGTGCAAGGGGCGCTGGTTCGATCCCTGGCCTGGGAAGATCCCACGTGCCACGGAGCGGCTAGACTGATGTGTCCAATTACCGAACCGGAGCTCTGGAGCGCATGCGCCCAGAGCCGGTGCTCTGCGACAACAGAGGCCGCCGCGATGGGAGGCCCACACGGGCCGAAGAACAAAGATGGATGAAAATGAACAAATGAAAGACCAATAGAAGTGGCCCGCCTGCTCCCCTCCCTCCCCACCGCACTGCCACCAAAATAAATAAATAAATAAATAAATCTTTTTTTTTTTTTTTAAAAGAGCAACATGATGGGAGTAGGTATGAATAAGAGATTTTTTTTTCTAATAAATGCAGACTTAAAAACACACACACACACACACAAACAGGAAGTAAAGGGAATAGGAACTTGGTGGGGCAATCTGAGCTTTTTATAGCTTGCATGTTGGAAACTGAGGGCAAAAGGAAGGAAATCATTAACTCTCAATCCAAATTCATTGCCTTCTGTAAATAGGTTATTGATTTGGTTGCTTATGGTTTGAATCCTCTAGAGGGCAATATCAGTCTTTTTGAATTCAAGATCACAGAATCCCTGAATCCCTTGTCTGTAATGTGGGGATAACAAGAGATTCACCTGCCTCATACAATGGTCACGAGGATGAGATGAGACGAAGGCTAGGCACCCTCTTTGTAAACTGTAAAACTCAAATACACCTGAGGGATTGTTGAGTTGGACGTAAGTCCAGGAGATGTCCTCTGGGAGCCAAATCAAGCACTGAAAGGACCAAAAGATGGAGGGCCGAATGAGGTGGCATATCTGTGTGCCCCTGGATATTTTCTGCCAAAATCCCTCATGGGCAGAAAAGATCTGTATTTGGGGTAAACATGAAAGTCATAGGTGTTCTTCCAAGTTCTGCCACAGAAAGGCACAAGGTGCTCCTGGATAGGACCGGCTGTGTAAATGTATAAATGTATACTTCTCACCACAACAGGAATAACACAATCAAGGATAGTAATCCTCCATGGATTGAGATTTTTTCCTGTTTTTCCTTTAAAAGAGCAACATGAGGGCTTCCCTGGTGGTCCAGTGGGTAAGGACACTGCCTTGCAGTGCAAGGGGCGCTGGTTCGATCCCTGGCCTGGGAAGATCCCACGTGCCACGGAGCGGCTAGACTGATGTGTCCAATTACCGAACCGGAGCTCTGGAGCGCATGCGCCCAGAGCCGGTGCTCTGCGACAACAGAGGCCGCCGCGATGGGAGGCCCACACGGGCCGAAGAACAAAGATGGATGAAAATGAACAAATGAAAGACCAATAGAAGTGGCCCGCCTGCTCCCCTCCCTCCCCACCGCACTGCCACCAAAATAAATAAATAAATAAATAAATCTTTTTTTTTTTTTTTAAAAGAGCAACATGATGGGAGTAGGTATGAATAAGAGATTTTTTTTTCTAATAAATGCAGACTTAAAAACACACACACACACACACAAACAGGAAGTAAAGGGAATAGGAACTTGGTGGGGCAATCTGAGCTTTTTATAGCTTGCATGTTGGAAACTGAGGGCAAAAGGAAGGAAATCATTAACTCTCAATCCAAATTCATTGCCTTCTGTAAATAGGTTATTGATTTGGTTGCTTATGGTTTGAATCCTCTAGAGGGCAATATAAGCCACATGAAGGCACGACATGTATCCTGTTCAGGTTTCTGTCTCATAGGCTTAGTGCCATGCCTGAAACATATTTGACCCACTCTGATTATTTGTTAAAATAAGCAAATGGATACTGCATTAAAGTTAAGTGGCATCACTCTCATTTCTAAAAGTAGAAATTGAAGTTACAAGAGATTTGTTAGTGCTCATAGAGTCCTAGTTTGCTAGGACTCAAAAATCAATTCTAATTACAAGGCCAAGATACTAACATACAATTTTGCCTATAGATTATGAAAGATGGTGCATTAGGATAAAAAGAACATTTTCTTTAGCATTCATCACAGAGCACCCCTCCTCTGCCTGATTGCTTCCTTAGCTTTCTGGCTCATTCTAAACCTTGGTCTGGCTTCTTGATAAATTCAAGTTACCAAGGGAGCAATTCTTCCCTGAGGGGTATCTGGAAAAATAAAAGCACAAGGAAATTCTTAAAAAAATATTTATTCACTTTGTTGATTTTTTTTAAAATTATTTTCCAGGGACAAGGTGTCATGGGCCTGAATCTTATCAGTTCCATGGTCGCAGTGGCTGGGATCATTCTCACCATTATCAGCTATAGTTACCAACATAAATACTGCCAGGGGCCTTCCCTTGAAGGAATATGTGTTATCGGGAGAGTCCTTTACAATGTAAGTGGTCCTACTCTTTGCAGTGAATCTGGGTCATCCTCTCCGAACCACATTCTCGGCACATCGACCTGTTCCTTCTAATTCCTGCAGTCAAGGCTGTTCGAGCATCTGAGCTCACTGTTGAGAAGCACCAGTGTGACTCAGAACCATTCGCTCTGGATTTGAATCCTGGTTTTGTCATTTATAAGTTTGTGACCTTAGCGCCTAGTATTTTGTCTTCTCCAAGCCTTTGTTTTCCTCATGTGAAAAATGAAGACAGAAAGATCACCCACCTCACTGGTTTCTTATGAGGATTACTTACCTAAGAGCATGACTGGACACAGTGTAAGTGGTCGATAGGTTTTAGCTATTCCTATTAGTATTGACAAGAACTGGATTCGGTTTTGTGTTTGGGGCATGAATAAGGAACAGAATGATATAAAAGCTTTGTTCAGTTAAGGCTAAACACAGTTGGAGAAAGTGTTTAAGGCATGCAACAAAGTATTTTTAGTAATTTTAGAACATAAATCATTATAGATATAAGCACAGCAATTTTATTCACTACAAGAGATGAACTTTATCCAGAAAATCTAACTGTAGGAGTAATTTTAAATATTATATTTAGTAAGTATTCAGCGACATAGAGTCTTAGGCATGTCAGTGATGTCTCCAAGTACATCTAAAATATGGGTTTTTCCATATTTGTCATTGGCTTATATCTTTTTTTTTTTAAAGTTTTATTTATTTATTTATTTATTTATTTGGGGGCGGGGGTTGGGGAGGGAAGAGGGTAGGCGGGCCACTTCCATTGGTCTTTCATTTATACAGTTTCATCCATCTTTGTTCTTTGGCCCATGTGGGCCTCCCATTGCAGCGGCCTCTGTTGTTGCAGAGCACTGGCTCTGGGCGCATGCACTCCAGAGCTCTGGCTCAGTAATTGGACACATCGGTCCAGTCGCTCCGCAGCACGTGGGATCCTCCCAGGCCAGGGATCAAACTGGCGCCGCTTGCACTGCAAGGCGGTGTCCCTACCCACTGGACCACCAGGGAAGCCCTGGCTTATATCTTTAAAACGGTAGTGCTTCCATTCCAAATGCCATGTGTTTATCTTCATTATTTACAGGGAATTTTGTCGATCTTACTGATCATGAGCATTGTAGAGCTCGGCATCGCTGTGACTATCATCTCCTTTAAAAGCAACTGCTGGACAAATTCAAACAATGTGAGTTCCATGCTGCTTATTCCGACTGGGACATGCCAAGGTGACCTCTGGCTTGTTAAGTGAGCAGAGCTGTATTCCCAGGTGCTGAATTACAGCTTCTAAGTTTACAAAGATCAAGGAGGAGCAAGCTTAGAACCGACAGTTCACTCCACCCTTGGAGACCACTATGCTGCTTTTCATTCCTCTGTTTGCTATCCATAGTCATCTCTGTTCAGAGAGAACGCCTTACCTCCCTGCCAAAATGTATGAAAAACAAAACTTAATGGGGACTCATAGTATTGTAACAAGGGGAGTTTATACCTGGGCCATAAAGCTGTGTGAAACAACCCCTTCAGCAAAAGGAGGAAACTACTTAAGTGATACCAGCAATATTTATGACAATTGTTATAGCTTACATTTATGGAATGTTTACTATGTCAGTTATTGTTACAATCACCTAGCACCAACATGAGAGTGAGTTGCTCGTTGTGTTTGTCCCTATACACTGTAGCCTGCCAGGCTCCTCTGTCCATGGGATCTCCAGGCAAGAATACTGGAGTGGGTAGCCATTCCTGAAATTATTCAAGTAACCTTATTTCACATATGAAAGAAATTAACTAGTAATCTGAGGACCCCTTATGTGTTGTGAGGCACTTCTGTTGTTTAAAAGAATCTCTGTATTTGGCTTTCCACAGTTTAATAATAATGTGCCTTTGTGTGGGTCCCTTTGAATTTATCCTATTTGAAGTTCATTGAACTTCTTAGACTGATAGATGAATATTTTTCACCAAATTTGGTAGATTATAGTCATTATTTCTTTAAATATTATTGTTGTCACTTTCTCTATTCCTTCTGAGATCCCAGTAATGCATGTGGTGGTCTGCTGGCTCATAGCTCACAAGTCCCTTAGGCTCTGCTCACTTCTCTTAATTATTTTCTCTTTCTGTTCCTCAGACTTAATGATTTCAATTGTCCCATCTTCAAGTTCATTGGGTATTTCTTGTTTCTGCTCAAGTCAGCTTCTGAATCCCTCTGGTGTGGCTCTTTATGAAATTTCTCAAGCTTCAGAAATTATTTTGGTTCTGTGTTATAATTTATTTCTTATTTTTATCTTCACTTTGTTCATATACCATTTTGCTGTATTTGCCCATGATTTCCTTCAGCTCTTCTAGGGTCTTTAACAGAGTTGTTTTAAAGTCTTTGTCTAGTATATCTGTTACTCAGCAAAGATCAAGGAGGAGCAAGCTTAGAACCGACAGTTCACTCCACCCTTGGAGACCACTATGCTGCTTTTCATTCCTCTGTTTGCTATCCATAGTCATCTCTGTTCAGAGAGAACGCCTTACCTCCCTGCCAAAATGTATGAAAAACAAAACTTAATGGGGACTCATAGTATTGTAACAAGGGGAGTTTATACCTGGGCCATAAAGCTGTGTGAAACAACCCCTTCAGCAGAGAGGAGGGAAACTACTTAAGTGATACCAGCAATATTTATGACAATTGTTATAGCTTACATTTATGGAATGTTTACTATGTCAGTTATTGTTACAATCACCTAGCACCAACATGAGAGTGAGTTGCTCGTTGTGTTTGTCCCTATACACTGTAGCCTGCCAGGCTCCTCTGTCCATGGGATCTCCAGGCAAGAATACTGGAGTGGGTAGCCATTCCTGAAATTATTCAAGTAACCTTATTTCACATATGAAAGAAATTAACTAGTAATCTGAGGACCCCTTATGTGTTGTGAGGCACTTCTGTTGTTTAAAAGAATCTCTGTATTTGGCTTTCCACAGTTTAATAATAATGTGCCTTTGTGTGGGTCCCTTTGAATTTATCCTATTTGAAGTTCATTGAACTTCTTAGACTGATAGATGAATATTTTTCACCAAATTTGGTAGATTATAGTCATTATTTCTTTAAATATTATTGTTGTCACTTTCTCTATTCCTTCTGAGATCCCAGTAATGCATGTGGTGGTCTGCTGGCTCATAGCTCACAAGTCCCTTAGGCTCTGCTCACTTCTCTTAATTATTTTCTCTTTCTGTTCCTCAGACTTAATGATTTCAATTGTCCCATCTTCAAGTTCATTGGGTATTTCTTGTTTCTGCTCAAGTCAGCTTCTGAATCCCTCTGGTGTGGCTCTTTATGAAATTTCTCAAGCTTCAGAAATTATTTTGGTTCTGTGTTATAATTTATTTCTTATTTTTATCTTCACTTTGTTCATATACCATTTTGCTGTATTTGCCCATGATTTCCTTCAGCTCTTCTAGGGTCTTTAACAGAGTTGTTTTAAAGTCTTTGTCTAGTATATCTGAACTCTGGCCTTCCTTAGGTACAGTTTCTGCTCATTTATTTTTTTCCATTGAGCGAGCCACATTTTTCTGTTTCTTTGTAGAACCTGTGATTTATTTTGTTGAAAACTGAACACTAGACTCTTATAATGTATGAACTCTCAAAATCAGATTCTCCCTTTTCCTTCAGATTTTCTCTGGGGAGGGGTTGCTTGTGTTTATTGTTGTAGAGCATCTCTGTGCCAAAGGATAGCCTGAGAAGAAAGCTTAAGATCTCCAGACTTTTCTGGCCTGTATGGTGGGTTTCTACATTTTCACATATACCTAATCATTTCTGAATATCAAAAAAAAAAAACAAAAATAGTTGAAGACTGGAATAGCTACCCCCAGAGCTGCTTTGGACAGTATGGATTGCAGCCAGCCTCTGTGCTTGCACCTCAGTGATAAGAAGCATTGGTCTGCATTCACAACACAGAAACCTGATATGCGGGAGGTAAGGTCCTTATTGTCCGTCTCAACTCCAGCAAGTCATATCAGGAACATGGGCTGTCATTCCACAGCTGCTTGCCAGGGGCTGGGAGTGAGATGAGTGGTCACGGCTATTCTGAAGGCTGAAACTAACTGACATAACTCCTCAGTTCAGCAACAAAGAGGTCCTTTAGAAGCAGTGTTCAAAAATAGACTCCAGAGTTTCAAAATAGTTGCTCTAAACAGTTTCTACAAGTATGACTATTATATAGATGGACAGACAGATGCCAGGAGCTTCCTCTTCTGCCTTCTTCCCTGGGGTTCCTCTAGAGTAAGTCTTAAAATCAAGTACTGTACATTTTCTTTGTTTTTTTTTTCAAAATGGTTTTTTGGCTATTCTAGCTGTTCTAGGTTTCTGTATATGTTTTAGAAACTATCAGCTCCTACAAAATCTTACTGGGATTTTGATTGGAGTTCTGTTGAAACTATAAATAATCTGAGAAAAAATTACTAGTAATATTTAGCCTTCTTATCTATGTCTATAGAATATATTTACATATTTTTGTATCTTCATTTCTCTAAGCAATATTTTGTAATTTTCAATGTATAAGTAGTATGCATATTTTGTTAATACTTATTTATCCTTCAGTGTTTCCTGTTCTTTTCCTGCTTTATACATGACATTTAAAATTTTTACTTTCCAGATGTGCATCCCTAGAAACAAAAGCTCAATTTATTTTTATTTACTGGTATACTATGACCTTACTAAACTTTTTAACTTTAGTAGTAGTTTTTTTTTATTGATTTCCTAGAATTTTCTAGACACTTCTTTCCCCAGTAAAGATACTTTTATTTACAAAGTTTATGCCCTATTTTTCTTGACTTATTGCACTGTGTAGGGCCTCCTATACAATTTTTTTTTAATGCTGAGCATACCCAACTGTTCCTTGCCTCCAGCATAAGGGTAAAAAAAATATTATAGTTTACCATTAAATATGACATTACATGGCTTCCCCAGTGGCTTAGTGGTAAAGAATTCTCCTGTAATGCAAGAGACACAGGTTTGATTCCTGGGTCCAGAAGATCCCTTGGAGGAGAGCAGTAACCCACTTCAGTGTTCTTGTCTAGAGAATTCCGCAGACAAAGGAGCCACTGGACTATGGTCTATAGGGTCACACAGAGCCAGACATGACCGAAGCAACTGAGTACACGTGCATGCATGGTATTACCTATAGCGTTTTCATGGACTAGTTTATCCTAGTTTATCCTAGTTTGCAGATAATTTATCCTAGTTTGCAGATAATTTTTTATCAAAAATAAGCCTAAACAATGTTTCAACTCATACTTAATATTTTTATTTTAATATCGGAGCCCAAGTATCTGGTGCCTTGCTCTTTTCTTGATACAAATACAAAAGAATGTAAAACTCTGTGGGAAACTCTAGGAGCAATATTAAAAGAAATTACTCACACTAGGTAACTATCCAATTTAATTCCATGAACAGAGCTTTTTAATTGCACAGCAATATACAAAGTACAACAGAGGATTTAAAGATCATGCACCCCAATCTCAAGAAGAGGGAAGGGAAAGTCAACTCAATATTTACTGTGCCCACCACTGTGCCTAAAAGCATTATTTTCTATAGTTTTCAGTCAGAAGCACTCTGAAGTGAGGTATAACATAAGTATATTACAAGGATGCGTAGGTTGAAGAGTGATCAGGCAGGAAAGCACAGGACCTATAATTCTACTTCAGCGTTAGTTCAAGTAAAGTAGTATGCATATTTTGTTAATACTTATTTATCCTTCAGTGTTTCCTGTTCTTTTCCTGCTTTATACATGACATTTAAAATTTTTACTTTCCAGATGTGCATCCCTAGAAACAAAAGCTCAATTTATTTTTATTTACTGGTATACTATGACCTTACTAAACTTTTTAACTTTAGTAGTAGTTTTTTTTTATTGATTTCCTAGAATTTTCTAGACACTTCTTTCCCCAGTAAAGATACTTTTATTTACAAAGTTTATGCCCTATTTTTCTTGACTTATTGCACTGTGTAGGGCCTCCTATACAATTTTTTTTTAATGCTGAGCATACCCAACTGTTCCTTGCCTCCAGCATAAGGGTAAAAAAAATATTATAGTTTACCATTAAATATGACATTACATGGCTTCCCCAGTGGCTTAGTGGTAAAGAATTCTCCTGTAATGCAAGAGACACAGGTTTGATTCCTGGGTCCAGAAGATCCCTTGGAGGAGAGCAGTAACCCACTTCAGTGTTCTTGTCTAGAGAATTCCGCAGACAAAGGAGCCACTGGACTATGGTCTATAGGGTCACACAGAGCCAGACATGACCGAAGCAACTGAGTACACGTGCATGCATGGTATTACCTATAGCGTTTTCATGGACTAGTTTATCCTAGTTTATCCTAGTTTGCAGATAATTTATCCTAGTTTGCAGATAATTTTTTTTTATCAAAAATAAGCCTAAACAATGTTTCAACTCATACTTAATATTTTTATTTTAATATCGGAGCCCAAGTATCTGGTGCCTTGCTCTTTTCTTGATACAAATACAAAAGAATGTAAAACTCTGTGGGAAACTCTAGGAGCAATATTAAAAGAAATTACTCACACTAGGTAACTATCCAATTTAATTCCATGAACAGAGCTTTTTAATTGCACAGCAATATACAAAGTACAACAGAGGATTTAAAGATCATGCACCCCAATCTCAAGAAGAGGGAAGGGAAAGTCAACTCAATATTTACTGTGCCCACCACTGTGCCTAAAAGCATTATTTTCTATAGTTTTCAGTCAGAAGCACTCTGAAGTGAGGTATAACATAAGTATATTACAAGGATGCGTAGGTTGAAGAGTGATCAGGCAGGAAAGCACAGGACCTATAATTCTACTTCAGCGTATGAATCTTAGGTTCTCAAGTTAACAGCTCTATGACACTGGTTGGATTACCTAGTATCTCTCTGAACTTAAGCTCTTTCAGTCAAAAAATAAGCAACTGAGGGATGCATAGGGATGCTATAATAATTAATTGGCATGACTCTGGAGCCTTGCTTAACACTTGGTAATCTCAGTTACCATTTGGGATGAGCAAATTTATTAAAATCATAGTGCCTATGAGCTTGAATAAAGTTAGGGAAACTATAATTCATGCCCCCGAAGTGCCCTTTTAATGAATGAATTACAATTCAAATGAAGTGGAAGTTTGGGAAAGAGCAAAGATTCAGACATCTCCCCTAAAGTACTGTTTATCTTCACATAAACAGCCCTCCAATAAGGATGAAACATAGGTGTGGAAACAAATGAAAAGGGTGGGAAATGATAATGTGAAAATATGGAGAGTCACATTTTCAGCCTGCCATTAATCCATTGGGTACCCATAATCAGGTCATTTACTTGCTCAAAGTTCCAATTGCTTCATCAAATACTATTCCATTCTGACTCTATGAATGACTTCAGAGAGGGCAGAGGCTGACAAAACACAGCCGATTGGTCTGTAATACCAACCCCTCTCAAAAAAAAAAAAGTTGTAAGGAATGGGAAGCACTGGCTAAAGGTTATATTAGATGCCTTCACTTAGCTGTTTAATAAAACTCCAATAGATTTCACTTGTCTGTAATGAAAGTTGCTCAGTTGTGTTTGACTCTTTGCAACCCCATGGCCTGTAGCCCACCAGGCAAGAATACTGGAGTGGGTTTCCATTTTCTCCTCCAGGGGATCTTCCTTACCCAGGGATCAAACCCAGGTCTGCTGCATTGCAAGCAGATCCTTTACCAACTGAGCCACTAGGGAAGTCCTCACTACCAGGGAAGTCTAACTGCACCCCAATCTCAAGAAGAGGGAAGGGAAAGTCAACTCAATATTTACTGTGCCCACCACTGTGCCTAAAAGCATTATTTTCTATAGTTTTCAGTCAGAAGCACTCTGAAGTGAGGTATAACATAAGTATATTACAAGGATGCGTAGGTTGAAGAGTGATCAGGCAGGAAAGCACAGGACCTATAATTCTACTTCAGCGTATGAATCTTAGGTTCTCAAGTTAACAGCTCTATGACACTGGTTGGATTACCTAGTATCTCTCTGAACTTAAGCTCTTTCAGTCAAAAAATAAGCAACTGAGGGATGCATAGGGATGCTATAATAATTAATTGGCATGACTCTGGAGCCTTGCTTAACACTTGGTAATCTCAGTTACCATTTGGGATGAGCAAATTTATTAAAATCATAGTGCCTATGAGCTTGAATAAAGTTAGGGAAACTATAATTCATGCCCCCGAAGTGCCCTTTTAATGAATGAATTACAATTCAAATGAAGTGGAAGTTTGGGAAAGAGCAAAGATTCAGACATCTCCCCTAAAGTACTGTTTATCTTCACATAAACAGCCCTCCAATAAGGATGAAACATAGGTGTGGAAACAAATGAAAAGGGTGGGAAATGATAATGTGAAAATATGGAGAGTCACATTTTCAGCCTGCCATTAATCCATTGGGTACCCATAATCAGGTCATTTACTTGCTCAAAGTTCCAATTGCTTCATCAAATACTATTCCATTCTGACTCTATGAATGACTTCAGAGAGGGCAGAGGCTGACAAAACACAGCCGATTGGTCTGTAATACCAACCCCTCTCAAAAAAAAAAAAGTTGTAAGGAATGGGAAGCACTGGCTAAAGGTTATATTAGATGCCTTCACTTAGCTGTTTAATAAAACTCCAATAGATTTCACTTGTCTGTAATGAAAGTTGCTCAGTTGTGTTTGACTCTTTGCAACCCCATGGCCTGTAGCCCACCAGGCAAGAATACTGGAGTGGGTTTCCATTTTCTCCTCCAGGGGATCTTCCTTACCCAGGGATCAAACCCAGGTCTGCTGCATTGCAAGCAGATCCTTTACCAACTGAGCCACTAGGGAAGTCCTCACTACCAGGGAAGTCTAACTGCTTATACCTGCCATCACACTGTGCCATACCACAGCCTTGTATTTTGGTATCCACTCTTTTTTATATCTGAATTTTGGTTCCTTTCTTCCTTCATTGTACCTTTACACCTGAGGAATTTCTACTCATCCATCCAGACACAGATCCTCTTTGGTGAATTCTTTGCTGACTTTCTCAGAATTAGGTTGTCTTCTATGCTTCCATGAAGCACATAGTATCTAATCCTATTAGTATTTGTTAAACTGTATTGTTATCTATTTATATCTTGGCCTATCTATAATTGTGAGCACCTATGGGCAAAATCCACATCTGACTATATTTGATCTCCAGTGTCCAGTTTTTCTAGTAGGTGATAAATAAATCATTATAAACCCAAATATATGAATATTGAGTAGATAATGTAAAATGTCTTAGAAAGTTTATATTAAGTATGGAAAGAATAATTGGATAATCTTAATAAACTCTTCTATTCAATACATGAGCTAATAGAAGATGATGATAATAGAAGGTGTTCATAATAAGACCAGTGAGTTGGGACTTCACTAGTGGTCCTGTGGTTTAAACTAAAGCTGCACAAGGCATGAGTTCTATCACTGGCCAGGGAACTAAGACCCCACATGCTATGTGGTGTGACCAAAAAATAAATTTAAGAAAAATAAAAATAAATTAATGAACTAATGAGTTGACAGTCCTGGGTTTGTTTTCTGATTCCTCCCATAGATTTTACTTCCTATCTACTATCTTAAGGCAGAGAGGAAAGATAATCTTGGAATACAAGAGGAAAATAATGTCAAAAATGATTATATTCTATTTATGATTTCCCTCCTCCTTTGGTTTTATAGATTGTGTTTTTCTTGCCTTCAAATGTTACTCAAGATACTCAACTATCTGCTCCAGAAGAAAATGCCATCATACAATTTGAGCTTCAAAAAGAGTCTACAAGTGGTGGTTTAACAACAAACATAAAACCTGTTTTCTTTGGAGGCTATACTTTCTTCAAGTTAAGAGTAACAAAAAATCCTTTAACCTTCCAACATACAGGCAGGAGAGGCAGCAATAGTTCTGACACATCCTCTCTTCTTATGGCAGATGAACAACAGAAATATGTCCCTCAAACGTCAAGCCTTTATGGGGAAGAAATGAATTTGAAACCTTTGCCTCCCATTGTAGAGAGAAAGTCCTCAGAAATGAGCATGAACACTGAACCACTACATAAGGAAGACCTACAAGCGGCTATCATACAATCCCCAAAAGAGGAAACCCCATTGCTACAGGACCAAACCTCGAAACTCCAACTTTTTCCATCTTATTTTGTAAAAAGTCTTCCAGGTTTAACACCCCAAGACAAGCAATCCCAGAACAAACGACCCCAAAATTCACAATTCCAAGGCAGACTATCTGAATACCTACCATCCCCAGATATGTCCACCCAAAATCTCCCTTCCCAAAGACAGGTTCTGCCATTACAAGCCATACCACTTGGAGCCACAGCATTACTTACTTTGCGGTCCTCTAGCATACAACACATAGATCAGCAGTCTCTGGATCTTCAACTACAGAATTCCCAATCTCAAGAACAGAGACCTCTGTATTTATCATATCAAGACATTAGATCAGAAGTTATGTTAATGACTCAAGAATGGAAATCGGAGGAGGCATTCCATAGCAGGAAACCATCAAAACAGTATTCCCAATTACAGCAAAGCAAAGGCTCTTCAGGTGAGAAACAGAAACCCCTTGATCTGAAAATCCATGACCAATCATCCCCGAGGAGGACATCCCTAAACTTGAACGTTAAAAATCGGCTTTCCCAAAAGAAGCAATACACAGATAAGCAAATCCAAGTCAGTCAAACCATACTGCAACTCCCAGATCAGCAAGCTGAAAACCTGCAGATCCAAGAGGAAAAACACCCAAGCCAGCTATACAAAGATATGCAAATTCAGGTATACCAAGACTGGAAATCTTCAGACAGGAAAGCCCAAAGCTGGCAACCTTTAGGTCAACAATCCCAAGAGTTGAAAACTCAAGACTGGAAAAGTGAAGAATGGGAAATGCAAAAATGGCAATTAGAAATGCAGCATTCCCCAGTTTCGGAATTCCAGGTCTGGAAAACCCAAGATCTACAAGTGAAAGAATCCCGAAGGCAAAGATCTCTAATCCAGCAAACCCAGACCCTGCATGCCACTATTCCACCTGACCTAGATGAACCATCACAAGACGTTCTACAACAAGACAGTCAGCATCAAGATAAAGACCAACAAGACCTTCAATCTGAAGGAATCCAAAATGAAGATATGGAAACAGATGCTGTGCAAATGAGGAACATAAAATCAGAGGATATGAGCTGTGGAAAAAGCCAGACCCCAAGTGACCTGCAATCTGAAGACACAAAGTCAGATCTCAACTGTTTCTCCTACCAATGTTCACTGCAAGAACTTCAATCCACAGGAATCCAGAAAGAAGATATGGAAACAGATGCTGTGCAAACAAGGGATATCAAATCAGAAGATATGAGTTGTGGAAAAACCCCAAACCCAACTGACCTCCAATCAGAAGACATTAAGCCAGATTTTAACTGTTCTTCCTATCAAAGCTCAGTACAAGACACATATTATGCCTATACATCCAATATAAATTCAAAACAAGAAGTGCAACAAGACCCTTCAACTTGTTCAGCTGTATCCAAAGAAGACGCATCTTTAGCTTCTACCTCCTCTGATCCAAAAGAAAGACAGCAATCTGAAGACTCTGACTAATGTGCAGAATTTACCCAAACACCGCACTACTCCCAATTTTGAAACCAATTTAGGGAAAAACAATATAGCCTTCTCCAACCTATGTTCTCAGGTGTGGTTACTAACTTTGTTACTCACAAGAAAACAAAGGGCTCACAAAACACGCAAAGGGTATGCCCTTAAGTATAACAAAATGACAACAAATATTAATACTATATCAGAACTTTCTGGTGGTGAAGAAAAATCCTCTTTATCAATGTTAGTGTTTTAATTTATGATCATCAATTCATTTTACAGCTTAATATTTAATGGACTTAGTTTTCTATGGTGCTAATATTTTTTGCCTTCTCTTTGTGTATTAGAGAAGCTTAGCAAGTCAAGCAGGAAAAAGCCTAAGCAGTCTCTCTAAGGGCTCAAGGACCAAGAGTTGGCCAGGAATAAAAACCAATCCCACCATGACCCTGTTTTGCTATTTCCAATCAGCCAAGTTACTCCCCCACCATCAAATCCAGATATATTTTGAGGATATGTACTTTCTTCAATTAATGAGGTAGAATGTGGCAGTGAGTACAGAATGTGGTGAATAGGGAGAGAGTAAAACATACCTAGGAACAGGAACATCCCAGGTGGCACTAGTGGTAAAGAAACTGCCTTCCAATACAAGGGAATTAAGAGACGTGGGTCCACAAGAAGTCTAAAATAGTATTTCAGGAATATCTCCTCAACTTCCTTCTTTTTCTAAATCACAAACATTCTCATAGTTCTCTCATATGCTTACAAATACCCCAAGATTGTGCTGTATCTGTGTGTACAGAATTCTGCACTAAGGATCCTTCTAGAAAGGATTCAGCCTGGAACCTCCACCTAGAGGAGAGTGAAGGTATGTGCAGCAGAGCAGTGACACAGAGCTAGAGACTGGCTATGTGCTCTTTTTTATTCGCTGGGAAAACTTTTTTTTTGGTCTATTAACACCAAGACAAAACTACTACACACAGTGTAATAAAAATTGAACGTAAACCTTCTTCAATTTTGTATAAGATCTGCAGTGTGAAAAAATATACAAACATCGAGGAGCTAACAGAATTGTGTCTTAGGAAGAAACTGAAGTTTCTATGTCGATACAAGAAAAACAGGCATGTTTCTAATTCAACACAGTCCTGCAAGAGGTGGAGGGTGGAGAGTCACCACTGGCCACCCAGAGAAATGCCAGCTCTCCCTTTCCCCAGTGACCCACCTGGGGCTGTGCAGGCTGGGCTGCTGTTTATGACAATCTTAGAGTGAAAGCAAGATGAAAATACCACTTGGAAAAATGCTCGGTTCCCCCTCTGCCAGCTGCTGGGTTGTTCAAGTGTTCCTCCTTACCTCCCTCCCTGAGATACCTGACACCATCCCATCAATGAGTTTGGGTGCAGAGTTGACAAAATCAAATGTGTTTAGAAGCCAATGAGGGGATTTCAATGTGTGAAGCAGCTATTCATAAAGACAGGGTGCAAAAGGTGGGAGGGAACCAGAACATTTATGATTTACTTAAAGCAATCTAGGGGTTTTCTTACCACCTTATTTCAAACATGTCTCTCCTAGAATCTTTTAAATTTTGAGGGGGATAAAATTGAGTAGGGTTGATTTTATGATGCTACTACCTTATACTTACAGCTGACAAGAAACCTCAGAGAAAAGGGGTTGGCTGTACACAAGTGCTCTTTAATTTGCTAGACAGAATCTCCCACAGCTAGCGGGTGGGAAGGCGGCTATTACTGATGGAATGCTGATGAAGAGATGCTCCTCACTGCCAGACTTGGCCCCCACATCTCCTGCATTATTCTCACAATCTCTCCTTTCTCTCTTGCCCTGGTCAGATGTAGAGAATCTAGATCTGAGAAGATGCTGAGATCTGTAGAGAATTGAGCCTTGTCCATAAATAGCTGCATAGGTCAAACCCATTGCTGAATCTTCAGTTGGATAGTGATCTACATGCCAGATACTTTATAATTCATTCTCAATCTTCCTACAAGGTAACAATTAGTATTACCATTTTTAACAAGAAATGCATTCTTTTTTAAAAAAAATTTTGGCCTCTTTTTATTGTTTATTTATTTATTTTCATCCATCTTTATTCTTTGGTCTGTGTGGGCCTCCCATTGCAGTGACCTCTTTCGTTGCAGAGCACTGGCTCTGGGCACATGTGCTTCAGAGCTCTGGTTTGTAACTGGACACACTGGTCCAGCCATTCTAAGGCATGTGGGATCTTCCTGGGCCAAGGATCGAACCAGTGCCCCTTGCACGGCAAGGTGGACTCTTTACTGACTGGACCACCAGGGAAACCCCAGGAATGCATTATTTTAATACAAATGTAAGTTAATATATCACTTGGCCAAGACCCCATAACTAGTAAAGAAAAGAGCCTGAAATTAACTCAATTCTGTTGATGCCACTTCGGTTCCCCTCTGCCAGCTGCTGGGTTGTTCAAGTGTTCCTCCTTACCTCCCTCCCTGAGATACCTGACACCATCCCATCAATGAGTTTGGGTGCAGAGTTGACAAAATCAAATGTGTTTAGAAGCCAATGAGGGGATTTCAATGTGTGAAGCAGCTATTCATAAAGACAGGGTGCAAAAGGTGGGAGGGAACCAGAACATTTATGATTTACTTAAAGCAATCTAGGGGTTTTCTTACCACCTTATTTCAAACATGTCTCTCCTAGAATCTTTTAAATTTTGAGGGGGATAAAATTGAGTAGGGTTGATTTTATGATGCTACTACCTTATACTTACAGCTGACAAGAAACCTCAGAGAAAAGGGGTTGGCTGTACACAAGTGCTCTTTAATTTGCTAGACAGAATCTCCCACAGCTAGCGGGTGGGAAGGCGGCTATTACTGATGGAATGCTGATGAAGAGATGCTCCTCACTGCCAGACTTGGCCCCCACATCTCCTGCATTATTCTCACAATCTCTCCTTTCTCTCTTGCCCTGGTCAGATGTAGAGAATCTAGATCTGAGAAGATGCTGAGATCTGTAGAGAATTGAGCCTTGTCCATAAATAGCTGCATAGGTCAAACCCATTGCTGAATCTTCAGTTGGATAGTGATCTACATGCCAGATACTTTATAATTCATTCTCAATCTTCCTACAAGGTAACAATTAGTATTACCATTTTTAACAAGAAATGCATTCTTTTTTAAAAAAAATTTTGGCCTCTTTTTATTGTTTATTTATTTATTTTCATCCATCTTTATTCTTTGGTCTGTGTGGGCCTCCCATTGCAGTGACCTCTTTCGTTGCAGAGCACTGGCTCTGGGCACATGTGCTTCAGAGCTCTGGTTTGTAACTGGACACACTGGTCCAGCCATTCTAAGGCATGTGGGATCTTCCTGGGCCAAGGATCGAACCAGTGCCCCTTGCACGGCAAGGTGGACTCTTTACTGACTGGACCACCAGGGAAACCCCAGGAATGC
This sequence comes from Tragulus kanchil, assembly GCA_022376925.1. Taxonomy (NCBI): domain Eukaryota; kingdom Metazoa; phylum Chordata; class Mammalia; order Artiodactyla; family Tragulidae; genus Tragulus; species Tragulus kanchil. The sequence continues at coordinate 14,065,685 of JAIOJX010000006.1, read as the reverse complement.
ATTATTTTAATACAAATGTAAGTTAATATATCACTTGGCCAAGACCCCATAACTAGTAAAGAAAAGAGCCTGAAATTAATTCTCAATTTCTGTTGAGTTTCTATTGAGTTTTTCACTCAATATATCTCCATAATTAACTTGCATGAATTAAAGCATAATAAAACTTAGTTCTGCCATTTGTCAGATAGCTATTAATACATTGTTCAAACCATCATGCTTAGAGAAGTGGGGATGGAGAGAGAGAGAAACTAGAAATAGTACAGAGGAAAGTTAAAACTTGAGTGATAAGGATACAATGGTATAAAGTATTTGGAATAGAATTTGCTTAATTCAGAGAACACATCAAAGTATTTTCATAGTGGATGATCACCATTAGGATTCTATGTGCATGAAAAATTGAATGAGAAAAGATAAATTCAAAGAGAGGAACTTTTAAAATGTTTTAACTGGCAAGTGGCTAGATGCCGCCGTAATAGTATTTGCAATTTAAGGAAGGCCTGATCTTGTCAAGAAAACACAGAGGATGACAAAATAGAACACAATTCTTCCCCTCCATCCATGCACTATGATAACACAGATCCTCCTCTGAAGATATGGAGTTTCTTACCCCTTGAATCTGGGTGCTCCATGCCATTTGCTTAGATCAATAGGATATTAGTACAAATTATTCAGCAGACTTTTGAAAAGCGTTTGAGAGGCAAGAACCTGCCAACTGCCAGATATGGGTCTGAGGCCATCTGGCTCTGGTCAAAACTGGCTTAAAACTCATTGCTAAAAGCAACTAAGATCATTACATCTGCCCCATCACTTCATAGCAAATAAAAAGGGGGAAGAGTGGAAACAGTGGTAGGTTTTCTTTTCTTGGATTCAAAAATCACTGTGGACAGTGACTGCAGTCATGAAACTGGAAAGACACTTGCTCCTTGGAAGAAAAGCTATGACAAACCTAGACAGTGTGTTAAAAAGTAGAGACGTCAGGGAGGTGCAAGTGGGAGGGCTCATGTGTATACCTATGGCTAGTTTGGGTTTATGTATAGCAGTAAACAATAAAACTCTGTAAAAGTAAAATAAAAATAAATAAATTTTTAAAATTCAAATAAAAAGCAGAGACATCGCTTTGCCCCAAAGGGTCCATATAGTTAAAGCTATGATTTTTCCAGTAGTCATGTACATATGTGAGAGTTGGACCATAAAGAAGGTTGAGAGCCAAAGAACTGATGCTTTCAAATTGTGGCATCAGAGAAGATTCATGAGAGTCCCTTGGACTGAAAGGAGATCAAGCCAATAAATCCTAAAGGAAATCAATCTCTAATATTCATTGGAAGGATTGATGATGAAGCTGAAGCTCCAGTACTTTGGCTACCGTCCCTTGGATCCTGAAAACTTGATGCATTTTTTTAATTCAGAGAACACATCAAAGTATTTTCATAGTGGATGATCACCATTAGGATTCTATGTGCATGAAAAATTGAATGAGAAAAGATAAATTCAAAGAGAGGAACTTTTAAAATGTTTTAACTGGCAAGTGGCTAGATGCCGCCGTAATAGTATTTGCAATTTAAGGAAGGCCTGATCTTGTCAAGAAAACACAGAGGATGACAAAATAGAACACAATTCTTCCCCTCCATCCATGCACTATGATAACACAGATCCTCCTCTGAAGATATGGAGTTTCTTACCCCTTGAATCTGGGTGCTCCATGCCATTTGCTTAGATCAATAGGATATTAGTACAAATTATTCAGCAGACTTTTGAAAAGCGTTTGAGAGGCAAGAACCTGCCAACTGCCAGATATGGGTCTGAGGCCATCTGGCTCTGGTCAAAACTGGCTTAAAACTCATTGCTAAAAGCAACTAAGATCATTACATCTGCCCCCATCACTTCATAGCAAATAAAAAGGGGGAAGAGTGGAAACAGTGGTAGGTTTTCTTTTCTTGGATTCAAAAATCACTGTGGACAGTGACTGCAGTCATGAAACTGGAAAGACACTTGCTCCTTGGAAGAAAAGCTATGACAAACCTAGACAGTGTGTTAAAAAGTAGAGACGTCAGGGAGGTGCAAGTGGGAGGGCTCATGTGTATACCTATGGCTAGTTTGGGTTTATGTATAGCAGTAAACAATAAAACTCTGTAAAAGTAAAATAAAAATAAATAAATTTTTAAAATTCAAATAAAAAGCAGAGACATCGCTTTGCCCCAAAGGGTCCATATAGTTAAAGCTATGATTTTTCCAGTAGTCATGTACATATGTGAGAGTTGGACCATAAAGAAGGTTGAGAGCCAAAGAACTGATGCTTTCAAATTGTGGCATCAGAGAAGATTCATGAGAGTCCCTTGGACTGAAAGGAGATCAAGCCAATAAATCCTAAAGGAAATCAATCTCTAATATTCATTGGAAGGATTGATGATGAAGCTGAAGCTCCAGTACTTTGGCTACCTGATGCAAAGAGCTGACTCAGTGGGAAAGATCCTGATGTTGTGAAAGACGGAAGGCAAAGGAGAAGTGGGTGGCAGAGGATGAGATGATTAGATAGCATCACCAACTCAATGGATGTGAATTTAAGCAAACTCCAGACATAGTGAAGGACAGAAAAGCCTGGTGTGTTGTAGTCCAAGGGGTGGCAAAGAGTCAGACATGACTTAGCGACTGAACAACAGCAACTGGTCACTCCACTAGTTAACCACAGATGTATAAGAAAAACTGGTAGAGAAGACCTGAGCTGAGCTCAAGCAATAGTACCACCAATAGAGCTCAAAGAATTGTGAGCAATATCAGATGGTGGCTGTTTGAAGCCACTGAGTCTTGAAGTGGTTTGCTCACAGCTAAACTACTAAAGTCAGATGGCAAAAAACAAAAGTGACAGGCTAAATATACACCATGTCTGCTTCAAGATGTAGCTAACTAATTCTGTGACCTGGAGGTTTTATCTTCTACCTGTCTGAAGATAGAGAACTAGAATAAATGTCCACAATACTCATTTATTTCAGAATTGAAATATCTTTATAGATCATCTAGTCCAATCCAATAGTGTACATATAACGAGATTGAAACCAACAGTGGGGTGTGACTTTCCCAAGGTCCCAGTGAATTCCTGACTGAATCAGGTCTACTGATTGGATTCTCTGAGCCCCAAATCCGGGCCTTTTATTCACTGCCCTAGAGATCTCTACCACTCTTGAGATCCGGTGACCCGTATACCTATGGCTATTGGTTTGATAGCAGTAAACAATAAAACTCTGTAAAAGTAAAATAAAATAAATAAATTTTTAAAATTCAAATAAAAAGCAGAGACATCGCTTTGCCCCAAAGGGTCCATATAGTTAAAGCTATGATTTTTCCAGTAGTCATGTACATATGTGAGAGTTGGACCATAAAGAAGGTTGAGAGCCAAAGAACTGATGCTTTCAAATTGTGGCATCAGAGAAGATTCATGAGAGTCCCTTGGACTGAAAGGAGATCAAGCCAATAAATCCTAAAGGAAATCAATCTCTAATATTCATTGGAAGGATTGATGATGAAGCTGAAGCTCCAGTACTTTGGCTACCTGATGCAAAGAGCTGACTCAGTGGGAAAGATCCTGATGTTGTGAAAGACGGAAGGCAAAGGAGAAGTGGGTGGCAGAGGATGAGATGATTAGATAGCATCACCAACTCAATGGATGTGAATTTAAGCAAACTCCAGACATAGTGAAGGACAGAAAAGCCTGGTGTGTTGTAGTCCAAGGGGTGGCAAAGAGTCAGACATGACTTAGCGACTGAACAACAGCAACTGGTCACTCCACTAGTTAACCACAGATGTATAAGAAAAACTGGTAGAGAAGACCTGAGCTGAGCTCAAGCAATAGTACCACCAATAGAGCTCAAAGAATTGTGAGCAATATCAGATGGTGGCTGTTTGAAGCCACTGAGTCTTGAAGTGGTTTGCTCACAGCTAAACTACTAAAGTCAGATGGCAAAAAACAAAAGTGACAGGCTAAATATACACCATGTCTGCTTCAAGATGTAGCTAACTAATTCTGTGACCTGGAGGTTTTATCTTCTACCTGTCTGAAGATAGAGAACTAGAATAAATGTCCACAATACTCATTTATTTCAGAATTGAAATATCTTTATAGATCATCTAGTCCAATCCAATAGTGTACATATAACGAGATTGAAACCAACAGTGGGGTGTGACTTTCCCAAGGTCCCAGTGAATTCCTGACTGAATCAGGTCTACTGATTGGATTCTCTGAGCCCCAAATCCGGGCCTTTTATTCACTGCCCTAGAGATCTCTACCACTCTTGAGATTCCGTGACTCTGTGACCCAACGGTCCCATAATTCCAAGACAAGTCACAGCAAAGCCAGTCCTCCAGACAACCTTGGTACAGGACAAGAACAAGATCTAAGCTGAAGTATTGAATAAATCACTTTTTTTTTTCACTTCAAAATATCAACTACACCATCATGGAGTCAAATGCTGCGCACCACCCTGTGTTTTTGGTATTTCCTCCAGACATCACTGCTCCTGAATTTCAATCAAAGGAAGTTACAGGCACAACCTATGAATCTAGAATGCCCTTTCAAAAATTACTTGCTACAAGACTGAAAATCTTAGGCGTGAGTAAGATTTGCCCCCATGTAAATTCTACAGGGGGTATGTTATAGGCTTTATGTTTGTTATTTCCAAAATTTTTATTTGAAATAATAATCTTATTGTGACTCTATTTGGAGATGAGACTTTGGGGAAGTAATTAGTTCCTGATGGTGGAGCCTGCATGAATGGGATTATTACCCTCATAAAATGAGGTCAGAGAGCTGGCTAGCTTTCCAACAACAGAAAAGTCGGCACTCTGCCACCTATCAGAGGATTTTCTCTAGAACCATGCTGGCAATCTGACCTCAGAATTCCAGTCTCCAAAACTATGAGAAATAAGTTTCTGTTGCTTGTAAGCCACTAAGTCTTGGGTGAGAAGAAAAGAAAAGAAAATGTGTTTATATGGCAGCACTATACATAGATTTATTCAGATTCATAGAAAGTACACTCCGCAGACAGAGTGTGGGCCATCGTAGAGCGAATCTAGTGGCCCAGAAAATATGGCGTTCTTAGCTTTTATGGACTGGGTAATTCCATATGCTAATGAGTGAGAGGATTATTCCAGCTTTTTTAGGGAAGGGGCGGAACTGTCATAGCGCCTCTGGGTGTGTCACTCTTTTCAAAGATTGTGCCCTGCCCCTTTCCCTATCCCTTACTTTCCCCTTTCAGAGGTTTTGCTCCCATTTTCTTATGGGAGGCAGAAGGGTGAAGGTCCGTCTTCTGTAATTGCTTCAAGGCTGCGCATGGGCGTTGACCCTGCGTAACAGGGAGTAAAAATCTCTGGGTACCTCATCTAGGGGCCCCAGGGACAGGGCGGCTCCTAGTTTTAGTCCATATGTGTTGAAATCCCTACATACCCATCATCTTGATGTAGAGCAGTAGTAACTGGGTTCCTTAGCCTTCCTATGGATCCCCTTGATGATTGGGCATGTTTTGTACCAGCTCCAAGGCATAAATATATCTATAAATGACAAAAGACTTAAAAGGCATGGTCAAACACCTGATTACAGTGTACAATAAAGGTGGGTTACAATAGCCAGAATTACAAACAATTACATTTAATTTAAATTATTAAAAAATCGTAGTTAGCTATTTTTCTTTGCCATATCACAGGGACCCTGTAAAACATCCCAAAGTTACTTTTTGGTCAGATAAGATCGTAAGTCACTGTGAGACAATATTTATTTTCTAACTGAAACTATGTGAAGATCTCTAAAGTAAGTACAAATCACTTAAAGGCAAAGAAATTTACCACACATTGTCAAACCATAATCGATTCGTCAAAAGCAGCATTTTAAGAATACTTTGGAGGGAGAGACCAAATCTAGTCTGGTATTAACCCATCCCTATTGAAATCCATTACTCAACCCAACTAAATAGTGATCATGCATAACTCTGTTTATATTAATTACACAGTGAGGGTGCCACCCTTTCTCCTCCAGAGACAGAGTGGCCCCTAACTTAGTTAATAAATCTCTCCCTATTAAAGGGAAAGGACAATCAGGCACAAACAGAAATGAATGCAAAACAGCTGTCCTTTAGCATTGCACAAAACAGGGTCCAGGAAAGTGTGCCCCTGTTTCTTTCCTGACAACCCCATTACATACTCCTTATGACTGCTAAGGTTTCCAATCCTTTGGATTAAGACTGGGAAGATTGCACCAGTGTCTACAAGAAATTCTATCAAATGGCCAGTCACACGCCAGAGAGTGATGGGGGCACCTCAGCCATTGATGGTTTTGCAATCAGAAGACCAACAGGGCTCAAGGCCAAAGGTGGCTCTGCCTAAAAATACGATCTACATAACTAATGTCCAGCCTTGGGTGGTCATTGATGTGACTGGCCATTTGATAGCACAATATATTTTTAATTTGTTTTATTGATGTGTAGTTAATTTCCAATGTTGTGTTAATTTCTGCTATGCAGCAAAATGATTCAGTTTTATATCTATATATATTCTTTTCTATTATGGTTTATCATAGGATAATGAATATAGTTTCCTGTGCTATACAGTAGGACCTTGTTGTTTATCCATGCTATATATAATAGTTTGCATATGCTAACCCCTAACTCCCAATCCAACTCGGTCTCCCACCTCCCCAGCTTGCGGCAACCACAAGTCTGTTCTTTAGGTCTTTCAGTTTATTTCTGTTTCAGAGATAAGTTCATTTGTGTCATAGTTTAGTTTCCATATGTAAATAATGTATGATATTTATCTTTCTCTTTCTGACTTATTTCTCTTAGTGATAATATCTACATCCATCTATGTCACTACAAATGAAATTATTTCATTCTCTTTTATGACTAAGTAGTAGTCCATTATGTGTATAAACCATATCTTCTTCATTCATCTTTCAATAAGACATTTAGGTTGCTTCCATGTCTTGCCTACTGAAAATAGTGCTGTTATGAACATTGAAGTGTATGTATTTTTTTGAATTATAGTCTTGTATGCTATATGCCCAGGAATGGGATTTCTGGATCACATGACAACTTCATTTAAAATTTTTCAAGGAACCTCCATACAGTTTTCCATAATGTTTGTATGGATTTACATTCTGAGCTGTTTGTATATTTTGAAAATTAAGCCTTTATCAGTTGTATAATTTGCAAATATTCTCTCCCATTCTGTCTGTTGTCTTTTCATTTTCTTTATGGATGGTGGCACAATGTTTTCAGATAGAAGTCAATTCCAACTTCTATGTTTATTAAACTCAGGAGATGTGTATCACTGTTCTGTGTCACTCATGCATAAGATTCTATGGAAAGGAAAATATTAGTAAGCCAGAATCCACGGGCTTTTAAAAGTTGCACAGTAAAACTCCTCAGACTGACTACTTGTAAGGTTTTTTTCCCAGTGAAATTCAGAGAAAAGAAAGGAAGGAGAAAACTGAAAAGAAGTCAATAGATTAAATTCTGTACCCTGGGTTATTGAGTTCTATGGTTTCACACTTTCCCCAGCGAAAAACCGAAATTCAGTTTGACAACAATGATATGGTACTTTTGTACATGGGTTTCTTTTCTTTTCTTTTTATTTTTTGCAGAAAATCCCCTAAATACTGTGTCTTCATCTATCCATCTATATATCCACTTCATCAACATTAATTAGCAATTATTTACCAATATTTCCCTCAGACAATGTGGGGATTCAGGTATGTTTGAGGTTATGAAACTGAAAGTGTTAGTCACTAGGTCATGTATGACTCTTTGCAACCCCATGGACTATAGTCTGCCAGGCTCCACGGTCCATGGAATTCTCCAAACAAGATTACTGAAGTGGGTAGCCTTTTCCTTCTCCAGGGAATTGTCCCAACCCAGGGGCTGAACCTGGGTCTCCTGACCCAGGCAGGCAGATTCTTTGTCATCTGAGTCACTAGGGAAGTCATTCAAGACTATAATATTGCTGAAATCTTAGAAAATACGCTTTGAATATCCAGACCTCTAAGAATGGAAAAGAGAAATAAATTAATATTTTTTTCAGGAAAAATAAACAGATTAGTAGAGAAAGATGGTCCACTGACACAAAGAATGGGGCCATAAGTCCAAACTGTATTAGCATCTTTTCAAATATAATGATATCCAAACTTCTGCAGAAGAGTGTAAATTATTTTAGCAAATATGTTATTAAAGCATGTGCAAGAAACTATGTTTAACACTATAGAGCCTGTATAAACACAACCTAGTTTCTCTCATTGAGGAGAGTAAATGTATAATTTAAAACTAATAGAATGGAAATACTAATAATTTCTTTTCAGTGTAGCATTTACTAAAAATCATAAATGGTGTTAATGGTGAGGCAGCAGAACCCAGATGGGAAACAGTTATTTCCAGCTAAAAGAGAGGAGACAACATTATGGCAAATTTGAACACGGAAGTGATGGAATTTTATTGAGTGGAGAGGAGTGAGGCATAATCTATTAGATGAAGAAAGCACCATAGAAACAAAGCTTATGGTAGCATAGCTATTGTGAATTGCAAAGGAGAGATGGGAGAAAAAAACCTAGGGTTAAAAGATGTAAGAGGATTTAAAAAGTACAAAATAAGAAATAGGAAACAGCTAGGATGGTTAAGTAAACTGTGGTACATGCACACAGTGGAGTACTACTCAGCAGTAAAAAAGGAATGAGCCATCAAGCCAGGAAACGACAAGGAGAAACCTAAAGCACACATTGGTCAGTGAAGGAAGTCACCCTACAGAGGCCACCAACTATCACATGATGCCAACTATGTGACGTTCTGGAAAAGTCAAAATACAGAGACAATATAATATCAGTGGTTGCCAGAAGATGAAGGGGAGAGATTAGGATGGATCAGTGGAGGACAGAGGATTTTTAGGGCAGGAAAATTACTCTGTACAATAGCATATGGGTGCATACATATCAATAGGCCTTTCCCCCAACTCCTAGAATACAACACACAGAGTGAAGCCCCATGTAAGCTGTGAACTTTGGTTGGCAATCATGTGTCCATGTTGGTTCATCAGTTTAACAAATGCACCATCTGGTGGGAGATGTAGATATTTGGGTAGGAGGTGAAGGAAGGTGACAGGGGATATACTTCTGCATTAAACTCTCTGCATTTTCCACTCTTTTTCTGTGAGCCTAAAATGACTTTTAAAAATAAAGCTTATTATCTTAAGTAAAATGGAAAGTATGTTAAATTTTATGCTATGGATATTTTACCATGATGTTAAAAATACAAAAAAAAAATACTAAGTGGTGAGGAGAGATAACCAGGAAAGCAATTTGGAAACCTAATTTCCAAAAATCCCTTATCCCATCTTTACTCAGATTTTATAATGTAGATAAGTATTAAAAGTTTCCAATCTGTAAAATCAATAAAAAAACCTAAGGATCTTTATAAACTGCATACCAAGTGCCCAGACCTTGTTCTAGAACTACTTAATTGCAATTTTGAGGGGATGGGGGTTCGAGAGCATTTTTAAAAACTTCTCTGAGTGAATTTGATGTTCACTGTGTTTTAAACAATACTGAGAAGAGTGATGGGATGGGACTTCTCTTTTACACTCTTACTTCAGTACTGACACAAAAGGACGCCGGTGTAGAAAGGCCAGTTAGAAAATAATTTTAATAGTTTAGATCATTGCAGCTACTGAGAAAAATAACCTAGGGTTAAAAGATGTAAGAGGATTTAAAAAGTACAAAATAAGAAATAGGAAACAGCTAGGATGGTTAAGTAAACTGTGGTACATGCACACAGTGGAGTACTACTCAGCAGTAAAAAAGGAATGAGCCATCAAGCCAGGAAACGACAAGGAGAAACCTAAAGCACACATTGGTCAGTGAAGGAAGTCACCCTACAGAGGCCACCAACTATCACATGATGCCAACTATGTGACGTTCTGGAAAAGTCAAAATACAGAGACAATATAATATCAGTGGTTGCCAGAAGATGAAGGGGAGAGATTAGGATGGATCAGTGGAGGACAGAGGATTTTTAGGGCAGGAAAATTACTCTGTACAATAGCATATGGGTGCATACATATCAATAGGCCTTTCCCCCAACTCCTAGAATACAACACACAGAGTGAAGCCCCATGTAAGCTGTGAACTTTGGTTGGCAATCATGTGTCCATGTTGGTTCATCAGTTTAACAAATGCACCATCTGGTGGGAGATGTAGATATTTGGGTAGGAGGTGAAGGAAGGTGACAGGGGATATACTTCTGCATTAAACTCTCTGCATTTTCCACTCTTTTTCTGTGAGCCTAAAATGACTTTTAAAAATAAAGCTTATTATCTTAAGTAAAATGGAAAGTATGTTAAATTTTATGCTATGGATATTTTACCATGATGTTAAAAATACAAAAAAAAAATACTAAGTGGTGAGGAGAGATAACCAGGAAAGCAATTTGGAAACCTAATTTCCAAAAATCCCTTATCCCATCTTTACTCAGATTTTATAATGTAGATAAGTATTAAAAGTTTCCAATCTGTAAAATCAATAAAAAAAACCTAAGGATCTTTATAAACTGCATACCAAGTGCCCAGACCTTGTTCTAGAACTACTTAATTGCAATTTTGAGGGGATGGGGGTTCGAGAGCATTTTTAAAAACTTCTCTGAGTGAATTTGATGTTCACTGTGTTTTAAACAATACTGAGAAGAGTGATGGGATGGGACTTCTCTTTTACACTCTTACTTCAGTACTGACACAAAAGGACGCCGGTGTAGAAAGGCCAGTTAGAAAATAATTTTAATAGTTTAGATCATTGCAGCTACTGAGTTGAACTTACTCCCCAAATATGAAGCTTTTCCACTGCAAAAGCTGTAGTGCCCTTAGAACAGTTAGGGGACTGAGAAGCAGAAGAGGACATAGTGATCACTAGAAGAGCTCACCCTCAAGAAGGAAAGAAGGAAAGGGATCAACTTACCAACTGTAGATGGACAAAGGCCAGGAGTAATTGTACATTTATAACTACATATAGGAGGAATTTAGGTGCATGAAATAGGTGCCCTGACATTGGCGGTGACAGGGGAAAAAAAGAGAAAGATCAAAAGCCAAATATTTATGATTTTGCAAACAGAGGGAATAAGAATGTTTGGTGACTTTTTAATGTGTGTTTTTGTTTTTGTTCTTAATTTTGGCCTCTTTTATTGGTTTTCCATTCATTTATATTTTCATGTATCTGTATTCTTTGGCCTGTGTAGGCCTACCATTGCAGTGGCCTCCCACGGTGCAGAGCACAGGCTCTGGGCTCATGTGCTCCAGAGTGCCGGCTCACAACTGGACACACCGGTCCAGTTGTTCCACAGCATGTGGGATCCTCCCAGGCCAAGGATCAACCTGGCACCCCCTGCACTGCAAGGTGGACTCTCCACACACTGGACCACCAGGGAAGCCCTTGGTGACTTTTTGATTGCTGGGGGTCAAGGGACATTGGAAGAGCAGAAGATGACCTTAAGAATAAACCTAAGAAAGGCCTAAGCCTGAGAAAAGTTGATGCTAAAAATAAAGACAGAGAAGACAGATGGAAAGAAAAGGTTTAAAGGGAGAAAAGTGAACTTGTTTCTGGCATATGGAATACAAGGTGGTCATAGGACATTCAAGCGGTGGTGCCTGATGAGAGCTGAAAATGTGGGTCTAGAGTGGAGGAAGATGGTACTAGATACAATGTACCTATCCAAAGGTGGGCTTCCCTTGTAGGTCATCTGGTAAAGAATCTGCCTACAGTGCAGCAGACCCTGGTTTGATTCCTGGGTCGGAAAATCTCCTGGAGAAGGGATAGACTACCCACTCCAATATTTGTGGACTTTCCTGGTGGCTCACATGGTAAAGAATCTGTGTGCAATGTGGAAAAGCGGGATCAATCCGGAGAAGGGGATGGCTGCCCACTACACTATTCTTCACTGGAGAATTCCATGGGCAGAGGAGCCTGGCAGGCTACAAGTCCATGAGGTTGTAGAGTCAGACACAAGTGAGCAACTAACACTTTCATTTCACTTTCACTATTTGGTATGTAGGGCATCACAAGTACAACATGGGGTGAAAAATGGAAGCTGCAAAGATAATATCTTCACAGGCCTTCTTCATTGGAAGAAGGGTTTTCTGATTGTCTAGCTTCTTGAGCCCAGGCTGTCTGGTGATTTTTTAAAATTTTTATTAAAGTATAATTGCCTTCCCAGATGGTTCAGTGGGTAAAGAATCTGCCTGCCAATGCAGGAGATGCAAGAGATGTGGGATTGATCCCTGGATCAAGATCCCCTGGAGGAGCAAATGGCAAACCCACTCTGGTATTCTTGCCTGGAAAATCCCATGGACAGAGGAGCCCGGCAGGTTACAGTCCCTGAGATCACAAAGAGTCAAATATGATTTGGCGAATGCACTCACCTGAATAATTGCTTTACAATGTTGGGCTAGGTTCTGCTGTAGTTGCTCATTTGTGTCCAACTCTTTGTGACCCCACTTATGCTTCTGCTGTACAACATCATGAATCCCCTCATGAATCCCCATCACAAATGTATAATAAATTTATCCTCTCCCTCTTGAGCCTCCATCCCGTCCTTCCATTCCATACACCTTGGTCATTACAGATCACTGAGCTGAGTCCCCGGTGCTATGGCAATTTAGACTTTAGTGTTTTTTGGTCTCTACCATTTCTACTCATATCTACCAAAATGGTAAGATTTTGAGGGTTTATCCCCCAGGTTTATTGATATATAATTGATATTTATCATTGTATAAATTTAAGGTGTACGATGTGATGATTTGATATATGCATCTATTGCAAAATGTTTCTACAACTTTTCATCTCACATAATTACTGCTTTTATTGCTGTTGTGGTGGTGAGAACATTAAAGCTTAACTCTCATGGAAACTTTCAAGTCCACAATACAGTATTGTTAACTATAGTCACTGTGCTAGACCACAGATCCCCAGAACTTGAAACTGGAAGTTTGTACCCTTTGACCAACATCTCCCCATTCCTTTTCACCTCAGTCCCTGGCAACTACCATTCTGCTCTTCATTCCTATTAGTTCATTGTTTTTAGATTGAGCACATAAAGGACATGATACAATTTTTTTTTATTTTTAGCATAATGCCCACAAGATTCATCCATGTTGTTGTAAACATACAGATTATTATGACTTGCTTTCTTTTGAATTATTTCATTAAGCATAATGCCCACAAGATTCATCCATGTTGTTGTAAGACACAGAATTTCTTTTGACTGAATAATATTTCAGTCATAAATATGTGTTTGTGTATATGTCTTGAGCCCAGCTGTCTGGTGATTTTTAAAATTTTTATTAAAGTATAATTGCCTTCCCAGATGGTTCAGTGGGTAAAGAATCTGCCTGCCAATGCAGGAGATGCAAGAGATGTGGGATTGATCCCTGGATCAAGATCCCCTGGAGGAGCAAATGGCAAACCCACTCTGGTATTCTTGCCTGGAAAATCCCATGGACAGAGGAGCCCGGCAGGTTACAGTCCCTGAGATCACAAAGAGTCAAATATGATTTGGCGAATGCACTCACCTGAATAATTGCTTTACAATGTTGGGCTAGGTTCTGCTGTAGTTGCTCATTTGTGTCCAACTCTTTGTGACCCCACTTATGCTTCTGCTGTACAACATCATGAATCCCCTCATGAATCCCCATCACAAATGTATAATAAATTTATCCTCTCCCTCTTGAGCCTCCATCCCGTCCTTCCATTCCATCCACCTTGGTCATTACAGATCACTGAGCTGAGTCCCCTGTGCTATGGCAATTTAGACTTTAGTGTTTTTTGGTCTCTACCATTTCTACTCATATCTACCAAAATGGTAAGATTTTGAGGGTTTATCCCCCAGGTTTATTGATATATAATTGATATTTATCATTGTATAAATTTAAGGTGTACGATGTGATGATTTGATATATGCATCTATTGCAAAATGTTTCTACAACTTTTCATCTCACATAATTACTGTTTTTATTGCTGTTGTGGTGGTGAGAACATTAAAGCTTAACTCTCATGGAAACTTTCAAGTCCACAATACAGTATTGTTAACTATAGTCACTGTGCTAGACCACAGATCCCCAGAACTTGAAACTGGAAGTTTGTACCCTTTGACCAACATCTCCCCATTCCTTTTCACCTCAGTCCCTGGCAACTACCATTCTGCTCTTCATTCCTATTAGTTCATTGTTTTTAGATTGAGCACATAAAGGACATGATACAGTATTTGCCTTTTCTTTTGAATTATTTCATTAAGCATAATGCCCACAAGATTCATCCATGTTGTTGTAAACAACAGAATTTCTTTTTTTATGACTGAATAATATTTCAGTCATAAATATGTGTTTGTGTGTATATGTCTTTATATATTCATCTGTCAATGGACACTTAGGCTCTTTCTGTGTCTTGCCTATTCTGAATAATGTTAAAATGAACTGGAAAGCATAGATATATCTTTGAGACAGTGATTGCATTTCCTTTGGATCTATACCCTGAACTAGTAGCAGTCCCATTTTTAATTTTTTGAGAAATCTCCACACTATTTGCCATAGGGATACATTCCTGCCAATAGTGCACAAGGGTTTCCTTTGCTCCACATCCTCTCTAGCAATTGTTCCCTTGTCTTTCTGATAACATCCCTCCCAACAGATGTGAAATGGTATCTCTTTGTGGCTTTTTTTTTTTTTTTTGCATTGCCCTCATGCTTGGAGAGTTTAAGACACAGATTCTCAGTCTCACTTGGAGTCTATTTAGGAACTACAGGATATGACCAGATAGTCCACATTTCTAATTCCCAGGTCATCCTAATGTTACTAATCTATGGACTATGTTTTCAGGAGCATTGGGTTAGATCATTTTGCCTATTACCAAACACCAGATAGAGGAATCAAGGAAATATCTGCAAAAAAAGAAAGAAAGAAAGAAAAGAAAGGAAAGAAAATATCCGTAGAAGCTTCTACGGTCATCATAAAAAGCTTTTTTTTTTTTTTTTTAAATAGTAGAAGCTTCTACAGTGTATTTATAAAAGGGAGGTAATTGCTAAAACCCTTTAAATCAAAAGAGATTTTCTAAATTTTCCAAAAGGAAACCCATCCTTTTGCTTTATCTTCACCATGACTTTTTCCTCTATTTACAGGCTATCCAGATCCTGCTTGGACTGATCAACTTTTCTTTTGGAATGGTTTTTCTTTTCACTTTGGAATATCCATACCCAAGATTTCCCTTTATATTTATTTCAGGATATCCATTCTGGAGCTCTGTTTTGGTGAGTAGAGTCAGTCAAGTTCAATTTGAAGTTGTGCCAACAGAATTAAAGAATTCTTATCAATGAAATGAGCTACATTTATTTGAATATATCTTGAAAAATTAAAATAAAATTCAATGCTATTGACGTGATTTTCCCATTAATTCATCAGAGTTACATATATATTCCATCACTGGGTCTTGAGGTTCCTTTGAGAATATCTATTTGGGTCTTGACATTATTTGTCTATTCATTTATTCAAAATGAATTACTATTATAAGTCAGATATGGAAGATCCCCTGAACTAGGAAATGGCAACTCACTCCAGTATTCTTGCCCAGAAAATTCCATGGACAGAGGAGCCTGGTGGGCTACAGACCATGGGGTTGCAAAGAGTCACACAGCACAGAGAAGTCAGATACATAAAGGAAAGCAATTAAGATCCAAAGGTGTACAGTACACATAAGTCAGATGTATAGAGGAAGGTAATGAGGATCTAAAGGTGACTAAATATGGGCCCTCACTATGGAAAACAGCATAGAGGTTTCACAAAAAATTAAAAATAGAACTGCCATATGATCCAGAAATTCCACTTCTAGGAATATATCCAAATGAAATAAAAGCACTTTGTCAAAGAGATATCGACATCCTTATTTTCATAGCAGAAGTGTCCATAACAGGCAAGACATGATACAGCCTAAGCAACCATCAATGGACAGATGGATGAAGAAGTTGAGGTTTACCACCCCCACACAGTGAAACATTATTCAGCCTTGTTCATAATAAAATGAGGAAATCTCACCACTTGTGACAACATGAATAAACCCTGAAAGCATTATGCTAACTGAAATGTCAGACAAAGACATTTTCTAAATTTTCCAAAAGGAAACCCATCCTTTTGCTTTATCTTCACCATGACTTTTTCCTCTATTTACAGGCTATCCAGATCCTGCTTGGACTGATCAACTTTTCTTTTGGAATGGTTTTTCTTTTCACTTTGGAATATCCATACCCAAGATTTCCCTTTATATTTATTTCAGGATATCCATTCTGGAGCTCTGTTTTGGTGAGTAGAGTCAGTCAAGTTCAATTTGAAGTTGTGCCAACAGAATTAAAGAATTCTTATCAATGAAATGAGCTACATTTATTTGAATATATCTTGAAAAATTAAAATAAAATTCAATGCTATTGACGTGATTTTCCCATTAATTCATCAGAGTTACATATATATTCCATCACTGGGTCTTGAGGTTCCTTTGAGAATATCTATTTGGGTCTTGACATTATTTGTCTATTCATTTATTCAAAATGAATTACTATTATAAGTCAGATATGGAAGATCCCCTGAACTAGGAAATGGCAACTCACTCCAGTATTCTTGCCCAGAAAATTCCATGGACAGAGGAGCCTGGTGGGCTACAGACCATGGGGTTGCAAAGAGTCACACAGCACAGAGAAGTCAGATACATAAAGGAAAGCAATTAAGATCCAAAGGTGTACAGTACACATAAGTCAGATGTATAGAGGAAGGTAATGAGGATCTAAAGGTGACTAAATATGGGCCCTCACTATGGAAAACAGCATAGAGGTTTCACAAAAAATTAAAAATAGAACTGCCATATGATCCAGAAATTCCACTTCTAGGAATATATCCAAATGAAATAAAAGCACTTTGTCAAAGAGATATCGACATCCTTATTTTCATAGCAGAAGTGTCCATAACAGGCAAGACATGATACAGCCTAAGCAACCATCAATGGACAGATGGATGAAGAAGTTGAGGTTTACCACCCCCACACAGTGAAACATTATTCAGCCTTGTTCATAATAAAATGAGGAAATCTCACCACTTGTGACAACATGAATAAACCCTGAAAGCATTATGCTAACTGAAATGTCAGACAAAGACATTCCATATGATCTTACTTATATGTGGACTCCAAAGAAAAAGAGATCAGGGGCATGGGTGGAGGAACAGGAGACAGAGAATTGGATGAAGCTGATCTAAAGGCACACATTTCCAGTTATAAATAACTACTAGAAATGCAATGCACAGCATTAGGACTATAGTTAACACTGCTATGTGATACACAGGAAAATTTTTAAGAGAGTAGATCCTAAGAGTTCTCATCACAAGGAATTTTTTTTTCTTTTTGACTATATTTTTCCTTTTCTTGGTACCTATATGAGATGATGAATGAATGTTAACTAAACTTATTGTGGTAATCATTTCATGATACTAAGTCACATCATTATGCTGTATACCTTAAACTTATACATGGCTGTATTTCAATTATATCTCAGTAAAACTGGGGCAAAAACAAAGAAGGAAAAAGAATAAGGCATGAGCCCTTCCTTCAAAGAGCTCTCACATCTAGCAAGAAAGAAAACATAGCAACAGGTCATTTCGAGATAGTTGATAAATGATATCACAGAAGTGTAGGAAGTGCTTGTATTGGCAGAGATGAGAGATCAATTAACTCTTTACAGACTTGAAGAAGCAGGTAAGGTTTCTCAGATGTACCATTGGGCTGAACAGAAGCATTTAATCACATTCAATAATCATTATTTTATCACCTATTTTAGCACCAGAAAAAGGGCAGCCTGTGGGTATTCTGGGAAAAAATGCAGTCCCTGGTCTCCAGGTCTCAGCTGAGTAGGAATAACACATAGAGTTTAAATTAAAAATAGAACTGCCATATGATCCAGAAATTCCACTTCTAGGAATATATCCAAATGAAATAAAAGCACTTTGTCAAAGAGATATCGACATCCTTATTTTCATAGCAGAAGTGTCCATAACAGGCAAGACATGATACAGCCTAAGCAACCATCAATGGACAGATGGATGAAGAAGTTGAGGTTTACCACCCCCACACAGTGAAACATTATTCAGCCTTGTTCATAATAAAATGAGGAAATCTCACCACTTGTGACAACATGAATAAACCCTGAAAGCATTATGCTAACTGAAATGTCAGACAAAGACATTCCATATGATCTTACTTATATGTGGACTCCAAAGAAAAGAGATCAGGGGCATGGGTGGAGGAACAGGAGACAGAGAATTGGATGAAGCTGATCTAAAGGCACACATTTCCAGTTATAAATAACTACTAGAAATGCAATGCACAGCATTAGGACTATAGTTAACACTGCTATGTGATACACAGGAAAATTTTTAAGAGAGTAGATCCTAAGAGTTCTCATCACAAGGAATTTTTTTTTCTTTTTGACTATATTTTTCCTTTTCTTGGTACCTATATGAGATGATGAATGAATGTTAACTAAACTTATTGTGGTAATCATTTCATGATACTAAGTCACATCATTATGCTGTATACCTTAAACTTATACATGGCTGTATTTCAATTATATCTCAGTAAAACTGGGGCAAAAACAAAGAAGGAAAAAGAATAAGGCATGAGCCCTTCCTTCAAAGAGCTCTCACATCTAGCAAGAAAGAAAACATAGCAACAGGTCATTTCGAGATAGTTGATAAATGATATCACAGAAGTGTAGGAAGTGCTTGTATTGGCAGAGATGAGAGATCAATTAACTCTTTACAGACTTGAAGAAGCAGGTAAGGTTTCTCAGATGTACCATTGGGCTGAACAGAAGCATTTAATCACATTCAATAATCATTATTTTATCACCTATTTTAGCACCAGAAAAAGGGCAGCCTGTGGGTATTCTGGGAAAAAAAAAATGCAGTCCCTGGTCTCCAGGTCTCAGCTGAGTAGAGTGTCATACAATTACCATACAGTGTGATGAATGATGATAAGGGGTACACAAACTGATTCTACAGAATAGACAGGAGATTTTTCAGAGACATTTGCATCTTGACTGAATTTTAAAGGATGAGTGATTAATCTGGTGGAAAGGAAAGGAGTGGGGGGTGGTCAGGTGTTAAGGGGTAGTACTATCTTGCAGCATGCCAAGGGAGAAACATGGGCAAAGGGCTTAGGACATGGGAGAACATCCTCTTTTCTAAGAACTGAGTCCAGCATAGAAAGTGAGAGCTGAGGGATTAACCTGAAGAAGTACCAGTCCACAAGACTAGAAATTTTAAAACGGATATGCTGTAATCAAACTGGAAGCTTTCTACCAGACAACAATGCAACCACAGCATATGACTCACCTCCATGGACATTATCAGGATTTTTCCAGCATTTCCAGCTTCTCAGCTACCATTCCACCTATGTTCTCATCCAAAAGAACACAATGGATTGCAAAAGGTTATAAAGGAGGTTTCTTGTAAGAATGGTGGAATCCAATCATATTGATTATAAACTGATTTGACACCAGTGTCTCAAGGAATCAAAGCTAAGTCCACAATAGCCAGGAAAGGAAAACAGATGAGAAAACTAAAACCCAGGGAAGTTAAAATTTTTTCTCAAGTTCACATGAACAGGTAAGAACAAAGCAAATTTCTAGTTCAAGATTTTGTCCACTATACACTTGGGACAATCATACAAGGCATCAACCCTGCTCACTGCCTTGAGGATTGTGTGAACTAGGAAGAAGGGTATGTAGAAGAAATTGGTAGTGGTCTGTTAACCATGAGAAATCTTTAACATAAGCTAAACATATCTATCACTAAGATACTTATTCTTTTTAACAGTTCATTAATTCTGGAGCCTTGCTAATTGCACTGGAAAGAAAAACCACAGACACTCTGGTGAGTTATATGTGCATTTTCTAAAAAAAATTAACTCTGAAACAAATCATTTCAGTCTTGAATTTGGAAGATCATTAAACCACTAGAATGCTACAAACTGTCAAGTACTGATACCAGTCAATGATGTTTGCTTCTTTTGTCATAGAATCATAAAACACTAGTGCCAGAAAAGTTTTCTGGAGCATCTAGTTTAATTCTTAGACACTGAAGCTTAATAAGCAACTTAATAAAAGCCAGATGGGAGGATGGGTCTCAGTATTCTGGTAGCTTCCTCATCCATTCTTTCTGTAAGTACTTTTGGTGCCTACTCCACACCAGACATTGTGTTAAGGGTAGTACTATTTGCAGATGCCAAGGGAGAAACATGGGCAAAGGGCTTAGGACATGGGAGAACATCCTCTTTTCTAAGAACTGAGTCCAGCATAGAAAGTGAGAGCTGAGGGATTAACCTGAAGAAGTACCAGTCCACAAGACTAGAAATTTTAAAACGGATATGCTGTAATCAAACTGGAAGCTTTCTACCAGACAACAATGCAACCACAGCATATGACTCACCTCCATGGACATTATCAGGATTTTTCCAGCATTTCCAGCTTCTCAGCTACCATTCCACCTATGTTCTCATCCAAAAGAACACAATGGATTGCAAAAGGTTATAAAGGAGGTTTCTTGTAAGAATGGTGGAATCCAATCATATTGATTATAAACTGATTTGACACCAGTGTCTCAAGGAATCAAAGCTAAGTCCACAATAGCCAGGAAAGGAAAACAGATGAGAAAACTAAAACCCAGGGAAGTTAAAATTTTTTCTCAAGTTCACATGAACAGGTAAGAACAAAGCAAATTTCTAGTTCAAGATTTTGTCCACTATACACTTGGGACAATCATACAAGGCATCAACCCTGCTCACTGCCTTGAGGATTGTGTGAACTAGGAAGAAGGGTATGTAGAAGAAATTGGTAGTGGTCTGTTAACCATGAGAAATCTTTAACATAAGCTAAACATATCTATCACTAAGATACTTATTCTTTTTAACAGTTCATTAATTCTGGAGCCTTGCTAATTGCACTGGAAAGAAAAACCACAGACACTCTGGTGAGTTATATGTGCATTTTCTAAAAAAAATTAACTCTGAAACAAATCATTTCAGTCTTGAATTTGGAAGATCATTAAACCACTAGAATGCTACAAACTGTCAAGTACTGATACCAGTCAATGATGTTTGCTTCTTTTGTCATAGAATCATAAAACACTAGTGCCAGAAAAGTTTTCTGGAGCATCTAGTTTAATTCTTAGACACTGAAGCTTAATAAGCAACTTAATAAAAGCCAGATGGGAGGATGGGTCTCAGTATTCTGGTAGCTTCCTCATCCATTCTTTCTGTAAGTACTTTTGGTGCCTACTCCACACCAGACATTTTGGCACGTGCTGATTTGACTCATGATAGACACACTGTCTAGACAACCCAATTCAACCTTGTAAGCAGAATCTCAAAATAAATAATACAATGTTAATGAATGCAAACTTTTACAAGTTTAAGTAGAGTATTTTTACTTTTCCCAAAGAAGCAAAGATATATCAATTCATAAGCCAATAAATTTTTTTCAGCAAAGAACACCTCCTATGGGCTTGTAGTTTGAAATAAAAATTGCCAAGAAATACAAGGTTTCATTAAACAGCCATAAAACTAAAATGTAAACAGTTCATAACTTTTACCAGAGCATCAAAATACAAGGTAAGGTAGCCACCCCATAGGTATGAATACCTCTTTTGTCCACTGTACACCATTTCCTGCAATTAAATGGGAGCCAGTTTAGGCAGAGTTTTCAGGGATTGGAAGGGTTATTAAAAACTCACTGGATCCTCTCATTTCTGTGGATGAAGACCTCAAGCCCAAAGAGGTAAAGTGGACTCACACAAGATCATACAGTTGCTCTGAAGCGTCTCAGTGCTGTAACTGAAACCTTGCTCTCCAGTCTCCCCACACACTGCTTTATCTACAAGCTTGACTGGGCTGAGTCACTGTGTCATATTCTTACTCCCTCTCAGGTGACGCTGAGCCGAATAATGAACTCTCTTAGTGCCATGGCAGCCACAGCTGGAATCATTCTCCTCATAATTGGTTTCCTTCTAGATCGAAACTTCCTTTGTGGCTATGCTCAAGAAGTTAGTCACTGTCAGGCTGTTACCAGTCTATTCATTGTAAGTACACTGCATTTTTAGGGTGAGGAGAAGTGGGTCTAATCATAAAGGTTTATTAGCACCCAATCAGCACCAGTCAAAAAAATATGTTTTTAAAAATCATAGAAACCTAGTGCCAGAAAAGTTTTTTCTTCTTTTGTCATAGAATCATAAAACACTAGTGCCAGAAAAGTTTTCTGGAGCATCTAGTTTAATTCTTAGACACTGAAGCTTAATAAGCAACTTAATAAAAGCCAGATGGGAGGATGGGTCTCAGTATTCTGGTAGCTTCCTCATCCATTCTTTCTGTAAGTACTTTTGGTGCCTACTCCACACCAGACATTTTGGCACGTGCTGATTTGACTCATGATAGACACACTGTCTAGACAACCCAATTCAACCTTGTAAGCAGAATCTCAAAATAAATAATACAATGTTAATGAATGCAAACTTTTACAAGTTTAAGTAGAGTATTTTTACTTTTCCCAAAGAAGCAAAGATATATCAATTCATAAGCCAATAAATTTTTTTCAGCAAAGAACACCTCCTATGGGCTTGTAGTTTGAAATAAAAATTGCCAAGAAATACAAGGTTTCATTAAACAGCCATAAAACTAAAATGTAAACAGTTCATAACTTTTACCAGAGCATCAAAATACAAGGTAAGGTAGCCACCCCATAGGTATGAATACCTCTTTTGTCCACTGTACACCATTTCCTGCAATTAAATGGGAGCCAGTTTAGGCAGAGTTTTCAGGGATTGGAAGGGTTATTAAAAACTCACTGGATCCTCTCATTTCTGTGGATGAAGACCTCAAGCCCAAAGAGGTAAAGTGGACTCACACAAGATCATACAGTTGCTCTGAAGCGTCTCAGTGCTGTAACTGAAACCTTGCTCTCCAGTCTCCCCACACACTGCTTTATCTACAAGCTTGACTGGGCTGAGTCACTGTGTCATATTCTTACTCCCTCTCAGGTGACGCTGAGCCGAATAATGAACTCTCTTAGTGCCATGGCAGCCACAGCTGGAATCATTCTCCTCATAATTGGTTTCCTTCTAGATCGAAACTTCCTTTGTGGCTATGCTCAAGAAGTTAGTCACTGTCAGGCTGTTACCAGTCTATTCATTGTAAGTACACTGCATTTTTAGGGTGAGGAGAAGTGGGTCTAATCATAAAGGTTTATTAGCACCCAATCAGCACCAGTCAAATAACTCAGCAGACACATGCGTTTTCTTTTATTCATAAACATATTACAGAAATTACAGTATCTGACTGTTGTTGTTGTTCAGTTACTCAGTTGTGTCCAACTCTTTGCAACCCCATGGACTGCAGCACACCAGGCCTCCCTGTTCTTCACCATCCCCTGGAGTCTACCCAGACTCATGTCCATTGAATCAGTGATGCCATCCAACCATTTCATCCTCTGCTGCCATCTTCTCCTCCTGCCTTCAATCTTTCCCAGCATCAGGGTCTTTTCCAATAAGTTTGACTCTTCACTTCAGGCAGTCAGAATACTGGAGCTTCAGCATCAATCCTTCCAGTGAATATTCAGGGTTGGTTTCCTTTATGATTGACTGGTTTGATCTCCTCGCAGTCCAAGGGACTCTCAAGAGTCTTCTCCAACACCACGGATCCTCAGTATCAGGCACCATGGATGAGAAAACTGAATGCATTATAAAAGCCCCACCTTTAAGAATTCACAGATGAGGAGACAAAGCATGCACACCAGTAAATATAATTCAAAAGATACACTGATATATTAGAAGAAAAGTGTAGGTGCAGCAGTACGGTAATAGCTCATAGTCCTAGCTGTACATTATAATCACATATGGAGTATTTCTGTGGTATTGGTTTTAATATATAGACTGGACTTCTGATAAAACATGGTAGATAGAAAACAGGTATTTATTTCTGCACTTACAAAATACCATAAATAGTGTGAAAAAATAAAATACACAAGATCATACAGTTGCTCTGAAGCGTCTCAGTGCTGTAACTGAAACCTTGCTCTCCAGTCTCCCCACACACTGCTTTATCTACAAGCTTGACTGGGCTGAGTCACTGTGTCATATTCTTACTCCCTCTCAGGTGACGCTGAGCCGAATAATGAACTCTCTTAGTGCCATGGCAGCCACAGCTGGAATCATTCTCCTCATAATTGGTTTCCTTCTAGATCGAAACTTCCTTTGTGGCTATGCTCAAGAAGTTAGTCACTGTCAGGCTGTTACCAGTCTATTCATTGTAAGTACACTGCATTTTTAGGGTGAGGAGAAGTGGGTCTAATCATAAAGGTTTATTAGCACCCAATCAGCACCAGTCAAATAACTCAGCAGACACATGCGTTTTCTTTTATTCATAAACATATTACAGAAATTACAGTATCTGACTGTTGTTGTTGTTCAGTTACTCAGTTGTGTCCAACTCTTTGCAACCCCATGGACTGCAGCACACCAGGCCTCCCTGTTCTTCACCATCCCCTGGAGTCTACCCAGACTCATGTCCATTGAATCAGTGATGCCATCCAACCATTTCATCCTCTGCTGCCATCTTCTCCTCCTGCCTTCAATCTTTCCCAGCATCAGGGTCTTTTCCAATAAGTTTGACTCTTCACTTCAGGCAGTCAGAATACTGGAGCTTCAGCATCAATCCTTCCAGTGAATATTCAGGGTTGGTTTCCTTTATGATTGACTGGTTTGATCTCCTCGCAGTCCAAGGGACTCTCAAGAGTCTTCTCCAACACCACGGATCCTCAGTATCAGGCACCATGGATGAGAAAACTGAATGCATTATAAAAGCCCCACCTTTAAGAATTCACAGATGAGGAGACAAAGCATGCACACCAGTAAATATAATTCAAAAGATACACTGATATATTAGAAGAAAAGTGTAGGTGCAGCAGTACGGTAATAGCTCATAGTCCTAGCTGTACATTATAATCACATATGGAGTATTTCTGTGGTATTGGTTTTAATATATAGACTGGACTTCTGATAAAACATGGTAGATAGAAAACAGGTATTTATTTCTGCACTTTACAAAATACCATAAAATTAGTGTGAAAAAAATAGAAAAAACCTGAATCTACATGGATAAAAAAATAGTCAATGAGACCCTAAAGTTGCTGAGAAAGCTGGAAAAGGGGGCCCTATAGAAGTAAAATATTTCATATGGCACACTAAGAAATATTGAGCATTTGTATGTACCAGGACCACAGAAAACATGGCAAACAAGAAGAAAACAGAGAGATTGATTCTAGTAATTGTTAATTGAGCTATTTGAATCAAATCTCCTCTGAAAACAAAAATGCAACACTTTTTTTTAAATTAACACTGCAAAAGCACTAAAGAACTGAAAAGTCAACTAGAGCTCCTAGATCCATTTTTACACAAAAGTCTAACCTAAAATTTGTCAATGGGATGCCAAAGAGCAACAAAGCTGCTCATACCCGGAGGCCATCTACAATGTGGTCTATTTGGAATCTGATTCCCAGCCTAAGTGCAAGGAAGGAAAAAGAAGCCACAGCCCAGAGTTCACTCAAAGTAGGAAGATTTAGAAAAATCTCCACATTAAATTGGTCCTTTGATAGATTGCTATACTCTTCAGGAAAAGGCAAAAAGACATACAAAGTCCTCTGCCCCATGACACCAGAGAGAATGTACTGAACAGAGTGAAAAAAGAAAGCTCCTTGAGAAATTGCGGCCCTGTGTCAGATCCCCTGACAACCTCTTCCCACCTTCAACCTCTGCCAGGAAGTTAACCTTTGGTTAAAATAAATTGGGTGACTCTTACACCGTTGACAGGAATGTAAATTGGTGTAGCCACTGTGGAAAACCTGGTGGCTCAATGGTAAAGAATTGCCAATGCAGAAGATGCAAGAGATGTGGGTTTGATTCCTGGGTCAGGAAGATCCCCTGGAGAAGGAATTGGCAACCCACTCCAGTATTCTTGCCTGAGAGATCCCACGGACGACAGGAGACTGATAGGCTATAATCCATGGGTCGTAAAACAGTTAGACATGACTTAGCGACTGAATACCAATTACTATGTGTGGACGTTCCTCAAAAAAAACTAAAATAGTTTCCATATGATCCAGCAATCCCATACTAGGCATCTATCCAGAAAAAGCTATGGTTCGAAGAGATGCATGCACCATAATGTTCATAGCAGCACTATTTACAATAGTTAAGGCATTGTTGTTCAGTCACTGAGTCAAGTTTGACTCTGCAGCCTCATGGAATACAGCATAACAGGCTTCCCTGTTCTCACAGAGTTTGCTCAAACTCATGTCCATTGAGTCTAAGACACCATCAAGACATGGAAACAACTTAAATGCCCATTGATAGATGAATGGATAAAGAAGATTATATATTTATATGTATATATATGTAACAGAATATTACACAGCCATTAAAAAGAATGAAATAATGCCATTTGAGGCAACATGGATGGACACATAGAATATCATGCTAAGTAAAGTAAGTCAGAAAAAGAAAGACAAATACCATATAATATCACTTTATATGTGCAAATTAAAATACAACACAAATGAACCTATCTCTGGAACAAGAATAGACTCACAGACATAGAGAGCAGACTTGTGGTTGTCAAAGGGTAAGAGATAGGTGAGATGAAGTGGGAGGCTCACTACATAAACTATTATATATAGGAGACATAAACAAAAGGTCTTAGTATATACCCTGTGATGAACCAGAGTATGAAAAATAGTATATATATTCATTATATATATATATATGTACAACAGAAAGTAGCACTACAATGTAAAGCAACTGCACTTTGATAAAAAATCAATTTAAAAATTAAAGAAAAAAACTGAGCAAGGCAAGAAAGCTTGAGCCTGAATTTGGTCTTGATATTTGGCACACTTAGCACCTGACAAAAGTAAAGCCAAGGCTATCTGGGGGGAGGAACACTCGACTATCTCACAAAATTCTTACCAAGTTTGGTATCATATTTGATACTGCACACTAGATGGATCAGAATGAATCATATTTCATGGAGAAAACAAATACAGAAGTGAGGATAAGAGATATAAAACATATAGTGAAAAGAAGTCTAACACACTTGATTAGAACTATTTACAGAAGGCAAAGAAGGAAAGAGAAAAGATGATAGGCTGATGAAAAGCATCACCCCACATATACAAGAGGTCCAGTGACTTCCAGACACCTCAACACATAATAGTGAAAACAAAATACAGGAGCTAGAGCAACCAGTGAGGGAAAGACAGACTCTCTTTAAAAATATGTATAGCTGATTAGAATAATGACTATCTTGGGAGAGATAGCTACTGGAACAATCATGAGAGGGGACTCCAGAGGATCTTCCCAGTCCAGGGATTGAACCCAGGTCTTCTGCAATGCAGGCAGATTCTTTACTGTCTGAGCCACTTTCATGTTCATGTTTTAATATATTAAACATTATTAAAACTAAAAAACTAGAACTAACATATTTACTCAACAATTATAGAATATGCAGTTTATAGTCCACACCAACAAAAATGACTATATATTGGCAAACAAAAAAATCACAGATCAATATTGAAGGCTGAAGTCATATAGTATATCTCCTAGGCAATAAAACCAGAGCAATTATAACTAAAGAAGGAGATGAGAGGAGAGGGATGTACAAATCAAAAAGGAAAAAGTAAAGGAATGTCTGTAGACATGGTATTATTTACAGAAACCCCTAAATATGCCACCAAAAAAACTGTTAAACCTAATAAAGTCAGTAAAGTTTCAAGATCCAAAATCAGCAAACGAAAGTCAAGTGCATTTCTATACACTATCTGAAAGAATAAGGAAACAATCCCCTTTAAAACTTCATCAAAAAAGATAAAATATACCAGAATAAATTTAACCAAGGATGTGAAAGATTGGATTACTGCAAATATAACATCAATTATGCAAATTGAAGAAGACACAAAGAAGTGGAAGGATGTCCCCTGCTCATGGATTAATATTCTTAAGATGTCCACAGTACCCAAAGCAATCAACAGAGTCAATGTAACCCCTACCAAAATTCTAGCGGCATTTTTCACACATATAAAAAAAAATCCTGAAATTTGTATGGAACCACAAATAGCCAAAGCAATCATGAGAAACAAAAATCTGAAGGCATCAATCTTCCTGATTTCAAACCATATTACAAAGCTACAGTCTTCAAAACAGTACAGTAATAGCATAAGAACAGAAAGATGGATCAGTGGAACAGATAGAGAGCTCAGAAATAAACCTATATGTATATGGTCAATTAATTTATGACAAAGGATCCAAGACTATACAATGAGGAAAAGACAAACTCTCCAATAAATGGTGTTGGAAAAACCATGTAGCCACATACAAGAGAATAAAACAGAATCACTGTCTTACATCATACACAAAAACAAACTCAAATGGATTAAAGACTTGACCTAAAACCATAAAGACCATAAAACCTAAAGCCCTAAAACCATAAAACTCCCAGAGGAAAACATAGGTGGTAAGCTCCTTGACATTGGTCTTGGCAATGATTTTTTGAATTTGATACAAAAAGCAAAGGCAACCAAAACAAAAATAAGTGAAAATATCAGTGAGTTTCAAGAGAAATTAATAAACTTCTGCATGGCAAAAGAAACTACCAACAAGATGAAAGGTCAGCCTATAGAACAGGAGAAGATATTTCCAAATAATATATCCGATATGAGTCTAATATCCAAAATATACTTTAAAAAACATATAACTCAACAGCAAAAAATAAATCCTGTTAAAAAGTATGCTAAAAGTAATATGCAGAGGGTCTGAATGGAGATTTTCCAGAGGGTACAGAAGGCCAATAGTTATAAGAAAAGATCCTTGGGCTTCCATGGTAGTCCAGTGGGTAAAGAGCCCACTTTGCACTGCAAGGGACAGTGGTTTGATCCTTGATTGGGAAAGATCCCACATTGCACTGCAAAAGATAAAATATACCAGAATAAATTTAACCAAGGATGTGAAAGATTGGATTACTGCAAATATAACATCAATTATGCAAATTGAAGAAGACACAAAGAAGTGGAAGGATGTCCCCTGCTCATGGATTAATATTCTTAAGATGTCCACAGTACCCAAAGCAATCAACAGAGTCAATGTAACCCCTACCAAAATTCTAGCGGCATTTTTCACACATATAAAAAAAAATCCTGAAATTTGTATGGAACCACAAATAGCCAAAGCAATCATGAGAAACAAAAATCTGAAGGCATCAATCTTCCTGATTTCAAACCATATTACAAAGCTACAGTCTTCAAAACAGTACAGTAATAGCATAAGAACAGAAAGATGGATCAGTGGAACAGATAGAGAGCTCAGAAATAAACCTATATGTATATGGTCAATTAATTTATGACAAAGGATCCAAGACTATACAATGAGGAAAAGACAAACTCTCCAATAAATGGTGTTGGAAAAACCATGTAGCCACATACAAGAGAATAAAACAGAATCACTGTCTTACATCATACACAAAAACAAACTCAAATGGATTAAAGACTTGACCTAAAACCATAAAGACCATAAAACCTAAAGCCCTAAAACCATAAAACTCCCAGAGGAAAACATAGGTGGTAAGCTCCTTGACATTGGTCTTGGCAATGATTTTTTGAATTTGATACAAAAAGCAAAGGCAACCAAAACAAAAATAAGTGAAAATATCAGTGAGTTTCAAGAGAAATTAATAAACTTCTGCATGGCAAAAGAAACTACCAACAAGATGAAAGGTCAGCCTATAGAACAGGAGAAGATATTTCCAAATAATATATCCGATATGAGTCTAATATCCAAAATATACTTTAAAAAACATATAACTCAACAGCAAAAAATAAATCCTGTTAAAAAGTATGCTAAAAGTAATATGCAGAGGGTCTGAATGGAGATTTTCCAGAGGGTACAGAAGGCCAATAGTTATAAGAAAAGATCCTTGGGCTTCCATGGTAGTCCAGTGGGTAAAGAGCCCACTTTGCACTGCAAGGGACAGTGGTTTGATCCTTGATTGGGAAAGATCCCACATGCCTCAAAGCGGCTGGACCAGTGTGTCCAATTATGAGCCAGTGCTCTGGAGCACATGTGCCCAGAGTTGATGCCCTACAACGAGAGAGGCCACTGCAATGGGAGTCCCACACAAGCAAAAGAATAAAAATAGATGAAAATAAAACAAACAAATAAACAAATAAAATAAAGAAAAATAAAAGACCCTCAACATCATGAATTATCAGGAAAATGCAAATCAAAACCACAATGAAGTATCATCTCACCCCTGTCAGAATGGCTCTTATCAAAAAGGCAAAAAACAAGTGTTGGAAAGAATGTAAAGAAAAGGGAACCCTTGTGTACTGTTAGTAGGAAAGTAGATTAGTGCCATCACTATGGAAAACAGTATGGAGGTTGCTAAAAGAATTAAAAATACAATACAATATGATCTGGCAAATCCACTCTGGTATTTATCCAAAGTAAGCTACAATACTAACTCAAAATATGCATACCTCCATGTTAACTACAGCATGATTTATGATAGCCAAAATATGAAAACAAACTAACTGTCCACTGATGGATGAATGAATAAAGAAAACGTGGGTTTACACACATATACACACATACACAGGAATATTATTCCAATGTAAAAAATTAAGAAACCCTACCATTTGCCTCAATGTAGATGAACCTTGAGGTAAGGTCACAGGCTAAGTGAGATAAGTCAGATATTTAAAAACAAATACTATATGATATCACTTATATAAGGAGTCTAAAAAATCCAAATTTATGAAAACAGTACAGTGGTGGTTACCAGGGTCTGGGTGGTGGGTGATTGGAGGAGACGTTAGTCAAAGAACTTAAACTTCCATTTGCAAGATGAATAAGTTCTGGTGGCCTAAAGCCCAGCATAGTGATTACTGTTAACACTGTTATATCACATACTTCAGTGTCATTAGGAGATTTGATTGTAAACATTCTCATCATAAAAAAGAAATCATAATTATGTGATGTGATAGAAGTGTTGGCTAATGAACACTGGCGGTAAGTATAAATGTATTAAATTAACATAGTGTATACCAAGTTACACAATGATGCATGCCACATATCTCAATGTTTTAAAAAGTAAGTGAAAATGGAAGGCACCAACTGGGAGATAATCTCCTCAATACATCTATCTGATAGAGGACTCACATCCAATATAAAAGCATTCCCCCAAATCAATAATATAAAGACCAAAAAATAAATGAGCAAGTCTTGTACAAGCTCTTCACAAAGAAAGACATACCAGTACCCAGTGAGCGTGTGTATGTTCAACATTATTAATTATCAAAGAAATGCAAATTAAAATCACAAGTAAGACACCACAGCATGTACACCAGAACGACTTGAATTAAACAACTGGTAAATTGAGTGCTGGCAGGAACGTGAAGAAACAAGAATTCTAATCCAGTTTTGGTGGGAGTGTTAGATGATTCAACCACCTTGGAAAACTATTTGGTAGCTTTTAACAAAATCAAGCATAGACCTAGTTATGTCTCAGCAACATACACAAGAATGCTCTTGGGAAATTTATTCATAGCAATTAAAAACTTGAGACAATTCGAAGGTCTATCAGCAACAGGCTCAGCAAACTTTGACTATTCAAACAACAAAATACTAATGCATGCAGCAACATGGGTGAAATTTTATAAATTGTGTTAGAAATTAGCATAGTGGTTCCATCTGGAGGGAGCAGGGGGATTGATTGGGAAAGGATACTAGAGAACTTACTGGGTGATGAAATATATGATTCTGATTCAGAAATCAAAAAAGAGTAAAAAATACATATATTTGTGTTAACACACTGCAATGGTAAAAGCATTGGAAAAATATTTTTAGCAGATTACAGCAAAGTTTTAATGTTTTTATATACAAAGAGAAAATGTAAATGACAAAAAAGTTAAGAACACAATGGAAAAAACAGGCAAAGATTATGAGGAAGGAACAAAAATGCAAATATAGCAGTCAAAGACACTGAGAGTGATGCTCAAATTTACTAGTAAGGAAATGCCAATAAATTAACAATGGATTAGGATTTATATATACTCAACTGACAAAAATCAGTTATAAAAATTATCACTGGCAAGGAAATGGTGAAAAGGATGCTCCTGTGTATCTTAAGTGGTAGAAAAAGAAATCATAATTATGTGATGTGATAGGTTGGCTAATGAACACTGGCGGTAAGTATAAATGTATTAAATTAACATAGTGTATACCAAGTTACACAATGATGCATGCCACATATCTCAATGTTTTAAAAAGTAAGTGAAAATGGAAGGCACCAACTGGGAGATAATCTCCTCAATACATCTATCTGATAGAGGACTCACATCCAATATAAAAGCATTCCCCCAAATCAATAATATAAAGACCAAAAAATAAATGAGCAAGTCTTGTACAAGCTCTTCACAAAGAAAGACATACCAGTACCCAGTGAGCGTGTGTATGTTCAACATTATTAATTATCAAAGAAATGCAAATTAAAATCACAAGTAAGACACCACAGCATGTACACCAGAACGACTTGAATTAAACAACTGGTAAATTGAGTGCTGGCAGGAACGTGAAGAAACAAGAATTCTAATCCAGTTTTGGTGGGAGTGTTAGATGATTCAACCACCTTGGAAAACTATTTGGTAGCTTTTAACAAAATCAAGCATAGACCTAGTTATGTCTCAGCAACATACACAAGAATGCTCTTGGGAAATTTATTCATAGCAATTAAAAACTTGAGACAATTCGAAGGTCTATCAGCAACAGGCTCAGCAAACTTTGACTATTCAAACAACAAAATACTAATGCATGCAGCAACATGGGTGAAATTTTATAAATTGTGTTAGAAATTAGCATAGTGGTTCCATCTGGAGGGAGCAGGGGGATTGATTGGGAAAGGATACTAGAGAACTTACTGGGTGATGAAATATATGATTCTGATTCAGAAATCAAAAAAGAGTAAAAAATACATATATTTGTGTTAACACACTGCAATGGTAAAAGCATTGGAAAAATATTTTTAGCAGATTACAGCAAAGTTTTAATGTTTTTATATACAAAGAGAAAATGTAAATGACAAAAAAGTTAAGAACACAATGGAAAAAACAGGCAAAGATTATGAGGAAGGAACAAAAATGCAAATATAGCAGTCAAAGACACTGAGAGTGATGCTCAAATTTACTAGTAAGGAAATGCCAATAAATTAACAATGGATTAGGATTTATATATACTCAACTGACAAAAATCAGTTATAAAAATTATCACTGGCAAGGAAATGGTGAAAAGGATGCTCCTGTGTATCTTAAGTGGTAGAAATATGAAATGTTCCTATCATTTTGGAAAGCAAGGAGACATTCACTTAGATGAAAGATACACACATCTTTAACCCAGGTACCAATCCCCACAGCAATTAGTCACCTTCATATAAAGATATGAGTGCAAGAAACGTTTATTGCAGCATTGTTCATAATGGTCAAAACAAAGAAAAAAACGAAAAGGAAACTAAAAGCACAAAGAACAGAAGAGGAAAAATAAAAAAATAATTTCCTGTCACTAAAGACTAAATGAATTACAGTAACAACACCAAGAGATACTGTGTTCAGTCGCTCGGTTGTATCCGTTTCTTCATACCTCATGAACTGTAGCCCACCAGACTCCTCTGTCCATGGGATATTCCAGGCAAGAATATTGGAGTGGCTTGCTATAGGTGTCTCTCAAATAATTTTTCAACATATAGTCAAAGCATGCAGACATATACAATTATACAGAAGAGAATGTCAGCCATATTAATCTTTACAAATCTCTCCCACAAAACACAAGTATGTCCATTCTCTGGGCTACTAACAAAGATGTGTGTCCCTTGAGGTGCCCTTAGTTGCCAAAATGCAAGCTACTTTAAAGGTCATTAGTGGTTACAAAAAGTGGTTACAAGAAGTTACTATTAACGTCACATACTGCATGTTCCTCTTTTTCTGAGACTGTAGTTTTTATTTTCCCCTCTTTTTCTTTCCTTTTCTATTTTCACTCCCTGTTTGTTTCTTAACCTTCTTTCTTTCTCAACAGACAACTTTTTACATTTCTTTGTATGGCATATATGTAGGAAATGGAGCGTTTCCAGCATGTAATTTAGAAAGTAGATGATTTTGTAAAACTTCCTCTAGAAAAATAACATTGCTGTCTGATCCTGTGCTCTTCTGCACCATGCTGAGTTCAAATGGGCACATATTCTATTGATCCTCCAGTAATTTTCTTATGCATTTGAGACATGTAGAGGAGCTTTTCTTTCCCAGGCACTGCTACCTCCATCATCATGAGAAATTATTATTACATTAGTAGTACTGTGCTAATCCTCTTCATATTTTTTTCTTCCATTACAGGGAATTTTGATTATATTGATGACCTTCAGCGTCGTTGAATTACTCATTTCCCTGTCTTTTATAGTTATGAGGGCACCAGATGACTATGGTGATAATGACGATAGCTATGGAGTACAAACGTGAGAATAAAGACGTGATATAATGTGACTAAGAGATGAATTTTGCTTGTGAGGAAAGCCAGGAGGAACATAGATTATTAAGGCTGGCAATTCCTTGAAGTAAAGGGGAGTGACTTGAGGGCATGGTGGGCAGGTGGCAGTGGAGGGGGGGGGTTGGTTCTGGGAACATCTTGGCTTACAAAACATATGCTGCCTTTTTTGCAGCGCCATCTCCTCCTCTCCCCAAATCACATGGTTGCCTTGGTGTCATCTTTTTTGTTAGTCATGCATTCACTGAACAAAAGGATGGCAATGTAGGCTTGATTGTCACTGTACAAACAGATAAGTGAACCAGAGCCAGGGTGTGGTGAGACCAGGTCAAACATGTCTCCCGCTGACTTCTCCAAGAGACTACCTGGGGGTTCCTGCTCCACTGCTGGGTGGAAAGACGGGCTGGCTGCAAGAGGGGCTTATAGTGCTGGTGTTAGTCACTCAATTGTGTACAACTCTTTGTGGATCTCTTGGACTGTAGCCTGCCAGGCTTCTCCATCCATGGGATTTTCCAGGCAAGAATATTGGAGCGGATTGCCATTTCCTAATCTTTGAGACCCTGGGACTGAACCCAGGTCTTCCACATTGCAGGAAGACTCTACCATCTGAGTCATCAGGCTTGGTTCATGAATTTTATGTTGATCGCTGTAAACACTTTTTACAACTGGCAGAGATTGGTAAAGGCCACTACAGTGTTCTAAGCACCATGCTAATTATTTTAAGTGTATTGCTTATTTAATCTTACAAAAAAAATGTAAAAGGCATATTTCATTATTATACTCATTTTACAAACCCAGTGAAGCTTAAACATACTGTAAGGTCTGGTCCCGAGGCTCCTTTCCCCCACTTCCTACCTCCCCGACACAAGAAAGACCTTGACTAGAAGGCTCCTCATGCCAGATTGAACAAGGCCAATGAAAAACAGCCATGACACCAACGGAGGACCACCCTGCCCCCGCCAAAAGTTCTCACTGGACAAAGGAAAGCTGAAACTGCCCAATTTGCGAACGCCCCAACACCTGGCCTCAACCCATCAGGTCAACGGCGCCCCAACCTGGCCAGGGGCTCTGCTGACCATGTCACCTTACCTATAAAGGGGGCCCTCCCAGTCTTTGTGTGAGCTTTCCCTCACTCCCTCTCTCCTCTCCTCCCTGTGAGGGACGCCCGAGAGCGCCTGTCCAATAAAGCCTGCTCTGCTTCACCAATTCCGATCCTCCTCTCTCATTTTAAAACACCCGTCAGGGACCAACCGTACACATACATACAGAGGGTAAGTCATGTACCCAAATTCACAAAGTTTGTTAGTCATGCATTCACTGAACAAAAGGATGGCAATGTAGGCTTGATTGTCACTGTACAAACAGATAAGTGAACCAGAGCCAGGGTGTGGTGAGACCAGGTCAAACATGTCTCCCGCTGACTTCTCCAAGAGACTACCTGGGGGTTCCTGCTCCACTGCTGGGTGGAAAGACGGGCTGGCTGCAAGAGGGGCTTATAGTGCTGGTGTTAGTCACTCAATTGTGTACAACTCTTTGTGGATCTCTTGGACTGTAGCCTGCCAGGCTTCTCCATCCATGGGATTTTCCAGGCAAGAATATTGGAGCGGATTGCCATTTCCTAATCTTTGAGACCCTGGGACTGAACCCAGGTCTTCCACATTGCAGGAAGACTCTACCATCTGAGTCATCAGGCTTGGTTCATGAATTTTATGTTGATCGCTGTAAACACTTTTTACAACTGGCAGAGATTGGTAAAGGCCACTACAGTGTTCTAAGCACCATGCTAATTATTTTAAGTGTATTGCTTATTTAATCTTACAAAAAAAATGTAAAAGGCATATTTCATTATTATACTCATTTTACAAACCCAGTGAAGCTTAAACATACTGTAAGGTCTGGTCCCGAGGCTCCTTTCCCCCACTTCCTACCTCCCCGACACAAGAAAGACCTTGACTAGAAGGCTCCTCATGCCAGATTGAACAAGGCCAATGAAAAACAGCCATGACACCAACGGAGGACCACCCTGCCCCCGCCAAAAGTTCTCACTGGACAAAGGAAAGCTGAAACTGCCCAATTTGCGAACGCCCCAACACCTGGCCTCAACCAATCAGGTCGACGGCGCCCCAATCCCAGGGGTTCTGCTGACCACGTCACCTTACCTATAAAGGGGACCCTCCCAGTCTTTGTGTGCGCTTTCCCTCACTCCCTCTCTCCTCTCCTCCCCGTGAGGGACGCCCGAGAGTGCCCGTCCAATAAAGCCTGCTCTGCTTCACCAATTCCGATCCTCCTCTCTCATTTTAAAACACCCGTCAGGGACCAACCGTACACATACATACAGAGGGTAAGTCATGTACCCAAATTCACAAAGTTTGTCATGGCAAAGTCCTGGTTTCAAGAGAGAATCTGGCTCCAGAGCCAAGGTCTTACTCTCTAGACCAACACACCAACGTCTTTTAAACCTTTGACCTCAGAATCCCTTGGCACTCTGAAAAATTATTTGATTCATCATTACACATTAGCACAGGTAACATTTTTACTAAAATAACTCTATTTTCCAAAACAAAAAAGAGTTTCTGTGGAGAGTAACACTGATGTACAGTTTTATAAATCTTGGGTTTTTTTAAGATTACTTTTCTTTTATTTTTATTTTTTAGCTTTATTGAATTATGTAGTTTATCACCAAAAGACTGCATACATTTAATGTGTGTATACTCCCTGTACCATCACCATCATCAAGACATGAAGCCTATCCATCACCTCCAAAGTGTTCCTTGTGTTCTTCTGTGGGATTTTGATTTTAATATTAGTTTTTGGTGAAAACTCTTAACATGAGGTGTATCCTCTTAGCCTATATTCAAGTGCACTATATTGTGTTATTAACTCTAAATACTCTGCTGTACAACAGATCTCTAGAACTTACTCATCTTGTATAACTTCCACCCATTGAAAAACAAAGTGAAGTGAAAGATGCTCAGTCGTGTCCGACTCTTTGCAACCCCACAGACCATAGCCCATCAGGCTTCTCTGTCATAGAATTCTCCAGGCAAGAATACTGGAGTGGGTTGCCACTTCCTTCTCCAGGAGAACTTCCTGACCTGGGGATGGAACCTGGTCTCTTGCATTGCAGACAGATTCTTTACCATCTGAGCCACCAGGAAAGCCCTTGAAAAACAAATTGCCATTTAATTTGACTGCACATTCAAGGGGAACTTTTAGAAACCCCAGTGCACCGCCTACCACCATGTGCCAATTAAATAAGAATGTGGTAAGAGCTGGACATCAATATTTTTTGAATTTTGCAGGTGATTGCAATGCAAAGCAAAACTTGGAAACCACTGCTTTGCTCTTAATGGAAGGTCATTAGATTCTCTTAGCTGCTTTTGCATTCAGCCTGTTGTAGTGTCTCATGTTCTGTGGCCTGTGGAGAATACTGTTATAAATCCATGCAAAGGGGAAATAAGGTCTTAGTATTATGATGAGAATTGTTGAGGTCACAGAACTCCTACAGGGGTCTCAAGAGCTCTTTGAGATTCCCAGATGACCCTTTGGCGACAGCTGCCTTATATTTCCTTCCACTGGTGGAATACCTGGGAAGTATTGGGGATCTTATCTCTATCATCTCAATTGTCACCACTGCCCCGAGAGGTGTGACCAGCTCATGTCACAGACTGAAGCTCAAAGTGGTTAACTTCTCAGAGACCACAAAAGGGAGTGTGATTTAGACCAGTATTTGACTCACAATCCCTAACTCTAAATCCTATTTTCCTCTGCTTCTTTGGGTGTAGGAAAAATAGCATGCCTAAATAATAAACTAGGGCTTCCCCTGGTGGTCCAGTGGGTAAGGACACCGCCTTGCAGTGCAAGGGGCGCCGGTTCGATCCCTGGCCTGGGAAGATCCCACGTACCGCGGAGCGGCTGGACTGATGTGTCCAATTACAGAGCCGGAGCTCTGGAGCGCGTGCGCCCAGAGCTGGCGCTCTGCAATGACAGATGCCACCGCGATGGGAGGCCCACAGGAACCAAAGAACAAAGACAGATGAAAATAGAGAAATGAAAGACCAATAGAAGTGGCCCGCCTGCTCCCCTCCCTCCCCAATCCGACCCCCGCCCAAAATAAATAAATAAATCTTTAAAAAAATAATAATAATAAACTAGCAGGCTTTCACTTCTGCTGTAAGCTGGAAGGGGAAAGGCACGGGTGAGGGCAGTGGATGGGAGGAGTGGGGTTCCAATGAAAACCTGATGATAACTGAATTAACTCTGGTAACTAGGGGTTTAAGATGTATTTAAGGATGAGAGATCAGTCACCTAATAGTAAAGACTTTGAATTCAGGTCTTGGTTTATATGTTGGTTGACTTGAACAAATTATTTAACCTTTAAATTGCTACACTTAAATGGAATGATAACACCTACCTAATGTGTTTACTGTGAACTTTAAATGAAACATGTGAATGGATTCTGGGACTGCTTGGAACATAAATAACTCAGAAAATGTTGGGTTGTCTTTCAAATTTATAATTGTAGTTATGCTTCTCAAACATCACCATTACTTACTATGTGACTTTGAATCAGTTTCCCCCATCCCCCCTGAATTCCGGTTTACATAATTATAAAACAGAATCAATGCTGTAAGGTGTTATATATGCAGTTCAGCATATAAGCAGATAGGCAGCTAATGTTATTTTTTAATGTAAAGTAGTCCCTCAAAACAGAAGGAAGGACCTTCCCCAGTGGCGAAGTGGTAAAGAATCCACCTGTCAATGCAAGAATGAGAAAAGTGAAAGTGTTACTTGCTCAGTCATATTTGAATCTTTGCGACCCATGGACTGTAGTCCACCAGGCTCCTCTATCTGTGGAATTCTCTGGGCAAGAATATTGGAGTGGGCAGCCATTCCCTTCTCCAGGAGTTATGGATTTAATCCCTGGTCCAGGAAGATCCCACATGCTGAGAAGCAACTAAGCCTATATGCCACAACTATTGAGCCTGTGCTCCAGCACCTTGAAACTGCAACTACTGAGCCCATGCACCACAACTGCTGAAGCCCGTGGACCCTAAAACTTGTGTTCAGCAACAAGAGAAGCCACCACGGTAAGTAGCCCAGGCACTGCAATGAAGAGATGGCCCTGCTCTCCACAACTATAGCAAAGCCAGCACAGTCACACCCAAAGACTCATGAGAACCAATAATTAATGAAAATAAAACAGAAGACTTCATAAACTACAAAACTCTTAACTTCTTGAATTTATGTTTTCCTTAGTAGTAATTATTTTTTATAAATACAGCATAGGGATTTTCCAACTTATAACCAAGTTCTGTTTTCAATAACCCTTTTAGTTTCACCTCTTGAGAACCCTGAATCTCCCATACCAATTCTCTGAAACTAGAACCCTCCAACCCTGGATGATTCTGGGTAACCAGTGCCTTGTTGACCGGCTAGGAACCACATCATACTACTCCTGATACTGGAGAGCATTGTGATTGTCTGAACAGGAGACAGGAACACAGCAGCACTGCTGGCTCTCATTGTGCTGGAGAACACAGCAGTCAGAGAAACCAGACCTACTTTCCTGGGACATGCAGACCCATGGCTGAGTAAGGCAAAGATATGAATAATTATGATGTAGAATGTAGTTCTCATAAGACAAGCAAAATATCTCAAGGATGAAAAAAGGTGGGAGGGGCTTCACTGGTGGTGCAGCGGGCAAAGTGTCTGCCTTGCAGTGCAAGGGGCACCGGTTTGATCCCTGACAAGGGAAGGTCCCACATGCCACGAAGCGGGACCAGTGTGGCCAGTGCTCTGCAGTGCACACTCCCAGAGCCAGTACTCTGCAACAAGAGAAGCTGCTGCAATGTGAGGTTCACACAGGCCAAAGAATTAAGATGGATGAAAATAGATAAGTGAAGGACCAACAAAAGAGGCCAAAATTTAAAAAAAAAAAAAAAAAAAACTTTGGACAAGGTGGCTGAAAATGAATATATAAAATTTTTAAAAAATTTTTAAAATAGATGGGAGTGTTAGGAGGTGGGGAAAATAAAAGATAAATTCCTAGGAGGCAAATATTAAATTAATAAAAGAGTAGTGAATAAACTTTGGTGTGGACTTGAAGAAAGCAATTATCCTTTGGAAGGAGGGAAGCCTCTAGACAATCACACAAGGTTTAACTGAGAGAAAGGAATTTTAAATGTGTAACAGACCTAAATTGCCAATAGGAGGTGGAATAAAGAAAGTTCTATTGAATCCACATCCAAATCACAGGAGAATGTCAGCACACCCAAAGACTCATCATATAAAAAACTTTAAACAAAACTCTTAACTTCTTGAATTTATGTTTTCCTTAGTAGTAATTATTTTTTATAAATACAGCATAGGGATTTTCCAACTTATAACCAAGTTCTGTTTTCAATAACCCTTTTAGTTTCACCTCTTGAGAACCCTGAATCTCCCATACCAATTCTCTGAAACTAGAACCCTCCAACCCTGGATGATTCTGGGTAACCAGTGCCTTGTTGACCGGCTAGGAACCACATCATACTACTCCTGATACTGGAGAGCATTGTGATTGTCTGAACAGGAGACAGGAACACAGCAGCACTGCTGGCTCTCATTGTGCTGGAGAACACAGCAGTCAGAGAAACCAGACCTACTTTCCTGGGACATGCAGACCCATGGCTGAGTAAGGCAAAGATATGAATAATTATGATGTAGAATGTAGTTCTCATAAGACAAGCAAAATATCTCAAGGATGAAAAAGGTGGGAGGGGCTTCACTGGTGGTGCAGCGGGCAAAGTGTCTGCCTTGCAGTGCAAGGGCACCGGTTTGATCCCTGACAAGGGAAGGTCCCACATGCCACGAAGCGGGACCAGTGTGGCCAGTGCTCTGCAGTGCACACTCCCAGAGCCAGTACTCTGCAACAAGAGAAGCTGCTGCAATGTGAGGTTCACACAGGCCAAAGAATTAAGATGGATGAAAATAGATAAGTGAAGGACCAACAAAAGAGGCCAAAATTTAAAAAAAAAAAAAAAAAAAACTTTGGACAAGGTGGCTGAAAATGAATATATAAAATTTTTAAAAAATTTTTAAAATAGATGGGAGTGTTAGGAGGTGGGGAAAATAAAAGATAAATTCCTAGGAGGCAAATATTAAATTAATAAAAGAGTAGTGAATAAACTTTGGTGTGGACTTGAAGAAAGCAATTATCCTTTGGAAGGAGGGAAGCCTCTAGACAATCACACAAGGTTTAACTGAGAGAAAGGAATTTTAAATGTGTAACAGACCTAATAAAATATGCCCAAACATTACAGAAAGAAAGGTGGAATAAAGAAAGTTCTATTGAATCCACATCCAAATCACAGGAGAATGTCAGCACAGGCAAACACTGAAAATGCTAATTCATCTGCACAGGCAACAACAAGGTGAAAATTTATTTATATAAATTCAAACTCAAGCTTATTCAGAAAGAATCACATATAAAGCCACGTGTGTGGTCTCACCGGCCACAAAAACCAGAGTAGCAAACACTCCACAACAGATCTGGGGAGAGAAACAGGGCCTACATGCATAAAAGGATGTGAAAAATCCAGGTGTGAGACCCCAATCTAACCCTCATTAACCCTTGGCCAACCCTTGGCCATGTGTTTGCCAAGTTCTGACCTGCTCCCATGCTTACTCCCCCGGCTACCCATTACCCAGGACTCAAAATTCAGGCCTTAGGATGCATGCGTGCAGGCTCAGTCAGGTCCATGACCCTAGATTGTAGCCTCCAGGCTCCTCTGTCCATGGGATTTCCCATGCAAGAATACTGGAGTGGGTCGCCATTCCCTTCTCCAGGGGATCTTCCCCACCCAGGAATCGAACCTGCATCTCTTGTGTCTCCAGCACTGTTGATGGATTCTTCCCTGCTGAGCCATGGGGGCATTCCTCAGGCCTCATAACCATCCACAACTCAGGTGCTCTGTCATTAGATTCCTACCACCAACTACTCAAACACTTGGGTGGATATTCATAGACCCACAACCAGAGCCTTAAATGGATGGTGGATATCACATTTCCATGGTCCTTCGAGATCTCTATAGCATTAATGAGGAGTGACCGCATGGCTTCCACCTATGTA
The DNA here is from genome assembly GCA_022376925.1 of Tragulus kanchil. NCBI lineage: Eukaryota > Metazoa > Chordata > Mammalia > Artiodactyla > Tragulidae > Tragulus > Tragulus kanchil. Next base: position 14,022,862 of record JAIOJX010000006.1, on the reverse strand, counting down.
TATGTTGTAACAGCAAGTTCTGTATTTAAGTGCTAGCCTGTTCCACTGATGAGCTGCTCCAGTGGTAGGAAGATGGCACTTTTTCTATGTTACCCCCAAATAAGCCTCTCCAGAATGACTTTTACTTGGTTCTAATCCTCTGATTCCAAATCATCTTAAAGAAAAGAGGAAAAATAGAGAAGATAAAGAGCAAGACAGAAAATATGAATTGACCTCAGATTCAGCAATAAAGCTGCCATGTTTTAGCCCTTTAGACCTAATAAAATATGCCCAAACATTACAGAAAGAAAGGTGGAATAAAGAAAGTTCTATTGAATCCACATCCAAATCACAGGAGAATGTCAGCACAGGCAAACACTGAAAATGCTAATTCATCTGCACAGGCAACAACAAGGTGAAAATTTATTTATATAAATTCAAACTCAAGCTTATTCAGAAAGAATCACATATAAAGCCACGTGTGTGGTCTCACCGGCCACAAAAACCAGAGTAGCAAACACTCCACAACAGATCTGGGGAGAGAAACAGGGCCTACATGCATAAAAGGATGTGAAAAATCCAGGTGTGAGACCCCAATCTAACCCTCATTAACCCTTGGCCAACCCTTGGCCATGTGTTTGCCAAGTTCTGACCTGCTCCCATGCTTACTCCCCCGGCTACCCATTACCCAGGACTCAAAATTCAGGCCTTAGGATGCATGCGTGCAGGCTCAGTCAGGTCCATGACCCTAGATTGTAGCCTCCAGGCTCCTCTGTCCATGGGATTTCCCATGCAAGAATACTGGAGTGGGTCGCCATTCCCTTCTCCAGGGGATCTTCCCCACCCAGGAATCGAACCTGCATCTCTTGTGTCTCCAACACTGTTGATGGATTCTTCCCTGCTGAGCCATGGGGGCATTCCTCAGGCCTCATAACCATCCACAACTCAGGTGCTCTGTCATTAGATTCCTACCACCAACTACTCAAACACTTGGGTGGATATTCATAGACCCACAACCAGAGCCTTAAATGGATGGTGGATATCACATTTCCATGGTCCTTCGAGATCTCTATAGCATTAATGAGGAGTGACCGCATGGCTTCCACCTATGTATATGTTGTAACAGCAAGTTCTGTATTTAAGTGCTAGCCTGTTCCACTGATGAGCTGCTCCAGTGGTAGGAAGATGGCACTTTTTCTATGTTACCCCCAAATAAGCCTCTCCAGAATGACTTTTACTTGGTTCTAATCCTCTGATTCCAAATCATCTTAAAGAAAAGAGGAAAAATAGAGAAGATAAAGAGCAAGACAGAAAATATGAATTGACCTCAGATTCAGCAATAAAGCTGCCATGTTTTAGCCCTTTAGACTAGGCAAATGATTATGTAGCTACAGTTCTGCATCTCTAATGAAATAAAAAAATAGATAAGAAGGGCTTCCCTGGTGGTCCAGTGGGTAAAGACTATGCCTTGCATGCAAGGGGTGCCAGCTCGATCCCTGGCCTGGGAAGATCCTACATGCCACGGAGCGGCTGGACAGATGTGTCCATTTACCGAGTTAGAGCTCTGGAGCGCATGTGCCCAGAGCCAGTGCTCTGCAACGAGAGAGGCCACTGCAATGGGAGGCCCACACAGGTCAAAGAACAAAGATGGATAAAAATAAATAAATGAAAGACCAATAAAAGTGGCCAAAATTTTTTTAAAAAAATTGATAAGAAAATTAAAAAGTAAGAAATCTAAACTGTGAACACAAAGGTTGTATCTTGGTAGGGCAAGGGGTATGATATCTTTGGGCAAGTCTTTCTTTGATTCATCTTCCAATATGGTTACTCTCCTGGCCATCATCTTTTTCCATTTCCTCACTTGATCTAGCTCTGGGCTTGATGGCCACATGACTCCAACTCCTTCTGCAAAGAGAAAGGACACAAGGGTACAGATGAAGGGAAAAGTTGGGTATGTAGTTCAAGTGCTATTTCAACATACATCCTGAAATATGGAAGTCTTACCTCAAGCTTCTGGGCACATGTTCCACAGCACCAAAAAAATATTTTTAGGTCATTTCTACTAAATTCGACATGAGGCATACATGGTACCACTAGAACCCTAAGTGTGGGCATATGAGGGCTACTTGATGAGGATGCACACAACACCTTGAAGTGTAAGGGCTTAGTGACTCTTGAATCAGCACAGATGCCTCCTTCTCACCTTCCCACTCCTAAAAGTAAACGTAAAAAGGTAGAAATCTTAATAACCCATCTCTGGAGAATTTCTAGAGCCCTCTTGCCCTTGGGGACCTACCATCTGCACCTGCTTAGAGGGTGGGGATATAAAGTTCTTCTAATTAAGGCAGCGTAAAGTACACCCAGCAGTCCCCTGGGATTTTTTTCAAGAAGTGAAACCTCCTGGTAAGGCAGAACCTTTTTTGTATATCCTCTGACTCTGATAATCGTGTATTAAACTAAAGTAACTGGTACAGAGCCCAAGGTAGCAGGAGCCACTGGTTTCCTGTCACCTGGTGTCTATCAGCGATCCCAGGCCTGGCCCTTCTCATAGCCTCCTGCGGACTGGAGAAACAAACTATCGAGGTGAGCTCAGCAGCAAGCATCCACACTTCTGCCCTTGGGCCTTAAAACCTTGGAGACTCAGGTAAGGAATCCATTTGTTCTGTTTAAGTGACTATAAGTGGATATTCTCAGCTTTGACTCTAGGGGCTTCTGTGGTTGGGTCTTCTCATAGTGGCATCTGAGGGTAGGCAAAACCAAGTTCTGCTGTCTACCTACTACTGTCTTAACTGCTCTCCCTCTCAAGAATGAGCCAGGCTAATGACCTCTGGGTCATCAGATCAAAGAAGCAGATAGCAATATAGAGAGTAAAGCATGGTTACTACCCGCTGGGCTCAAACTTGAGCTCTATCATCCACAAGCCATACAACCTCAGGAAAGTTACTAATTACTAAGGGCAAGGGTCATCTTTTCCATTTCCTCACTTGATCTAGCTCTGGGCTTGATGGCCACATGACTCAACTCCTTCTGCAAAGAGAAAGGACACAAGGGTTGGGTTATGTAGTTCAAGTGCTATTTCAACATACATCCTGAAATATGGAAGTCTTACCTCAAGCTTCTGGGCACATGTTCCACAGCACCAAAAAAATATTTTTAGGTCATTTCTACTAAATTCGACATGAGGCATACATGGTACCACTAGAACCCTAAGTGTGGGCATATGAGGGCTACTTGATGAGGATGCACACAACACCTTGAAGTGTAAGGGCTTAGTGACTCTTGAATCAGCACAGATGCCTCCTTCTCACCTTCCCACTCCTAAAAGTAAACGTAAAAAGGTAGAAATCTTAATAACCCATCTCTGGAGAATTTCTAGAGCCCTCTTGCCCTTGGGGACCTACCATCTGCACCTGCTTAGAGGGTGGGGATATAAAGTTCTTCTAATTAAGGCAGCGTAAAGTACACCCAGCAGTCCCCTGGGATTTTTTTCAAGAAGTGAAACCTCCTGGTAAGGCAGAACCTTTTTTGTATATCCTCTGACTCTGATAATCGTGTATTAAACTAAAGTAACTGGTACAGAGCCCAAGGTAGCAGGAGCCACTGGTTTCCTGTCACCTGGTGTCTATCAGCGATCCCAGGCCTGGCCCTTCTCATAGCCTCCTGCGGACTGGAGAAACAAACTATCGAGGTGAGCTCAGCAGCAAGCATCCACACTTCTGCCCTTGGGCCTTAAAACCTTGGAGACTCAGGTAAGGAATCCATTTGTTCTGTTTAAGTGACTATAAGTGGATATTCTCAGCTTTGACTCTAGGGGCTTCTGTGGTTGGGTCTTCTCATAGTGGCATCTGAGGGTAGGCAAAACCAAGTTCTGCTGTCTACCTACTACTGTCTTAACTGCTCTCCCTCTCAAGAATGAGCCAGGCTAATGACCTCTGGGTCATCAGATCAAAGAAGCAGATAGCAATATAGAGAGTAAAGCATGGTTACTACCCGCTGGGCTCAAACTTGAGCTCTATCATCCACAAGCCATACAACCTCAGGAAAGTTACTAAACTTCAGTGTTCCTCAGTTTCCTCATCTATAAAACGGGAAGAATTTATTATGAAGAATACATGAGAAAAAATCCTGATGCTCTTAGAACGGCCCTATACCAAGTTAAAAAAAAAAATCAGTCATAGCTGTGATGAAAACATGCCTCTTGCTTTAAATGCTTTTGTCTCCAAAGGTTTCTCACAAAATGTGAATACCCTTAGGTTCTGTTAAGTCCCGTGGGCTAACAGTTTCTGGATGGGATTGGTGGATATCAGACAGAGCACAAAATCCTGCGTCAAATCCATCAGAGAAGCTGGGGGAATGGGGCACGGGACATGAGAGGAAGACCTAATAAAGGCTGACAAAGGTGACAATGCTGTCATCCTTCCTTCCTGAAACCAGAAACATTCCCTTAATGTTTCCCTTAAAATGGTTTGATCTCACTGATCGACATGTGAGATGAAGTGGTCACCTTTTGGTCTAACATCCTGTGTGTAAACCTGCCCTGGGCAGTCATTCAGGTTACTGCCTATTGAGCTCATAGCTTGTAGAAAACAGGTTCTTATGTAATCCTAGTAGGGCATTCCCCCAAAGGAATTTACACCCCATTCGTGCAATTAACAATAGGACATGAGAAAGATAACCCTTGTTGACAAGTAAGGAATGCAAAGAGCTGCGGGTGTAAAGGAGAATTCCTGGCTAGGAAGAGCCTCTGGGGATGTGAGAGTCATGGGCAGAGAGACTGAAGGTGAAGTGGGAGAGAAGTGTTTCAAGGCTAAATGGCCCTTCTCATAGCCTCCTGCGGACTGGAGAAACAAACTATCGAGGTGAGCTCAGCAGCAAGCATCCACACTTCTGCCCTTGGGCCTTAAAACCTTGGAGACTCAGGTAAGGAATCCATTTGTTCTGTTTAAGTGACTATAAGTGGATATTCTCAGCTTTGACTCTAGGGGCTTCTGTGGTTGGGTCTTCTCATAGTGGCATCTGAGGGTAGGCAAAACCAAGTTCTGCTGTCTACCTACTACTGTCTTAACTGCTCTCCCTCTCAAGAATGAGCCAGGCTAATGACCTCTGGGTCATCAGATCAAAGAAGCAGATAGCAATATAGAGAGTAAAGCATGGTTACTACCCGCTGGGCTCAAACTTGAGCTCTATCATCCACAAGCCATACAACCTCAGGAAAGTTACTAAACTTCAGTGTTCCTCAGTTTCCTCATCTATAAAACGGGAAGAATTTATTATGAAGAATACATGAGAAAAAATCCTGATGCTCTTAGAACGGCCCTATACCAAGTTAAAAAAAAAAAAAATCAGTCATAGCTGTGATGAAAACATGCCTCTTGCTTTAAATGCTTTTGTCTCCAAAGGTTTCTCACAAAATGTGAATACCCTTAGGTTCTGTTAAGTCCCGTGGGCTAACAGTTTCTGGATGGGATTGGTGGATATCAGACAGAGCACAAAATCCTGCGTCAAATCCATCAGAGAAGCTGGGGGAATGGGGCACGGGACATGAGAGGAAGACCTAATAAAGGCTGACAAAGGTGACAATGCTGTCATCCTTCCTTCCTGAAACCAGAAACATTCCCTTAATGTTTCCCTTAAAATGGTTTGATCTCACTGATCGACATGTGAGATGAAGTGGTCACCTTTTGGTCTAACATCCTGTGTGTAAACCTGCCCTGGGCAGTCATTCAGGTTACTGCCTATTGAGCTCATAGCTTGTAGAAAACAGGTTCTTATGTAATCCTAGTAGGGCATTCCCCCAAAGGAATTTACACCCCATTCGTGCAATTAACAATAGGACATGAGAAAGATAACCCTTGTTGACAAGTAAGGAATGCAAAGAGCTGCGGGTGTAAAGGAGAATTCCTGGCTAGGAAGAGCCTCTGGGGATGTGAGAGTCATGGGCAGAGAGACTGAAGGTGAAGTGGGAGAGAAGTGTTTCAAGGCTAAAGGGGTTCCAAGAAGAAAGCAGACTAGTCTAGACCACTAGCTCCGGGGAGTGTGGTGGGATGTGACCTTAAGAGATCTTGCTGAGATCACAGGTGCTTTTGAAAACTAATAGATGGGAAATGCATCTTAAGCCTAAACTCTCAGAATAAAGCAAAAGTTTGTAACTGTAAAAAAAAACAAGTTATGTAGAGGCTGTGAGCAGCCAGATGTAGGGTTTCTGTGGCAGGCTATGATAGATTAGAGATGAGTTTGAGTTCAAGAAAAGCATAACTTTGGCAGGGATTTACAGGCTGATCTAGTAAACTTGGGGAGGATAGATTATGAAAGAGAGAGTGGAAAGCAGAAAAGTAAGATTTTTGTGCTAGGCCTGGAGAGGAAATGAAAGGAGAGGAAATGAGAATCACTCATGGGGTGAAATGGGCAGTAAAAAAAAAAAAAAAGTCCACCTGCAAACTAAGACCTCTTCCAGAGATCGACATGGCATGAGGTGGCCACTGGTTCCAGATGGGAGATGAAGGAGTTGGAGAGGAACATGGCTCCAGCTCTTCAAGCCTAGGTGACGGGGATAGATGTGAAGGTGTCTGAGGCCTGAGGCCTGGTTTTATAGCACAGTCTTTCTCTCATGGTGTTACCGAGTCCAAGCTTGCTCTGCTCACCACATGACAGGCCAGTGAATCCATCCAAGAGACAAGGTGTTGAGGCATAGGAGAGACAATCTGGGGATCCCAGACTGAGAAGATAGCAAACCAGTGCCTCAAGATAACCATCTTATCAGAGTCTGGATGCCAGGTTTTGCAATAGGAAGCATGTGGTCACCTTTTGGTCTAACATCCTGTGTGTAAACCTGCCCTGGGCAGTCATTCAGGTTACTGCCTATTGAGCTCATAGCTTGTAGAAAACAGGTTCTTATGTAATCCTAGTAGGGCATTCCCCCAAAGGAATTTACACCCCATTCGTGCAATTAACAATAGGACATGAGAAAGATAACCCTTGTTGACAAGTAAGGAATGCAAAGAGCTGCGGGTGTAAAGGAGAATTCCTGGCTAGGAAGAGCCTCTGGGGATGTGAGAGTCATGGGCAGAGAGACTGAAGGTGAAGTGGGAGAGAAGTGTTTCAAGGCTAAAGGGGTTCCAAGAAGAAAGCAGACTAGTCTAGACCACTAGCTCCGGGGAGTGTGGTGGGATGTGACCTTAAGAGATCTTGCTGAGATCACAGGTGCTTTTGAAAACTAATAGATGGGAAATGCATCTTAAGCCTAAACTCTCAGAATAAAGCAAAAGTTTGTAACTGTAAAAAAAAACAAGTTATGTAGAGGCTGTGAGCAGCCAGATGTAGGGTTTCTGTGGCAGGCTATGATAGATTAGAGATGAGTTTGAGTTCAAGAAAAGCATAACTTTGGCAGGGATTTACAGGCTGATCTAGTAAACTTGGGGAGGATAGATTATGAAAGAGAGAGTGGAAAGCAGAAAAGTAAGATTTTTGTGCTAGGCCTGGAGAGGAAATGAAAGGAGAGGAAATGAGAATCACTCATGGGGTGAAATGGGCAGTAAAAAAAAAAAAAAAGTCCACCTGCAAACTAAGACCTCTTCCAGAGATCGACATGGCATGAGGTGGCCACTGGTTCCAGATGGGAGATGAAGGAGTTGGAGAGGAACATGGCTCCAGCTCTTCAAGCCTAGGTGACGGGGATAGATGTGAAGGTGTCTGAGGCCTGAGGCCTGGTTTTATAGCACAGTCTTTCTCTCATGGTGTTACCGAGTCCAAGCTTGCTCTGCTCACCACATGACAGGCCAGTGAATCCATCCAAGAGACAAGGTGTTGAGGCATAGGAGAGACAATCTGGGGATCCCAGACTGAGAAGATAGCAAACCAGTGCCTCAAGATAACCATCTTATCAGAGTCTGGATGCCAGGTTCCTTTATAGCTCAGAGATGGGGGGAGGTGAGGAAGCAAAGTAAAAAGGCCATTAATCTTACAAACATCTCCTAGATGGCAAGCCTGAGGCAAGGAATGTGTTAATTTCTCCCTTTTTGCCATCCACAGGGTTCTGAACAGAGCCACTTTAGTGTCAACAGTAAAGATTCTCTGAGGGGCAGGATTCTCTGAAGCAAACCGTTCTGTATGATTACAATAACAAAAGCAATGACAAGCAAGTCTAAGAAACAGTTCCCCAAACTGGCTTCCTCCCAGCAACAATGGAGCTGTTTTGCCTCTACTTGTGGCATGCAGGGTCTTAGTTCCCAGACCAGGGATCCAACCTGTGCCCCCTGCAGTGGAAGTGCAGAGTCTTAAACTGCTGGGCCACTAGGGAAGTCCCTGCAGCAGTCTTTGAAAAGAGCAGTTTCAACTGAGTGGCTTTGGTAGGACCGAGCTTCTGAGTGTTGAGGAGTAAGTGGGTGGCGAGGAAGCATAGGGAAAAGAGTAAGCATTTAAGAAGCTGCGGATATAGGACTGGGGAGACTAGGAAGTGGCTAGGACAGTCCTGAATTAAAGGAAGGGGTTTGGGGGCTGAGGGACACTGAAGTACATCTTGATCATAACAAAGGTTCTTTGTTCTGTTCTGAATGTGTGGACACAGTGGGGGAAGGAGAGGGTGTGACAAATAGTAGCGTTGACATATATATACTACCATGTTTAAAACAAATAGCCTCTGGAAAGATGCTGAGTAGTACAGGAAGCCCAGGCTGGTGTTCTGTGGCAACCTGGAGGAGTGGGATGGAGGAGGGTGGGAGGGAGATTTAAGAGGGAGAGGGGATATATGTACACCTATGGCTGATGCATGTTGTACGACAGAAACCAATACAGCATTGTAAAGCAATTATCCTCCAATTAAAAAAAACCACATAACAAAGATCCCAGTGACAACAATTATTCTTTGAGTGTTCAGTAGTTTATAAATTGAAATTGTCCTATGTTCTCAAAATATAACTTTCAATAGAGAGATCAGATCACAGAGGCAGCAAGCAACAGACCTAGGAGTAGGAAAAAAAGGAGCTCTTTTTACTCTGTACTCCACAAATAGAGAAAGAGCCAGATGATGCAAGAACAGATCTCTTTGAAGAGCCAACATCTCAGTGAAAGGAGATGGGCTGAGGAGCACAAGGAAGGGGAAAAGGAAGTAAGAACATTCTTCCTCAGAGATAAGCGTACAGGAGGCCACAAGGGGGTAAAAATGCAAAACTATTTTGAGTGGCAAAGGAGGAAGTAGACGTAACAAAAGCTGTGTAGATTTGAACTTCTGAGTAAATGATGGGATTACTGGACCTGAAAGTCATTATTCAAACCAAAACCCATAAAGACTGTAAGATCTCTTTCAGTAGATGGACGCAAGAATAGCAGGTGCCTTTTACAACCCAAAAAGATTTGTAGAAGTTGCTGTAATAAAACACGGCAGCATCTGATAAACTGAGTCCTGATTTTAGTATAGTTCATTGGAAATAAAACCCTATTATGACCACAATGAGTGGCTTTGGTAGGACCGAGCTTCTGAGTGTTGAGGAGTAAGTGGGTGGCGAGGAAGCATAGGGAAAAGAGTAAGCATTTAAGAAGCTGCGGATATAGGACTGGGGAGACTAGGAAGTGGCTAGGACAGTCCTGAATTAAAGGAAGGGGTTTGGGGGCTGAGGGACACTGAAGTACATCTTGATCATAACAAAGGTTCTTTGTTCTGTTCTGAATGTGTGGACACAGTGGGGGAAGGAGAGGGTGTGACAAATAGTAGCGTTGACATATATATACTACCATGTTTAAAACAAATAGCCTCTGGAAAGATGCTGAGTAGTACAGGAAGCCCAGGCTGGTGTTCTGTGGCAACCTGGAGGAGTGGGATGGAGGAGGGTGGGAGGGAGATTTAAGAGGGAGAGGGGATATATGTACACCTATGGCTGATGCATGTTGTACGACAGAAACCAATACAGCATTGTAAAGCAATTATCCTCCAATTAAAAAAAACCACATAACAAAGATCCCAGTGACAACAATTATTCTTTGAGTGTTCAGTAGTTTATAAATTGAAATTGTCCTATGTTCTCAAAATATAACTTTCAATAGAGAGATCAGATCACAGAGGCAGCAAGCAACAGACCTAGGAGTAGGAAAAAAAGGAGCTCTTTTTACTCTGTACTCCACAAATAGAGAAAGAGCCAGATGATGCAAGAACAGATCTCTTTGAAGAGCCAACATCTCAGTGAAAGGAGATGGGCTGAGGAGCACAAGGAAGGGGAAAAGGAAGTAAGAACATTCTTCCTCAGAGATAAGCGTACAGGAGGCCACAAGGGGGTAAAAATGCAAAACTATTTTGAGTGGCAAAGGAGGAAGTAGACGTAACAAAAGCTGTGTAGATTTGAACTTCTGAGTAAATGATGGGATTACTGGACCTGAAAGTCATTATTCAAACCAAAACCCATAAAGACTGTAAGATCTCTTTCAGTAGATGGACGCAAGAATAGCAGGTGCCTTTTACAACCCAAAAAGATTTGTAGAAGTTGCTGTAATAAAACACGGCAGCATCTGATAAACTGAGTCCTGATTTTAGTATAGTTCATTGGAAATAAAACCCTATTATGACCACAATTTGACCAGTGTGGTCAGTAACCGCTACCAAGTATACCAACTAGTCTTTGAGCCTATGTGTTGGAAAACACGCAGTTGGAACAAAAAGACATTGTGAACAATTATGTATATATATATATATATATATATATATATATATATGTATGTATGTATGTATGTATGTATGTACATATAGGATAAGACTGCAGGAATCCACAAAATCCTGAGTGTGTCATATAGTTTCATATATTACCATAGAATAAAATGAATAAAATCTTTCTCAGTCCACCATGCATGTACATGCATGTTCAGCCACTTCAGTTCTGTCTAACTCTTTGTGACCCCATAGACTGTAACCTGCCAGGATCCTCTGTCTATGGGTTTCTCCAGGCAAGAATACTGGAGTGGGTTGCCATGCCCTCCTCCAGGAAATCTTCCCAAGCCAGGGATCAAACCTGTGTCTCTTGCATTGCAGACTGATTCCAGCCACCTGAGAAGACTCTGTGTGTGTGTGTGTGTGTGTAGTCATTTCCATAAAAAATGAAGTAACATAGAGAAATAAGTATATCTGTGCTTGTAAACTATTTTACAGCAATACGGGTTGAAGGCTTTGTAAAAATATAATTGCCATAGCAAGACATCATTCTAAGAGAAATAAAATATTCCCTCCAATGGTCATTATCACCATTAGTTATTGCAGACACAGCCCTAGCAAGATCATAATAAAAGGTTTATGTCACTACTAATACAGCCACAACCTTAAGCAGCTGAAATATAAGGAGAAATTCAAACAACAGTAGTCCAGTCATCTCTTTCTGTTCAGATAATTGATGACCTTGACTCTTTACATTGTCCTCAGTAAAATGAGTCCTCTAGAGAGGAGCCACTTAACTCTGGCTCATTCCATACTTGTTGTTATTGTTGTTTAGTTGCTAAGTCCTATCTGACTCTTTCACAAGCTCATGGACTGTGACCTGCCGGTCTCCTCTGTCCATAGGATTCTTCAGGCAAGAAACTGAAGTAGGTTGCCATTTTCTTTTCCAGGTGATCCTCTTGACCCAGGGATCAAACCTGCATCGCCTACATTGGCAGGCAGATTCTTTAGCACAGAGCCACCAGGGAAGCCCTTACATACTTGCCATGGGAAAATTTACCCTCTCAGGACACCCATCTGTAAAGAATCTGCCTACAATGCAGGAGACCAGAGATCGATTCCTGGGTCAGGAAGAGCCCCTGGAGAAGGAAATGGCAACCCACTCCAGTATTCTTGCCAGGAGAATCCCATGGACAGAGACTCCTGGTGGGCTACAGTCCATAAAGTTACAAAAGAGTTGGACGTGACCGGGTGACTAAATCCCCATTTCCATGCCTGCAAAGAGACAAAATACCTACTTAGCGGAGAAGGTGTAGGAGAGTTGGAGCTACGTACACAATATCCCTGGCACAGAGCAGGTACTCAGTGAACAACTCGATGTGGTCCAGCCTGCAGTGCGTAGAAAGGGCACCAATCTCAGAGCCCTGGGTTTGGCTGCATCGCTAAGAGCAAAATCTGTTTTAAAAATATATCCATCATTATTATTCGTGGGGATAAATTCCTGCAAATTTAAGCAAGGGGATATGTCAATACTTTTATTTGGTTGCATGGCAAAGCATGTGGGATCTTAGCTCCCCAACCAGGGACTGAAACACACCCCTTGCATTGGAAGCACAGGGTCTTAACTGCCGGACCACCAAGGAAGTCCCAAGGGCAAGGTTTCTAACAAGGCATGTCCCATCTCTAGGCTGCATTTGTCTCATTTGTCCAATGAACAGAATGGTTTCTGAGGTTCTGATTGGCACTAAAAACTTCCTGGTGACCAGAATCATGTTAAAACTTTCTTAGTGGTCTATATTAATATATTGCCTTTTGTTGGTGATCTTGTGGAGTGGTTTGTGGTGCAAAACAGATCCCTGAGAGCACATGATATCTGGTAATCTAGAGGTGGAGCAAAACCAAGTGTGAAGCACCCACAACCTCTCCCCTTTCATTTCAGACAGATACTGTGTTATCAACTGACTTACAGTCTTCCAGATTGCATATCTACATAAAGGAGAAGGAAGAGATTCGTAAATGAAAGGCTAAATTTCTATTCCCCATAGGGGACAAAGCAGCCTGGTACCATGGATACTGTGTTGGCTAGGTCCTAGTCCTCATTTTTAAAAATTTTATTGGAGAGTAGTTTTTTCACAATGTTGTGTTAATTTCTGCTCTCCAGCAAAGTCAATCAGCTACTACATATACACATATTCTCTCTTTTTTGGATTTTCTTCCCATTTAGGTCACCACAGAGCAATGAGTAGAGTTACCTATGCTATAGAGTAGGTTGTCATTTGTCACCTATTTTATACATAGTCATCTATTTTTATACATATATATATGTCAATCCCAAACTCCCAACTTTTCCCACTACCCTTTCCCTCCTTGGTATTCAAATATTTATTCTCTGCAACTGTGTCTGTATTTCTCCCAAGCCTCACTTTAAATCTCTGATGGTTATGTGACTTTGAACTAGTTACTTAACTCCTCTGTTCTCTTGTTACCATATCTACACAATAGAGGCAATGATTCATACCCAGTCTATCCTGTGAGGCTCAGATGAGATGCTAGACATGGAATGTCTCTGTTACTAGAAAGTGGGTGCAGTTAAGGCCTGGGAGACTCTAGAATACCTGTTCTCCAGCATACCTTCAGATGCCCAGTCCTATGTGACTTCAGGAAGATACGCAAGCTGGACAGGTGGCCTTGGCCTCCAAGGCACTTTACATGACTCACAGGCAAGAAAGACAAAACTAAGTTTGTGTCACTAAAGAGAGATTTCTGGGATCCAGAAAAGACCCAATAGAATTTATGTAAGTAACTGACATACAGAAATGAATACTGAAGGAGATCAGATGGTGAAGAAGATAGAACAGTCTTATGTCAGAGCTGGAAAGGGACATTTCTATTCAGAAATTTGTCAAGAATTCAAAGAACATACAACATTTACTTTCTCTCTGTGTACTACTTTCACTTATGTTGACATTTATTTCTTACAACATGTCTGTGAAAGAGGTATTGCTCTTATTTTTCATATGGAAAAAATAGAAACTAATGCTCCTAATGATAATAATGCTAAGAACAGGAACAAGAAAAGAGAAGCTAATAATGATTCAGACATGTGTGTTTGGCATACATTTACTTCATCAATTACATTCATGAAGAAACTTGTAAATCCAGGCATAATTTTATTATTTTTTAAAACATATTCATTTATTTATTTGACTGCCTTGAGATCTTAGCTTGTGGCACACAGGATCTGCAATTTTCACTGTGGCATGCAAGATTTTGAGTTATGACATGCAAACTTTTAGTTGCAACAGGTGAGATCTAGTTCCCACATGCCAGCAATCCTGTTTCCTCTCTTAATTTTAGTATTTGTTCTCAGGAGCTGGTGAGTGACATGTTGACGCCCAGGAATTCAATGATTGGAACTTTACCAGCAGATCCTCTGAAAGGCCCCATTGCCATGCATCCTGCTCAGAAACTAATTACCAGGAAAGCATCTTCAGTGGTGGGCCCTACACAGAGCTTCTTCATGAGGGAAGCTAAGGCTTTGGGGGTAAGTCCATCACCCTGCATCCCACATCCTAGGAGCTCTCTGGCTTACAGAAGCAGATGCTATGGGCCAGGAACAAGATTCATGTGACTTGAAGGTATTTCATCCAACCTGAGGTGTTCTTTACGTCTGAAATGGGGGTCAAACCACAGTGTACAGAATATATCATGGTGATCTTTTGCTCCCCTGACTTGATCTTGAGACTTGCATAATTAGGGGCCTCCTATTCCAGTTCATCACCAGTGTCTCATGTATACCTGCCTCGGAAATGCCCTGGGTGGTGAGGAAATGAATCTGAACAAGACAAAGGCCTTGGCATATTGACTGCTTGCTTTGGACATCTTTTACAGTCCTTCCCAGGTTGGGAACCAGGGCTCATTTCTACTTTCTGACTTGACGATGACTTCAGTTCAGCCATCAGTGCACCTCTTTCTCTCTCCAGGCTGTCCAGATTATGAATGGGCTCTTCCATATTGCCCTGGGTGGCCTCCTGTTGATCCACATGGAGGTCTACATGCCCATCTGTATAGCCTTGTGGTACCCTCTCTGGGGAGGCAGTATGGTGAGTAAAACCTAATAACCTTTTGGGGAGGAATGCAGACAAAAATGTTAAGAAGCTCTGCAGAAATATACCGGATGATTTCTGTGCTGAGAAAAGCATAGAAATAGGGAACAGGTTGAAGTAATTTAGAGTCCCACGGTTGAATGAGTGGTCAGGCTTCATGTTAATTCAAAGAAAGATGCCATACAGGGATCTACACAGTGAAGAAAGACTGCTCAAAGCAGGACCTCTCCAAAACCAATGTCTGCAGTGGAAGCGGGTGGGTCCTAGACATTTGGACTGTATGGGATAGTGTTTCAGGAAGCAAGAGACAGCAGGAGCATCTCACCACCTCCCATCTGGTCCTTCTTCCCTACGATTCTCTTTGGTTTCTATCTCATGTGGTGGAATTAGTCTCAGCCCAAGTGAATCTTCCCTCACCTATTAGCAGAGCAGTACTCTTTATGGCGGTTTCATGCGCTTGTTTTCCAAGCTTGTAACCCTGTTCGGATGAGGCATAGGGCAGTGATGTCTTTATCAGCATTAAATCTTCATAGATGCTACTATGAAGATAGGACCAGGATTGAAATTTTCAGAATAAGGAGAGATAGATTAGAGCAAGAGCTTCCTTCATTTTACAGCTTGAAGCAGAGAAGGAAGATGGGAAATAATCATCACTTCCTGTAGCAGCCCACATTTTAATGAAGTGCCAACTACATTCGGGCCAAGTATGTCTTCTGTATCAATTCATTCATCATTGCTGTCAAAGTCATTTAGAGCACCGTGAACTCCAAACAGCAATTTTCCATTAAAAAAAAAAAAAAAAAAAGAGGAACGCTAAAAATGAAACTATTAAATTCTGTGTGAGTACTAACTGACATGGAAAACTGAGTTTGGCCTCTCGTTTACCATGACCCTCATCACAGATCCTCAGGGGGTGGAATGAAAAGCATGGACTGAAGGTGGTTGAGCCTGAATAGTGCAGAAATGTGTGCTGAAAAATGACTCCATTAAAGAGGGCTGAATAGTTTAGTGAAAAGTGGTTGAAAGTGTGGAGAGCTTTTTTACAACTGATTTTCAATGTTAAAAAGTGATCTCTCCCCACCCTCTACTGCTTCTCCCGCCTCTCCCCGCCTTCCTCACCCACCACCTCTTTTTTTTTTTTAACAGTATATCATTTCTGGATCACTCCTGGCAGCATCAGAGAAAAACCCTACACCGAGTCTGGCAAGTAATCGTATGTTGATTCTTTCCCACACATCAGAGAAGTGTCTGCTTTCTCAGCTGAAAACAAGGACACTGGAAGATCTTTGGAGTCACAGTAGCACTCAGTTATCTCTCAGTCCTAGAAAGTGAAAGATCCTCTATGATGCTATTGTGATTTATTCATTGTATAAAAAAAAACAACCTATGGAAACAGAATTAGAGGCAGGGCGAGGATGAAGATGCTTAGGGTCTTAGGAATGAGAAATGCTGTATCAGACTGAGACCTCTGAAAATCATGTCACTTGTCTCAGACCAGCATTGGAGGAATGAACTGTCTCAGCCCAAGTGTTCGGATTTTGGCGGATTCATGCGCTTGTTTTCCAAGCTTGTAACCCTGTTCGGATGAGGCATAGGGCAGTGATGTCTTTATCAGCATTAAATCTTCATAGATGCTACTATGAAGATAGGACCAGGATTGAAATTTTCAGAATAAGGAGAGATAGATTAGAGCAAGAGCTTCCTTCATTTTACAGCTTGAAGCAGAGAAGGAAGATGGGAAATAATCATCACTTCCTGTAGCAGCCCACATTTTAATGAAGTGCCAACTACATTCGGGCCAAGTATGTCTTCTGTATCAATTCATTCATCATTGCTGTCAAAGTCATTTAGAGCACCGTGAACTCCAAACAGCAATTTTCCATTAAAAAAAAAAAAAAGAGGAACGCTAAAATGAAACTATTAAATTTTGTGTAGTACTAACTGACATGGAAAACTGAGTTTGGCCTCTCGTTTACCATGACCCTCATCACAGATCCTCAGGGGGTGGAATGAAAAGCATGGACTGAAGGTGGTTGAGCCTGAATAGTGCAGAAATGTGTGCTGAAAAATGACTCCATTAAAGAGGGCTGAATAGTTTAGTGAAAAGTGGTTGAAAGTGTGGAGAGCTTTTTTACAACTGATTTTCAATGTTAAAAAGTGATCTCTCCCCACCCTCTACTGCTTCTCCCGCCTCTCCCCGCCTTCCTCACCCACCACCTCTTTTTTTTTTTTAACAGTATATCATTTCTGGATCACTCCTGGCAGCATCAGAGAAAAACCCTACACCGAGTCTGGCAAGTAATCGTATGTTGATTCTTTCCCACACATCAGAGAAGTGTCTGCTTTCTCAGCTGAAAACAAGGACACTGGAAGATCTTTGGAGTCACAGTAGCACTCAGTTATCTCTCAGTCCTAGAAAGTGAAAGATCCTCTATGATGCTATTGTGATTTATTCATTGAAAAAAAAAAAAACAACCTATGGAAACAGAATTAGAGGCAGGGCGAGGATGAAGATGCTTAGGGTCTTAGGAATGAGAAATGCTGTATCAGACTGAGACCTCTGAAAATCATGTCACTTGTCTCAGACCAGCATTGAGGAAACTAAACTGTCTAATTAATGCCATAACTGACTCAAGTCCTAGTTAACCTTGAGGTGTAACCTTGGGCAAGCCAGTTTTCCCCTATGTACCTCTGAAATTTCACCTACAAAGCAGAGAGAACAGTCCTTGCTACCATATGAAATTGTCTTAAGGATAAAATGGAGTAATATATATACATATGCAGAATAAAACATATGAAGGTGCTTCAGAGACTATAAGGGGCTTCGGGGTCCCATTCATATAGCCATCCATAGGTCATACAACCAGGGTTGAGACACTTCTGTTGTAAGATAATCATCAGTAACCCTGTATCATCATGGTACTTATTGCATAAGCTTCCTGTTTTGACCTTTCATCCTCCCTACAAGGTAGCATGCCACACTGATATCCTCTCACCTGTGCTACCCAGAGACACCAGCCCTAAGTGTATTTGTTTTTTATAATTCTTTGGGGGGCGACTTCTATTGGTCTTTCATTTATTTCCATCTTTGTTCTTTGACCTGAGTGGGCCTCCCATCGCGGTGGCCTCTCTCACTGCAGAGCACCAGCTCTGGGCCCAGCTCCGGCTCTGTAGTTCTACACATCGGTCCAGTCGCTCTGAGGCAATTGGGATCTTCCCAGGCCAGGGATCGAACCGGTGCCCCTTGCACTGCAAGGCAGTGTCCTTACTCACTGGACCACCAGGGAATTCCAGTGTATTTGTTTTGAGAGATGGCTGACTGGGGCTGATTGCAATCTGTGTCCACAGGGACAGAGAAGATGTGTTACTATTGTGTGTCTCCACTTGATTGCACAGACTTAGAGGGGTCAATCTATTCTTTCCTTGTCTGTACCTATAATACTATCCTGCTTCACTGTGATATAATCTGAGTACCACTTCATTTACTCCACAGCAGGGTGCTGAATGCCTACTGGGATTCCTGGGGGGGCACTGGCAGTGAAAGGAAGTACAAGGATCACTTCTAGAACATTTTCTTGAGGAACTGATTGGATGATGGGAATGTAAATGAGGTGGAGAAGACTGAGAAAGAGCAAGTCACTTGTCTCAGACCAGCATTGAGGAAACTAAACTGTCTAATTAATGCCATAACTGACTCAAGTCCTAGTTAACCTTGAGGTGTAACCTTGGGCAAGCCAGTTTTCCCCTATGTACCTCTGAAATTTCACCTACAAAGCAGAGAGAACAGTCCTTGCTACCATATGAAATTGTCTTAAGGATAAAATGGAGTAATATATATACATATGCAGAATAAAACATATGAAGGTGCTTCAGAGACTATAAGGGGCTTCGGGGTCCCATTCATATAGCCATCCATAGGTCATACAACCAGGGTTGAGACACTTCTGTTGTAAGATAATCATCAGTAACCCTGTATCATCATGGTACTTATTGCATAAGCTTCCTGTTTTGACCTTTCATCCTCCCTACAAGGTAGCATGCCACACTGATATCCTCTCACCTGTGCTACCCAGAGACACCAGCCCTAAGTGTATTTGTTTTTTATAATTCTTTGGGGGGCGACTTCTATTGGTCTTTCATTTATTTCCATCTTTGTTCTTTGACCTGAGTGGGCCTCCCATCGCGGTGGCCTCTCTCACTGCAGAGCACCAGCTCTGGGCCCAGCTCCGGCTCTGTAGTTCTACACATCGGTCCAGTCGCTCTGAGGCAATTGGGATCTTCCCAGGCCAGGGATCGAACCGGTGCCCCTTGCACTGCAAGGCAGTGTCCTTACTCACTGGACCACCAGGGAATTCCAGTGTATTTGTTTTGAGAGATGGCTGACTGGGGCTGATTGCAATCTGTGTCCACAGGGACAGAGAAGATGTGTTACTATTGTGTGTCTCCACTTGATTGCACAGACTTAGAGGGGTCAATCTATTCTTTCCTTGTCTGTACCTATAATACTATCCTGCTTCACTGTGATATAATCTGAGTACCACTTCATTTACTCCACAGCAGGGTGCTGAATGCCTACTGGGATTCCTGGGGGGGCACTGGCAGTGAAAGGAAGTACAAGGATCACTTCTAGAACATTTTCTTGAGGAACTGATTGGATGATGGGAATGTAAATGAGGTGGAGAAGACTGAGAAAGAGTCAAAGTGCATACATGAAGGTGTTTACACTGACAAAGAGACTAAGAACAACTGAGAGAAAAAGGATTTAGTATGACTTATGTGTAGTACCTTTATGAGTCAAGGGAATAGGATCTAGAATTGTGTCCTAACTTATATTGTCCAATTGGCAATTAGACTCAATTAATAAATCTTTATGGCTCTTATTTCAGGTCAGAGCAAGACTAACAACGAACTCTTTGAGCCTCTTTACTGCTATCTCTGGAATAATTTTTTTGATCATGGACATATTTAATATGACAATTTCCCATTTTTTTAAAATGGAGAATCTGAACCTTATTAAGACACATGTACCATATATTAACATAAACAACTGTGAAACAGCTAAACCCAAAGACAGTAACTCTCTATCTATGGAATACTGTGTCAGCATTCGGTTTATGTTCTTGGTAAGTGGATTTATTTTCAGGGAGGAAGTAGGGCATTTTTATTATGATCATCAACTGTGGATACAGACAATCTGTGTCTGTTACTTATTGCCTATATGGCTTTGAGCAAGAATTCTGACCACACTGTGTCTCATTTCCTTCTACTGTAAAATGGGGGAAGGTAACAGTATTTATGCAACTGTTTTGAGGAATGAATTAATACATGTAAAGCACTTGGAACATAGAACATGCTATTTAAATGTTTGCTTTAACATTTATTATTACTTCATTAATAACAGAATTGATATTTATTATTAAGATGAACATTGAAGAACCTAAGTTGTTATGAATGTCATTTGCCTCAAGGGCTTCTCAGATGTCTCGGTGGTAAAGAATGTTCCTGCCAATACAGAATGCACGGGTTCAAGCCTTGGGTTCAGAAGATTCCCTGGAGAAGGAAATGGCTTTATTCCATTATTCTTGCCTGGAAAATCCTATGGACGGAGGAGCCTGAAGGGCTACAGTCCATGAGGTCACTGAAAGAGTCAGACATGACTGAGTGACTAAAAGGGGGAAAAATGCATCTCCCCACTGTGGAGAGATTTCCTTGGTGTGATACAGTATCACCTAAAGCTGGATAACAGTTTAATGTGGGACTCAGTCATTGTTCTTGCCTACATGGAACTGATTCTTCAGCTAATTATTACTGCCTTACTTTCTGTCAGCAACATGCACGCTCTATCATGTGCCAGGAGTTTTGCTAAGGGTTAGAGTTATGCAGATACTAGAAGTTCTCATAGTCAGGTCATTCATTATTTCCCTAAAGAATTGATCTTTGAACCGTTTACTTTCAGTCAATGGTTATTTACTGAGTGCCAACCATATTCTCATATTTTCATTAGCACATTTTCACCCTAATTTTCTGTTCTCAGAGCAATTTTGCAGTGATGATGCTCTTTGCCTTCCTCCAAAAACTTGTGACAGCTGGCACTGTTGAGAATGACTGGAAAAAAATATGCTCCAGACCCAAAGCGGTAAGTAGAAGCATGCTGTTCACAACCTCCCTTAGGAAAATCACATCTGCAGAGAATCATTTATGGAGAGCATAATCCAATGAGTCTGTAAGCATCATGAAAATGATTCTGGCATATTTCTGGGAAGCAGAAAGTCATCTGTATGCAACTGTTTTTTTGCCTATATGGCTTTGATCAATAATTCTGACCACACTGTGTCTCATTTCCTTCTACTGTAAAATGGGGGAAGGTAACAGTATTTATGCAACTGTTTTGAGGAATGAATTAATACATGTAAAGCACTTGGAACATAGAACATGCTATTTAAATGTTTGCTTTAACATTTATTATTACTTCATTAATAACAGAATTGATATTTATTATTAAGATGAACATTGAAGAACCTAAGTTGTTATGAATGTCATTTGCCTCAAGGGCTTCTCAGATGTCTCGGTGGTAAAGAATGTTCCTGC
The DNA here is from genome assembly GCA_022376925.1 of Tragulus kanchil. Lineage (NCBI taxonomy): Eukaryota > Metazoa > Chordata > Mammalia > Artiodactyla > Tragulidae > Tragulus > Tragulus kanchil. The sequence goes on along the minus strand of JAIOJX010000006.1, from coordinate 14,001,559 downwards.
CAATACAGAATGCACGGGTTCAAGCCTTGGGTTCAGAAGATTCCCTGGAGAAGGAAATGGCTTTATTCCATTATTCTTGCCTGGAAAATCCTATGGACGGAGGAGCCTGAAGGGCTACAGTCCATGAGGTCACGAAAGAGTCAGACATGACTGAGTGACTAAAAGGGGGAAAAATGCATCTCCCCACTGTGGAGAGATTTCCTTGGTGTGATACAGTATCACCTAAAGCTGGATAACAGTTTAATGTGGGACTCAGTCATTGTTCTTGCCTACATGGAACTGATTCTTCAGCTAATTATTACTGCCTTACTTTCTGTCAGCAACATGCACGCTCTATCATGTGCCAGGAGTTTTGCTAAGGGTTAGAGTTATGCAGATACTAGAAGTTCTCATAGTCAGGTCATTCATTATTTCCCTAAAGAATTGATCTTTGAACCGTTTACTTTCAGTCAATGGTTATTTACTGAGTGCCAACCATATTCTCATATTTTCATTAGCACATTTTCACCCTAATTTTTCTGTTCTTCAGAGCAATTTTGCAGTGATGATGCTCTTTGCCTTCCTCCAAAAACTTGTGACAGCTGGCACTGTTGAGAATGACTGGAAAAAAATATGCTCCAGACCCAAAGCGGTAAGTAGAAGCATGCTGTTCACAACCTCCCTTAGGAAAATCACATCTGCAGAGAATCATTTATGGAGAGCATAATCCAATGAGTCTGTAAGCATCATGAAAAATGATTCTGGCATATTTCTGGGAAGCAGAAAATACTGGTAATATTCATATCTCAAGGATATTGGTAAGCTTGAAATCTGAAATAAGTTTAAAGCTTAGACAGAGGATATAGTCCTATGCTATGTGCATCCTCTTGCTAATCTTGGGCTCAGCTGGACTTCAGTCATACCTCTTTATTTCAGGATTCCATACTTAATACGTAAAAGCAGGCTGTCTGAAGGCTGATTAAAGCCACTTATTCTTCCAAACCTAATTTCTCAGTATTCTTGTCACCTCTTCTTTCCTTCTAATCTCTCTTCCAAAACAATAGTTTTAAAGAGGCTCTATAGTTGGGAGATATGGATATCCCAGTCATAGATCTACTGTCAACTGCTTTTGAAACCATAGGATGTTAACTTTGCAATAGAACTTAGAAATCATTGTTAATACCTTCATTTTGCAAATGAGGAAAATAGGATTAGACAGCAACTTATTACTTTCCCGAGGTTATCTCCCATAAAGGCCAATCAAAACTAAAACCTAAATTCTTCTGTTATCACAGTGTTCTTTTCCCAAGCACTGTGTGATCATTCCAGGTAAGGAAGCAAGTATCCACTGGCCTTGAGCACAGGCCATGATAAGTGGTTTGATGAGAATTTGAGCACCTGGGGGACCGAGTCTGGTAGGCAGAAGCATATCAAAAACAGCACTAAAACCCAGGAACTACTGATATTCACACATATTGTTGAGAAATGTGCCCATGATAAAAGTCAAGAAAAGTTCATTCAATTTTAGCATAGTTTTGCTGGAGGAAAACGCAATAATCATATGTATTCTTTAAAAGTGCTTACATTTTCATGGTTATTTACTGAGTGCCAACCATATTCTCATATTTTCATTAGCACATTTTCACCCTAATTTTCTGTTCTTCAGAGCAATTTTGCAGTGATGATGCTCTTTGCCTTCCTCCAAAAACTTGTGACAGCTGGCACTGTTGAGAATGACTGGAAAAAAATATGCTCCAGACCCAAAGCGGTAAGTAGAAGCATGCTGTTCACAACCCCCCTTAGGAAAATCACATCTGCAGAGAATCATTTATGGAGAGCATAATCCAATGAGTCTGTAAGCATCATGAAAAATGATTCTGGCATATTTCTGGGAAGCAGAAAATACTGGTAATATTCATATCTCAAGGATATTGGTAAGCTTGAAATCTGAAATAAGTTTAAAGCTTAGACAGAGGATATAGTCCTATGCTATGTGCATCCTCTTGCTAATCTTGGGCTCAGCTGGACTTCAGTCATACCTCTTTATTTCAGGATTCCATACTTAATACGTAAAAGCAGGCTGTCTGAAGGCTGATTAAAGCCACTTATTCTTCCAAACCTAATTTCTCAGTATTCTTGTCACCTCTTCTTTCCTTCTAATCTCTCTTCCAAAACAATAGTTTTAAAGAGGCTCTATAGTTGGGAGATATGGATATCCCAGTCATAGATCTACTGTCAACTGCTTTTGAAACCATAGGATGTTAACTTTGCAATAGAACTTAGAAATCATTGTTAATACCTTCATTTTGCAAATGAGGAAAATAGGATTAGACAGCAACTTATTACTTTCCCGAGGTTATCTCCCATAAAGGCCAATCAAAACTAAAACCTAAATTCTTCTGTTATCACAGTGTTCTTTTCCCAAGCACTGTGTGATCATTCCAGGTAAGGAAGCAAGTATCCACTGGCCTTGAGCACAGGCCATGATAAGTGGTTTGATGAGAATTTGAGCACCTGGGGGACCGAGTCTGGTAGGCAGAAGCATATCAAAAACAGCACTAAAACCCAGGAACTACTGATATTCACACATATTGTTGAGAAATGTGCCCATGATAAAAGTCAAGAAAAGTTCATTCAATTTTGTGTTTCAGAACATAGTTCTCCTGTCTGCTGAGGAAAAAAAAGGACAGGCAATCGAAATGAAAGAAGAAATGGTTGAGCAGATGGAAGTGGTTGAACAGATTGAATTATCTTCTCTACCAAAGAACGAAGAAGATGTTGAAATTATTCCAGTCCAAGAAGAAGAAGAAGAAGCAGAAATGAACTTTCCAGAGCCTCCTCAAGATCAGGAAGACTCGCCAATAGAAAACGATAGTGTCCCTTAAACTATTTTTTTGTCCAGGTTTCTTTTTTTTTTCTTTTTCTTCTTTTTTTTAAGCATTAGTGTTCACAGCTTCCAAGAGACTAATTTACCAGCGTTTCTGAAGGCACTCTGCATGTGGCCTCCACATCTCTCTCTGGTCTTTGCTTGGAGTAAGCACAACTTCCTTCTCCCCGTCCTCCTTCAGAGGGTGAGCATAGGCCACTATCCCAGACTGTATCATCATGCTTCTTGTTTAGAACAACTTTCTTAGGTTAAAAAGAAAGAATAAGGACTGCAGAATATGACTTCTCCCTGGCCTGACCCCTGGACAAGGTGCAGTGGCAGCAGTAGTCACAGCAGTAGTAGCAGCAATAGGAGTTTGCTTTTTCATTTTTTCTCTCTGCAAGAGGGAGACTGCATCAGATGAAAAATGTGAGTGACTGTTCCATTCCATCCCTAAGCCATCTTTAATTCCTTCCACATCTACATTTTTTGTTGAGTCTCTTTTGCACCATTGTTTTCAGGAAAGTAAAAAATAGTGATGGACAATAAAGAACGTATCCCATCTGCCTTTCTATGGGCCTGATGTTGTGGCCTCCACATCCAATTGGGGGAGCTCTAAGAGGCCAGTCCTCAGCCTTGTCTTTGTATAAACAGTACTGCTTACACCTGGACATGTCTCTGTCTGTCTTCACTTTTCCTAACTCCTCCTCTAGACTCTAGGTTGCATTATCTACCTACTTTTAGCCTTTAGACAAGAGAAGAAAGAATGACAGAAAAAAAAGCCAGAGTGAGTCAAAATCATGAAGGCTCATCAATGCTTGTATTTGTACAGTATTTTCCAGTTCAGGAAGTATTTTACCAAATAACTGTAATGGATCTTCCACGATCAAGAAGAAAACTCCTATCCCTATTTTACAAATGTTCAAACAATAAGTAAATAAATCAACATAACTTGTCAATGGTCACAGCAAGTAAGTTTGTGAGTCTCATTTCATACCCAAATCTTCTTATTCAAATGCTGTAATGGTTGAAACTACCAAACTGCCTATCCAAAGTCTTTGTAAACTACTAGAACCAAGTCAACAGGTCTGTCAAGAACCTGCTGTCTGACCAGTATGAAACAAGTGTTGAGAAAAACACAAAACAGTCCAGGAATAATTTTACACCTTGAGGTCAAAAAAATTTAAGACACCCACAACCCTCAAAAATCATTAACATACGATTAGCTGTCAGATTATAGAAGGTAGACAGTAAGTGGTACAGACATTCTGGGAAAGAAGATCATGCTTGAAAATAACATAATTACTTATGATGCCAAATCTCAGGGACTGTTTACCCAACTTCTAGATTTTTATTCAAATTCAGAAAGGTTACGACCCTACATAAAGAAGAGCGTTAACCTAGGAAGATGTCACTATAACCTATCAACTACATTTGAGCATTTGCTACATGGTGAATGCAGCCTGGCACTGAGAGGTATATTGGATGATGTAATTTCCACTCTCAGGTGACGTTTCCACTTTGTTAGGGATAACCAATAAAAGATATTTCTGGTGATTAGGAAAAAAATGGAAGTGTGACTTTTCTCTGTCTACGTAAAGTTCTTTAATTCTTCCACATCTACATTTTTTGTTGAGTCTCTTTTGCACCATTGTTTTCAGGAAAGTAAAAAATAGTGATGGACAATAAAGAACGTATCCCATCTGCCTTTCTATGGGCCTGATGTTGTGGCCTCCACATCCAATTGGGGGAGCTCTAAGAGGCCAGTCCTCAGCCTTGTCTTTGTATAAACAGTACTGCTTACACCTGGACATGTCTCTGTCTGTCTTCACTTTTCCTAACTCCTCCTCTAGACTCTAGGTTGCATTATCTACCTACTTTTAGCCTTTAGACAAGAGAAGAAAGAATGACAGAAAAAAAAGCCAGAGTGAGTCAAAATCATGAAGGCTCATCAATGCTTGTATTTGTACAGTATTTTCCAGTTCAGGAAGTATTTTACCAAATAACTGTAATGGATCTTCCACGATCAAGAAGAAAACTCCTATCCCTATTTTACAAATGTTCAAACAATAAGTAAATAAATCAACATAACTTGTCAATGGTCACAGCAAGTAAGTTTGTGAGTCTCATTTCATACCCAAATCTTCTTATTCAAATGCTGTAATGGTTGAAACTACCAAACTGCCTATCCAAAGTCTTTGTAAACTACTAGAACCAAGTCAACAGGTCTGTCAAGAACCTGCTGTCTGACCAGTATGAAACAAGTGTTGAGAAAAACACAAAACAGTCCAGGAATAATTTTACACCTTGAGGTCAAAAAAATTTAAGACACCCACAACCCTCAAAAATCATTAACATACGATTAGCTGTCAGATTATAGAAGGTAGACAGTAAGTGGTACAGACATTCTGGGAAAGAAGATCATGCTTGAAAATAACATAATTACTTATGATGCCAAATCTCAGGGACTGTTTACCCAACTTCTAGATTTTTATTCAAATTCAGAAAGGTTACGACCCTACATAAAGAAGAGCGTTAACCTAGGAAGATGTCACTATAACCTATCAACTACATTTGAGCATTTGCTACATGGTGAATGCAGCCTGGCACTGAGAGGTATATTGGATGATGTAATTTCCACTCTCAGGTGACGTTTCCACTTTGTTAGGGATAACCAATAAAAGATATTTCTGGTGATTAGGAAAAAAATGGAAGTGTGACTTTTCTCTGTCTACGTAAAGTTCTTGAAAATGGTTTATGAATAGAACTACACATAAATTCTCAGCTGCAGCAGATGATTCCAACATGGTGTTTTCTTAATCTTCTTTACTCTTGTAACATTTAGACCATAGGGAGTCTCCAACAGCCTTAATTTCCAGTATGGGTTTGAACTGTGAGATGTCAAGACATCACCAATTCGTGTCAATATATTCTAACACACACACACACACATATTCCCAAGGAAAATTCTCCTGGAATAGGTCATTAATAACACATTCCTTGCTGTCTGCACTCCAGAATGTGACTGGACTATATGGCAGTGGACTAGGACCAGTCCCTGCCTTGGACTAGGGGAAAGGGAAGAGGGTGTGGTTATGACCAACTCAAGGCAAAAATCGGTGAGAAAAGCTAAAGAGATAAGACCGTGGGATTTCCCTTGCAGTTCAGTAGTTAAAACGCTGTACTTCCAATGCAGGAGGCATGGGTTTGATCCCCCACTGGGAAACTAAGATCCCACATGCTGTGCTGCATGGCCAGAAACAAATTTTAAGGAGACAAAATCTTATTTCTATCTCATTTACTCCACTTCCAAAATATATATGAGGATCTTTCTCCAAATCCTTGGTTTTCTTACTTATTCTAGTTTCTATTATTAATTTTTATAATTTCAAATAATTTTTATTGACTTTCCATGGACTCCTTATCAAAAGACACCATTAATGTCTACTCTTAGAAAACAAAACCCCTTGCTATGGCCTTCTCTAAAAATATCTCTTTGGCAATTTGTTCACAGTAGGAGGTGACTAACCACCCCATTTTGCTCAGGACTGAGAGATGTCTTGGGATATAGGACTTTCAGTGCTAAAAACCAGATAGTTTGAGGCAAATCAGGATGGATGGTTGATTGCTGTAGTTTAAGATAATATACAATTCTACCCACTTGGAATCACTGCATAGTAATGTAATCTTTTCATGCTTAAATTTAAATAATAAATTTGTTGCTTTTGTTGTTGTTGTTCAGTCACTCAGTCATATCCAACTCTTTGCAACCCCATGGAATGCAATACATCAGGCTTTCCTGTCCTTCGCCATCTCCCAGAGTTTGTTCAAACCCATGTCCATTGAGTCGATGATGCCATCCAACCATATCATCTTCTGTTGCCCCCTTCTCCTGCCCTCAGTCTTTCCCAGCATCAGGGTCTTTTCCAATGAGATGGCTCATCACATAAGGCGGCCAAAGTATTGGAGCTTCAGTTTTAGCACCAGTCTTTCCAATGAATATTTGAGGTTTATTTCCTTTAGGATTGTCTGGTTTGATCTCCTTACTGTCCAAGGGACTCTCAAGAGTCTTCTCCAGCACAAGAGTTTGAAATCATCAATTCTTCAGTGTTCAGTCTTCATTATGGTCTAATTTTCACATTCACACATTACTACTGGCAAAACCATACTTGCTGTATGGACCAGTCCCTGCCTTGGACTAGGGAAAGGGAAGAGGGTGTGGTTATGACCAACTCAAGGCAAAAATCGGTGAGAAAAGCTAAAGAGATAAGACCGTGGGATTTCCCTTGCAGTTCAGTAGTTAAAACGCTGTACTTCCAATGCAGGAGGCATGGGTTTGATCCCCCACTGGGAAACTAAGATCCCACATGCTGTGCTGCATGGCCAGAAACAAATTTTAAGGAGACAAAATCTTATTTCTATCTCATTTACTCCACTTCCAAAATATATATGAGGATCTTTCTCCAAATCCTTGGTTTTCTTACTTATTCTAGTTTCTATTATTAATTTTTATAATTTCAAATAATTTTTATTGACTTTCCATGGACTCCTTATCAAAAGACACCATTAATGTCTACTCTTAGAAAACAAAACCCCTTGCTATGGCCTTCTCTAAAAATATCTCTTTGGCAATTTGTTCACAGTAGGAGGTGACTAACCACCCCATTTTGCTCAGGACTGAGAGATGTCTTGGGATATAGGACTTTCAGTGCTAAAAACCAGATAGTTTGAGGCAAATCAGGATGGATGGTTGATTGCTGTAGTTTAAGATAATATACAATTCTACCCACTTGGAATCACTGCATAGTAATGTAATCTTTTCATGCTTAAATTTAAATAATAAATTTGTTGCTTTTGTTGTTGTTGTTCAGTCACTCAGTCATATCCAACTCTTTGCAACCCCATGGAATGCAATACATCAGGCTTTCCTGTCCTTCGCCATCTCCCAGAGTTTGTTCAAACCCATGTCCATTGAGTCGATGATGCCATCCAACCATATCATCTTCTGTTGCCCCCTTCTCCTGCCCTCAGTCTTTCCCAGCATCAGGGTCTTTTCCAATGAGATGGCTCATCACATAAGGCGGCCAAAGTATTGGAGCTTCAGTTTTAGCACCAGTCTTTCCAATGAATATTTGAGGTTTATTTCCTTTAGGATTGTCTGGTTTGATCTCCTTACTGTCCAAGGGACTCTCAAGAGTCTTCTCCAGCACAAGAGTTTGAAATCATCAATTCTTCAGTGTTCAGTCTTCATTATGGTCTAATTTTCACATTCACACATTACTACTGGCAAAACCATAGCTTTGACTGTATGGACCACTGTTGGCAAAGTGACGTCTATCCTTTTTAGTATACTGCCTAGGTCTGTCATAGTTTTTCTTCCAAGGTGCAAGCATCTTCTAATTTCATGGCTGCAGTCACCATCCGCAGTGATTTTGGAGCCCCAGTAAATAAAATCTGTCACTGTTAACATTTTTTCTCCATCTATGTGCCATGAAGTGATGGGACTGGATGCCATGATCTTAGTTTTTTGAATGTTTAGTTTTAAACCCGCTCCTTCACTCTCCTCTTTCACTTTCACCAAGAGGTTCTTTAGATCCTCTTCTCTTTCTGCCATTAGGTTTGTGTCATCTGCATATGTGAGGTTACTGATATTTCTCCCAGCAATCTTGATTCCAGCCTATGCTTCATTCAGCCCAGCATTTCACATGATGTACTCTACATATAAGTTAAATACGCAGGGTGACAATATACAGCCTTGACGTTATCCTTTGCCTGATTTTGAACCAGTCCATCGTTGCATGTCTGGTTCTAACTGTTGCTTCTTGACTAGCACACAGATTTCTCAGGAGGCAGGTAAGGTGGTCTGATATTCCAATCTCTTTAAGAATTTTCCATCGTTATGAATCACACCATCAGAGGTTTTAGCATAGTCAATGTAGCAGAAATAGATATTTCTTTTACTGTTATATAATTTTTTACTGGTATATAATTTTCTTAAGTATTATTTTTAGTAGAAATTTAGTACTTCACTGAATAAATATAGAATAATTAACTATTCCTCTATAATTGGATACTTAGGGTATTTCCTTGTTTGTTTTTTTTTCTTCTTCTTCTTTTTGCAAATCACTTTTATAGCTGTAAAAACCAAGAAACCAAGAACCAAAAACCCACATTTCCTGTTCTCATTATTCAAAATGCTATTTCACATGTCAGGTATTGTCAAAGTCCACCAGCAGGAAGTACTGTGACTTATTAAAAAACAGGGAATTAATTTTTATCCCACTTTGAGAAGACAAAAATCAAATACATAGAAATGGTAGCTTGGATTTGATTTATTTTAAATTCTTGGTACATAACCTTAAACACCAATCAGAAGTTTTCCTAAGTCTACAAACCTGAAAGAGTCTCCTTTAATTTAGCACTTGGTTATTATGTTCTCAGCTAAAAAGAACCAAGCATATAAAATGAATATGATAGATCATATGGTGCCAAAGTCAAAGCTAAGCTAGGAATTTCCCATGGAGTCATGTTTGCCCCCTGCTCACCTCTTCCACTTTGACTTACTGTAAGAGAGTTACTCTCACTCACTATGCATTCTACTGCAAGGGAGAACAAAAATCCTAAAGTAAGACATGAACTAATCATTGGGGAATCATTGCTTATCCAAAAGTACTTACTGATACCAGCCTATCAGTAAGCAAAAATAACACCATTCTTTCCTTGCATAGCTTACTGTCTGGTTACAAAGACAGACATTAGTAATCTTGCATATGTGAGGTTACTGATATTTCCCAGCAATCTTGATTCCAGCCTATGCTTCATTCAGCCCAGCATTTCACATGATGTACTCTACATATAAGTTAAATACGCAGGGTGACAATATACAGCCTTGACGTTATCCTTTGCCTGATTTTGAACCAGTCCATCGTTGCATGTCTGGTTCTAACTGTTGCTTCTTGACTAGCACACAGATTTCTCAGGAGGCAGGTAAGGTGGTCTGATATTCCAATCTCTTTAAGAATTTTCCATCGTTATGAATCACACCATCAGAGGTTTTAGCATAGTCAATGTAGCAGAAATAGATATTTCTTTTACTGTTATATAATTTTTTACTGGTATATAATTTTCTTAAGTATTATTTTTAGTAGAAATTTAGTACTTCACTGAATAAATATAGAATAATTAACTATTCCTCTATAATTGGATACTTAGGGTATTTCCTTGTTTGTTTTTTTTTCTTCTTCTTCTTTTTGCAAATCACTTTTATAGCTGTAGAAACCAAGAAACCAAGAACCAAAAAAAACCCACATTTCCTGTTCTCATTATTCAAAATGCTATTTCACATGTCAGGTATTGTCAAAGTCCACCAGCAGGAAGTACTGTGACTTATTAAAAAACAGGGAATTAATTTTTATCCCACTTTGAGAAGACAAAAATCAAATACATAGAAATGGTAGCTTGGATTTGATTTATTTTAAATTCTTGGTACATAACCTTAAACACCAATCAGAAGTTTTCCTAAGTCTACAAACCTGAAAGAGTCTCCTTTAATTTAGCACTTGGTTATTATGTTCTCAGCTAAAAAGAACCAAGCATATAAAATGAATATGATAGATCATATGGTGCCAAAGTCAAAGCTAAGCTAGGAATTTCCCATGGAGTCATGTTTGCCCCCTGCTCACCTCTTCCACTTTGACTTACTGTAAGAGAGTTACTCTCACTCACTATGCATTCTACTGCAAGGGAGAACAAAAATCCTAAAGTAAGACATGAACTAATCATTGGGGAATCATTGCTTATCCAAAAGTACTTACTGATACCAGCCTATCAGTAAGCAAAAATAACACCATTCTTTCCTTGCATAGCTTACTGTCTGGTTACAAAGACAGACATTAGTAATATATCCATAAGGCAATTAACTACAGGCCTGACATCCTGTTAAGAGCAGAGGGGTACACCCAAAGATAAGAAAAGCCTCCTGCCCTCTTAGTGCCTAACTGGAGATGATGAAGACCATATATGTTCAAAGATAACCAGTACAGGCACAAGAAAATTCATTGGGAAATGAATAATAACAAATTGTGGTAGGAAAACTGGACATGCACAAAACAGAAAAAAAGGACACTTAGTTCATATCACTTACAAAAATTAATTAAAAATGGATCCAAGGCCTAAATATAAGAGCTAAAAGTATAACACTCTTTTTTAAAATTTTTATTTTACTTTTTAATTTTACGGAGTTTTGTTGTTTACAGATATGTATGATCTCAGATTTGTCATATGTATATCCCCTCCATCCCACTCCTCCCAACCATCACACAGCACCCCTGCAGGATCCCCTTTCCCACAGCACAATGACAATAGTTATTTTTTTCACATATGATAGTATAGGTTTCCATGTTACTCCCTCTATGTCTCCCACCCACTGTTCATTCCCCACGATGTCCATATGTCTGTTCTCTATGTCTGTTTTTTCCATCGCTTCATTGCATGTGTTACCATTAGCATCCTACTAGATTCCCTATATGTGTGTTAGTATATTGTACCTGTCTTTCTCTTTTTGACTTACTTCACTTTTTATGACAGGTTCTAGATCCAAACCTCATTAGCATTTTTCCTAAGTCTACAAATCTGAAAGAGTCTCCTTTAATTTAGCACTTGGTTATTATGTTCTCAGCTAAAAAGAACCAAGCATATAAAATGAATATGATAGATCATATGGTGCCAAAGTCAAAGCTAAGCTAGGAATTTCCCATGGAGTCATGTTTGCCCCCTGCTCACCTCTTCCACTTTGACTTACTGTAAGAGAGTTACTCTCACTCACTATGCATTCTACTGCAAGGGAGAACAAAAATCCTAAAGTAAGACATGAACTAATCATTGGGGAATCATTGCTTATCCAAAAGTACTTACTGATACCAGCCTATCAGTAAGCAAAAATAACACCATTCTTTCCTTGCATAGCTTACTGTCTGGTTACAAAGACAGACATTAGTAATATATCCATAAGGCAATTAACTACAGGCCTGACATCCTGTTAAGAGCAGAGGGGTACACCCAAAGATAAGAAAAGCCTCCTGCCCTCTTAGTGCCTAACTGGAGATGATGAAGACCATATATGTTCAAAGATAACCAGTACAGGCACAAGAAAATTCATTGGGAAATGAATAATAACAAATTGTGGTAGGAAAACTGGACATGCACAAAACAGAAAAAAAGGACACTTAGTTCATATCACTTACAAAAATTAATTAAAAATGGATCCAAGGCCTAAATATAAGAGCTAAAAGTATAACACTCTTTTTTAAAATTTTTATTTTACTTTTTAATTTTACGGAGTTTTGTTGTTTACAGATATGTATGATCTCAGATTTGTCATATGTATATCCCCTCCATCCCACTCCTCCCAACCATCACACAGCACCCCTGCAGGATCCCCTTTCCCACAGCACAATGACAATAGTTATTTTTTTCACATATGATAGTATAGGTTTCCATGTTACTCCCTCTATGTCTCCCACCCACTGTTCATTCCCCACGATGTCCATATGTCTGTTCTCTATGTCTGTTTTTTCCATCGCTTCATTGCATGTGTTACCATTAGCATCCTACTAGATTCCCTATATGTGTGTTAGTATATTGTACCTGTCTTTCTCTTTTTGACTTACTTCACTTTTTATGACAGGTTCTAGATCCAAACCTCATTAGGACTGATTCTTCTGCATTTCTCTTTACAGCTGTGTAGTATTCCATTGTATATCTGTACCAGAGCTTTTGTATCCATTCATTTGTCGATGGGCATCTAGGCTTCTTCCATGTTCTAGCTATTGTATAGAGAGCTGCAATGAACATTGGGGTACAGGTGTTTCTTTCAGTTTTGATGTAATCAGGGTATAATCCTACTAGTGGGACCGTTGGGTCAAATGGTGTTTCTATTTTTAGTTTTTCAAGGAATCTCCATACTGTCCTCCATAGCGACTGTATCAATTTACATTCCCACCAGCAATGCAAGAGGGTTCCCTTTTCTCTGTACCCTCTCCAGCATTTATTGTCTGTCAATTTGTTGATGATGGCCATTCTGACTGGTGTGAGGTGATATCTCATTATAGTTTTGATTTGCATTTCTCCAATAATATGCAAGTTTGAACATTGTTTCATATATTTTTTTTTTTTTTGGCCATCTGTATGTCCTCTTTGGAGAAGTGTCTGTTTAGGTCTTTTTCTGATTTTCTGATTGAGTCATTCACTTTTCTAATGGTGAGTTGTCTGAGTTGCTTGTATTGATTCTTCTGACTCAGAAACATAGAATATCTCTCCATCTGTTTCAGTCTTCTTCAAATTATTTCATTAGTGTCTTGTAATTTTCTGTGTACAGTTCTTTTGTTTCTTTGGGTAGGTTTATTCCTAGATATATATAATGTGAGTGATTTCTGTGTATTGATTTTGTATCCCTCAACTTTGTTGAATTCATTGATTACCTCTAGTAGTTTTCTAACAGTGTCTTTGGGGTTTTCTATGTATAATATCATGTCATCTGCAAATAGAGTTTTACTTCTTTTCTGATCTGGATTCCTTTTATTTCTTTTTCTTCTCTTATTGCTGTATCTAGAACTTCTAGGACTATGTTGAATAATAGTGGTGAAAGTGGACACCCTTGTCTTGTTAGAGGGAATGCTTTCAGTTTTTCACCATTGAGAATAATGTTCATTGTGGGCTTCTCATATATGGCTTTCACTATGTTGAGATAGGATCCTTCTATGCCCATTTTTTTTGAAGAGTTTTTATCATAAATGGATGTTGTACTTTGTCGAAGGCTTTTTCTGTACCTATTGAGATGATCATGTGAATTTGGTCTCTCAATTTGTTGATATGGCGTATCACATTGATTGATTTGCAGATATTGAAGAATCCTTGCATGCCTGGGATGAACCTGACTTGGTCATGATGGATGAGTTTTTTGATGTGTTGTTGAATTCTGTTTGCTAGGATTTTGTTGAAGATTTTGGCGTCTAAATTCATCAGTGAAATTGGCCTATAATTTTCTTTTTTTGTGTTGTCTGTGCCTTGCTTTGGTATCAGGGTGATGGCAGCCTCATAGAATGTGTTTGGAAGTTTTCCTTCCTGCATAATTTTTTGACAGAGTTTTAGAAGGACAGGCATCAGCTCTTCTTTAAATGTTTGGTAGAATTCACCTGTGAAGCCATCTTGCCCTGGGCTTTTATTTTTGGGTAGATTTTTGATCACAAAATTGATTTCTGAGCTTGTGATTGGGTTGTTCATAGTTTCTATTTCTTCCTGGTTCAGTCTTGGAAGATTAATCTTCTCCAAGAAACTGTCCATTTCTTCCAGGTTGTCCAGTTTGTTGCCATAGAGTTGTTCATAATAGTCTCTTATAATCCTTTGGATTTCTGCATTAACTGTTGTAATCTCTCCTTTTTCATTTTTGATTTGTTGGTCTGCTTCTTCTCTCTTTTTCTCTTGATGAGTCTAGCCAGTGGTCTGTCAATTTTGTTTATCTTTTTGAAGAACCAGTTTCTCATTTTATTTATCTTTACTTTTTTTTTCATTTCTTTTTCATTTATTTCTGAAGAACTAAAACTATAGCACTCTTAAAAGAAAACATAGGTATAAACTTCATAATCTTGGATGAGGCAATGGTTTCTTAGGCATGACACTAAAAACATAAACAAAAAAAATATTGAAAAATTTAAAACTTAATTTAAAAAACATAATTAAAAAATCATCAAAGGGCACTACAAAGAAAGTGAAAACAACCCACAGAAGGGAAGAGAATTATGTCTGATAATTTTCTGATTAGAGACTCTATGTCCAATAAGTATCTAGTATCCAGAATGTATAACGAAGGCTTAAATTCAACAATTAAAAGTCAAATAACCTAATTAAAAATTGGGCAAAGGATCTGAATATATATTTGTCCAAAGATAATATGCAAATGGTCAATAAACATGTGAGAAGATGCTCTCCTTACCAGTCACTAGGGAAATGCAAATCAAAACCACAATGAGGGAACTTCCCTGGAGATGTAGTGGTTAAGACTTCACCTTCCTATGCAAGTGGTGTCGGTTCCATCTCTGGTTAAGGGGGCTAAGATTCCACAAGACTCATGGTCAAAAAACCAAAACAAAACAGAAGCAATGTTGTAACCAATTCAATAAAGACTTTAAAAATGGCCCCCATCAAAACTTCTTTAAAAGACAGAAAAACCACAATGAGATATGACTTCACAACCATAGGGATGGCTATAGTCAAAAAGAAAGTAGTGAGTTTAATGAGGAGTTGGAAAAACTAGAACCCTCATACATTGCTAGTGGTCATATAAGATGGTGTAGCTGCTTTGAAAAACTGTTTGGCAGTTCCTCACAAAGCTAAACATAGAGTTATAAGGGCCAGTAGTCTTTTATAGGATTTCTGCATTAATTTTTTTTTGTTTTTAATTTTTCTCCTTTCCCCAGGTTGTCCAGTTTGTTGCCATAGCGTTGTTCATACTAATCTTGTATAATCCTTTGGATTTCTGCATTAACGGTTGTAACCTCTCCTTTTTCATTTCTGATTTCGTTGATCTGGTTCTCTTTTTTTCTTGATAAGTCTAGCTAGGGTTTGTTAATTTTGTTTATCTTTTCAAAGAAACTGCTTCTCATTTTGTTAATCTTTACTTTTTTTCATTTCTTTTCATTTATTTCTGAAGAACTAAAACTATAGCACTCTTAAAAGAAAACATAGGTATAAACTTCATAATCTTGGATGAGGCAATGGTTTCTTAGGCATGACACTAAAAACATAAACAAAAAAAATATTGAAAAATTTAAAACTTAATTTAAAAAACATAATTAAAAAATCATCAAAGGGCACTACAAAGAAAGTGAAAACAACCCACAGAAGGGAAGAGAATTATGTCTGATAATTTTCTGATTAGAGACTCTATGTCCAATAAGTATCTAGTATCCAGAATGTATAACGAAGGCTTAAATTCAACAATTAAAAGTCAAATAACCTAATTAAAAATTGGGCAAAGGATCTGAATATATATTTGTCCAAAGATAATATGCAAATGGTCAATAAACATGTGAGAAGATGCTCTCCTTACCAGTCACTAGGGAAATGCAAATCAAAACCACAATGAGGGAACTTCCCTGGAGATGTAGTGGTTAAGACTTCACCTTCCTATGCAAGTGGTGTCGGTTCCATCTCTGGTTAAGGGGGCTAAGATTCCACAAGACTCATGGTCAAAAAACCAAAACAAAACAGAAGCAATGTTGTAACCAATTCAATAAAGACTTTAAAAATGGCCCCCATCAAAACTTCTTTAAAAGACAGAAAAACCACAATGAGATATGACTTCACAACCATAGGGATGGCTATAGTCAAAAAGAAAGTAGTGAGTTTAATGAGGAGTTGGAAAAACTAGAACCCTCATACATTGCTAGTGGTCATATAAGATGGTGTAGCTGCTTTGAAAAACTGTTTGGCAGTTCCTCACAAAGCTAAACATAGAGTTATAAGGGCCAGTAGTCTACTACTAGGTATACCCATAGCAGCAATAGAAACACAGGATAACACAGAACATTTGATACAAATGTTCATAGGAACATTATTCATAATAGTCAAAATGTGAAAAACAGCCCAAATGTCTATCCACTGATGAACAGATAAAAAGTGGTACATGCATATAATGAAACATTATTCAGTCATGAAAGGGATGAGGTACTGGTACATGTCATAACATACATGAGCCTTAAAAATTTCAGTACAAGGATTAAAAACCTCCAATGATTCTCTGATGCTTATGGATTAAAATCCAGATGCCATGAGCATTTAAGACCCTGCATAGTGTGGTTCCAGGCTCTGTCTATTACCTCAAGTCTTGACTTAACTGAATGAATCACTGGAGTCTTAAAATTTTTTAAGTACAAGAAATCAGATATAGGAAATCACATATTATACAATTCCATTTATATGAAATGCCCATAATAGGAAAATTGATTAAAACAAGATAGACAAAGGTTGGGGGTAGGAGGTCAGGAGAAACAGAGAGTGACTCGTGTGTGGGTGTGGGTGTGTGCACGTGTGTGTGTTTGTTCAGTCACTCAGTCATATCTGACTCTTTGCAACCCTATGGACTAGTAGCCTGCCAGGCTCCTCTGTCCATGGGATTTTTTTCAGGCAAGGATACTGGAGTGGGTTGCCATTTCCTCCTCCAGAGGATCTTTGCAACCAGTGTCTTCTGTGTGTCCTGCAATGGCAAGTGGATACCACTGAGCCATCTTGGAGGCTAACCAGGTTTCCTTTGGCATGATAAAAAAGTACTCTATGAACTATACAATGGGGCAATGATAGTTGCAAAATTTTGTATGTTAAAAATACTTTCAAAGGTGTGTGAATTATAACCAATAACAATAAATTTAAAAGAAATGACAAGAGAGGTAAGACAGTCAAGAAGGACTAAGTACAGTAGTGCCTAGTGCCTAGAACAAAATAATTTCTACATAGTATTATCAGAATGAACCAATGAAGGCGAGGATATCACAAGGAAATCTCATGGAATAGGAGGGACTTGAGTTGAATCTTAGAGAATAAGTGGAAATTATATAATGAAAAAGGAGAGAATATTCCATGTAGGAGAAACAATATCTATGCAGAATGAAAAAGAAACATTCTAGTTGTATTCAGAGCCAATAACAATAACCTAGATGGATCACAGTCAGGGTATAACTAGACTTAAGGTAATAGACAGATCCTGGATCCACACTATGCAGGGTCTTAAATATCCACAGCATCTGGACATTTATCCATAAGCATCAGAGAATCATTGGAGGTGAACTGAGTAGGGAAGAAAGAAATTACAATTAATGATTTAGAAAATAAGTGAGAT